>JAQPCC010000137.1:0-457239 GCA_028392965.1 Lindernia subracemosa | reverse complement strand
TGACAACATTCGTTATGACAGCCACGTGATCGTAGAGATGGATTTTACGCCGAACTAGTTTCGAAATACGATGTTCGAAGTCGAACTGTGTCTGTTTATAAATGGAAGAAGAAGAAGACGACGATCGAGCATACCAATAGAAGGGCGGACACCATAAGGGTGAAGAACTTTCTGTAGTTTCTTTTGCCTACGCAGTTGTTAAGCCACTGCCCGAAAAAGAAAAAAAAAAGGACGAGTGGAATTAGAAAAACTTTGACACGACGGTAATAACTATAACCTATACGCCATAGATCCTTCCTAGTATATACCCTGCAATGGTGATCGAAGCAGTCGACGCACTTGTCGCAAACTCTGCAGTGCTTGCTGTACTTGAAAACCTGCCATTTCGAAGATATAATAATCCCGAGAATTACATTCCAAAATGTGTAATAATATAGAATATCATCAGATAAAAGTAGTTAAAGCACCTCGACTTCACACAAACTACAGTAGAACATTCCGTCCTCGCTTTGTAGAGAAGAGTCTTCACTTGATTGGCAAACATAAGCACAAGGCAGTAGTAATAAAGCCAAAGATTTCCTTCTTTCATGCTCATTGCCACTGTCTCCTTTCTTACCATCGGCTTCTCTAATCTTTGCCACAGCATTACCATCTTGCGCCGACGAAGTCGACTGACCGCCATGTTTAGGCTCGCCATTGTTGAGCTTCTTGCCCTCGGGAATATTGAGGTACTTTTTCGATCGAAAGACCCCGGGATCTGCGGGATCCGCCCCAGCACACCAAATGTATAATCCGATGGAGCTCATTAGCTGACAAATTAAAGGAACTGAGTATGAACTAGAGATCGACGATGTAATAAGCCTAACATTTCCCTAAATGGAATGTAACGAATAGTCGATCGTCGACTTATATTTTCATTGAAATCGAGACAATTTAATCTTCACAATCACAAGCGACATTGCCCAATATTTCGATTCTTAGTCAATGATGAGATCAATCAAGAGAAGCTATATGCTCATGGAACCATAGATCTCAGTCCCTTCATAGGTCATTACAATCAAGAGAAAGGGATGAGTTTATCGGTACAAAAAAGGCAAAGATGAACGACATAAATGTAGCTTTTTTTTCTTACAAGAGGTGTGTAGATGCCCATGATAATGTACTGAAACATTTTCTTCCCCACAAAAGGTGCAAAGAAGACATAGAATGCGAATCCCAAAGCCAAGAATACAGCCACAGCTACCACCTGGGAATTATTACACACACATCTCTGTTCAATACATCATTGAACGTATAACACAATAAACAAGAAGAAAAAAAAGAGAGAATAGAAAGAAATCTACAGTTGAGGGCTGATAAAACGATACCTGGAGTGGATGGTAAGGAAGCTGCCAGCCATGTTTTCTCATTATGTCGGACAAATCGTGAAAATCAAGATATGGGCTTTCAAAGCAAAAATATATTTGATAAAAACTGAAATTTAAAAAAAAAATCAAACTTTTTCCTTTCAGTTTCCTATGTTCACTGTTATGCCTCCGCTAGATTCTTTCTGCATTACTCACTCCACAAACAGAAACATTAATTTTCCCAAAAACAGCGCAGAAACGAAAACCCAGAAACTTAAAGCGAGCTATTACGGCCAATGGTTGTCTTGATGGCTTAAATCACACAGCCCACCACAGCAGAAGGTCGTCGAACATCGATGGCTTGCCTGGAAGTGAAGATAAGAGGTAATAAAAAGTTTAAAAAAAGAAAGCAGAAGCCTTTCTTTATTATCTTTGGTAGGCTTCGAAACGAGCATTAAATGTGATAACATTTATTCTTTTTTTCTTTTTTTTCCCTATTTAATACCCTTTTACTCGAGCATGGCAGAGACCTATGTATTGTAGCTGAAGGTGGGGCTGAATCTCGTTGGCGAGAGAGAGGGAGAGAGAGAGAGAGAGTAATGACAGTGCTGAACTGGCATTGTCACTTTCTATATACCTGTAATAATAAATTACTATAGTAGCATATTGTTTTCAATTTTTTTATATTATTATTAGTTTAGCATTCATATGAACTTCGGATGCAAACGAATCGAATCGAGTCGAAATTTTGAATATCATGATTCATATTTTATTATCAAATTTCGAATTCGAACTCGAATACGAATACTATTTGAATACTAAAAATCGATTTGAATTCGATATGTTTATGATATTCGAATATCAAATCGAATATTCGAATATTATAATTCAAATCTATATTTTATTATTATATTTTGTTATTTAATAAATATAAAAATTAAAAAATAATATTATATTTAAAATATATATTTAATTATAGTATCTTATATTTAAATATATATTGAATTATAATATGTTTTATTTAATATATATATTGAATTATAATATATTATATTTCAATTATATATTGATATTAATATTTATATTTAGTTTTTTACGAATCAAATTGAATATTCAAATCGAATATTGCGATATTTGTATTCGTATTCTAAAATTATTCGAATCGGAAATAATATTCTTATTCGCATTTGATATTCTAATATTTCGAATTAGAATATCAATTTTCGATATCTCGAATCGAAACAAAAAAACTCGATTTATTTACAACCATAAATCCAAGTAATTAAATAAAAAACATCATTGAATATTATTAGATTATAAGTCATACGTTAAAGGGAGTTGTTAATCCCTAACTAATAGTAGTTGGGATCTAAAAAGTAGGCAAGGAATAATAAGAAAAATTAAATCTAGGTCGTTATAATCATAAGTTCCTATTTATTGATTATTATAAAATTAGGAGTAATTTTTTAACATATGATTATTGATTTGTGTCTTAATTTTATTTCTTTAGTGCCCCTTGACATTTAGACTTGACGATAGAACTGAGATTTCCCGTTTTCCATCAAATTATGTCCCAATCAGAGCAGAGATTCTCAGATTTTCTCTTCTTGTGGGACAG
Organism: Lindernia subracemosa; assembly: GCA_028392965.1. Classification (NCBI taxonomy): domain Eukaryota; kingdom Viridiplantae; phylum Streptophyta; class Magnoliopsida; order Lamiales; family Linderniaceae; genus Vandellia; species Vandellia subracemosa. Next base: position 454,275 of record JAQPCC010000137.1, on the reverse strand, counting down.
AAACGGGGCGAAATTTTCTCCTATGAGTGGAGACAGGGCACCCCCAAGGGCTTGACCTAGAGATTCGGTCCCTGACCTTTCAAGCGGGAGGTCAGGGGTTCGTCTTAGTGGTTCGGTCCATAGGGACCTTGACTATCGTTGTTTGTGGAATCTTGGAGTGGGTCTCATAGATCAGGGAGGATTAGTCCCGCTAGAAGCCGTGGTCGTCCCATAGCTGACGATGAGGTTCGAATTCGATTCATACCAAACATAGTCGGAGTGTGGGAACTATGGTGGTGTTCTGTGGGTATACCTACACGACCGGAAAAAAAAAAAAAAAAAAAGTGGAGACAGGGCGAGGACAGAGATCATACTCTCCCTAGGGATCTGCACTCCGTTTTTCATGGGGATCCAACACACTGAATTACTACGTTGACATTAGTTTTAATGTTATACTTGTGTTTTTTTTCTTCATATTTTATGAAAATCATGTCGAATGAGTTTACTTTGTTAATATTTAAATTCGCGTATTAGAAAACCTAAACTATTATGCACCAAAAAGGATATAGGGTGGTGACTTTCCGCTGAGTACGGACCTCGATAGATGACTGCAAGGTCGGAGAATGGGAGAAATTTCTCTCCGTTTGCTTATTGAAAAAGGGACGTGAATGGGATTAGCCCATTTTCATCTCGCCCCAAAGTCAAGTCCAAAATCAGACCATATATATTGTCAAATAATATATTTGAAAAATAAAGAAATAAATAAATCCTTAATCTAATTTGTTTCTTAATTATTATAAATTCATATGCAAAATTTAATGGAAGATAAGTATAGTTTTGCATGGGTTTTCTCAAGATTGTGTCTTGTTCCCCATATATATATTATATTATTTTGGAATTATATATGAGTGTGTTTTTTAAGGCTAAAAGCATTCCTTTTGTGTTGTCACCTTCTTGTCTGATAGCATCGTGCTTGATGAATTTGGAAAATTATAATAAACATCACATAAGTCAAAAATTGCTTTATTTATTTGTTAATATTATAATTATCATTATATAATGAATATATAAACGTCAAAGCGTGACATTAATAATGATGAAGGGCAAAACGGTAAAGTCGGCTGCTCATGGCAATTTACGAGGACATAAAAGTCCTCCAAGATTCTCTGTCCTAAGCTAAAATGCAAATATTACGACAAAAATGTTAGAATATTTTATATTATTATTCAGAAAAAAAATTAAATAATTTTAATTATTATATTATGGAAATTAGTCAAGTTGCATTCAATGAAAGTGGTCTTAGTAGAAAACGAGAATGAGAATCTGGAAAGTAAATATAAAGATAATTATCCATATATTAGGTTTTATTTATTTTCATAATTTTAAAAATATAGTATAACTAACAGTTTGATGAGGGAAGAAAATGGAAAAAGGAAAAGAAAAAAAGAAAAAAGTAACGTCTCCTTTTATCTTTTTCAAATAGAAACAAACTGCGAATCCGTGATTACTTTTTTCAAGCACTTCTATACTATAATAAAATATAAATATATGAATATATATATATATATTAATTTTTTTATTTTAGTTTGAAAATTGTTATTGGTCATTGCCCATCCTCCATGATCTAAGGGGCATGTGATTATTAATCCCGTGAACTAAGCTTTATAATAATAATAATAATAATAATAATAATAATAATAATAATAATAATAATAATAATAATAATAATAATAACAACAACAGTAGAAAGAAATAATGGAACTGAAAAAGAAGGGTCAATAAGAAAATGTAAGAGGGTAATTACTATTGAGTATGATGATTTAGTCCACAATATATTATACTTGGGCAATGACTAACTAATATACATTATCCACCTACACAACAAGTGTTATTGTAAAGCAAATTCATCTTCATAAAAATAGGCAGAAGCATCACACAAATGTGATTTATCTAAGAAATTAAAAGAATTGTTCTAATTCATTCATCTTCGGCGTGTTTTTATGAACATGAATTTGTTTTACAACCGCATTAACTTGTTGTGTAAGGGAATAAGGTATACATTGTATAAATAATTTGTTTTGAAACGAAAAAGACGAAATACATGTACGGTGATCACGCTAGTTGCTCACGATAGTTGTGCACCATAGCAAATCTCATATATATATATATATATATATATAATTAATGCAACTCATTAGCCTAATAGGATTAGGCTTATTGGATGTACAATAGTTTTCTTCAGCCCATTTAACAAACGGAGCAAAGATTCCTTGAATTACTTATTGGGCCGTGAATGATTATTGGGCCAAACATGCGGAAAGAAGATGGGCCCATTATCCATTCAAAAGGGTCAACGTTTTTAATAATAATTGACTAACATATCACGACACGTCACATATGATGCACAGATGTTAAGATTCTTTCTCACTGGACAATCAACGTGAGGAAAATTATGTGGGCCCGCTGACATTATTATATAAATTTATTATATATATATATATGAAGATTTTATTAAATAATGATTTTCCGTGTTAATTGCGGACTTGAATTAATTGATTACAAAAATATCCCTATTGAACCATTAAATTATTAACACGACATCCAATTCATAATTATTTGCCACCAAACATCTTTTTACTTCCTCGTTTTCATTTATTTATTTTATATATGTTTCATAAACTTTAAGTAATTCGATAGTCGTACACGTTTAGCCGTGGTTGAAAAAGTAGATTCTATCTTTTTTTTTTATCACGAGTTTGAATCATGTGACTGTGTTGTTTCCAAAATTTGAAGTTGGTCACATGAACTAGTGAAGATTAGTCCTGCTGGAAGTTGAGATCGTTCCATAGCTGACAATGATGTTCAGATTCGTTTCAGGCTGAACTTAGTAGTCGGAGTGACTTTTGGTATGATCGTAGTTGTAATATAAACTACCAAAGATTTGTGGATGTGGAATGATAATATGAAATAAAATAAATAGTGTATCTTGTAGCAACGTAAATATATATGTAATCTATTTTTTATTATTTTTTTCAAGGATGTCACGAGTTTTTATACCGTACTGATTCGAATTGAGGTTCATGATCGATTCAGATCGGACTGATCAGACTGTCAGTATGTGGTTGTCCCATGATCGATAGTGAGGTTCAGAGTCAATTCAGACCGTACTCTATATGTGGTTGTCCCATAATCGATAGTGAGGTTCAGAGTCAATTCAGACCGTACTCTACAATAGTTTTGTATAAGGATATCTTACGCAAAAAAAAAAAAGAAAGAAAAAAAAATATTTTTTAGGATCCAAAATATTATTCTTTTTTTTTTCTTTCTTTCTAATTTTATATTTACACCTTATTCTATTGGAGAAAGTAGGTATAGTTTACTTAATCATAAAAGATAACTAGATGAAAACATAATTAAATGAAATATATATAGTAATTATCATCCACTGCTTAGAAAGAAAGCTTTCCTAGGAAAAGGACAAGAGATAAGTAGGGCCCCACAGATGATGCTGAAGTTCACCATACAAATCTAATAAAATAATTAATTTGGAAAAATCTAGAATGATACTAATATTAATTGACTTAAAATCTTTTTTTTTTTCTTTTAGAGATATGAGATTTAATTAGTTGATGATGGTGACAAGTGTCGTTGTCCTATAAACTGGCAGATAAAGTCCTAAAAAATATCATAAACAAAGTGATCAATATATAAATGTGCAATCATAGTCAGCATACACGTCTTCAAATTAATACCGAAATATCAAATCACATATAAAGTATTTTCCAGTTGAATAATATCATATTTTTTTTGTAATAAAAATAAATGCATTTGTCAATTGTAACAAGGAGAAGGAGTCCAATCATTGCTCTTGAGTCTCTCTAATAATAATAACTAGTGTTTTACGCTCTAATATATAATTATATAATATTAATTAATATATTAAGTTATTTTATAATATAAAATTATAATTTTAATTTTAATAGTAAATTACTTTTTATAAATTAAAAAATTAATTTTTGGGATATAATTGGAATAAATTTTAAAATTAAAGATAAAATAGTAAGTAACATTACCATACCAAATTAATTTGATGGTAGTTATTATAGAGTGCCCTTAGTCTTCAATAATAATAATAATAATAATAATAATAATAATAATAATAATAATAATAATAATAATAATAATAATAATAATAATAATAATAATAATAATAACCAATTTGATAACTAAATACTTTTTCAAAAAACAAAATTGATAACTAAATAAGGGATAAAATCCAAAATATCTCCAATGTTTACCCTATAGACCAATGTAGTTACCGATGTTTCGCCGGAACTAATTTAGTCCTCAATGTTGTCGATTTTGAACCAATTTAGTCCTTCCGTCACGATAAACGTCAATTTTAATGAAAATTTCAGACGTGTCCCTAAATCATGTATGGATCGAATTTTGGAATATTTGCAGGATTTGAGGGTTCGTACTGTTTTCTTCTACTGTCAATGGAGGTCGACGAAGCATACGATTTAGAGCTCATGTTGAGATTTTAGAGGAGAAATTTTTAGTTTAGTGTCCTAGTTTAGTCATCATTTCAATTTTATCTATACAGACATGATTTATTGTGCGACATATGTGAAATTTTCGTTAAAACTAACGTTTATCGTGACGAAATGACCAAATTGGTCCAAAATCGACAATATTGAGGACTAAATTGGTTCACGCAAAACATCGGAGACTAAACTAGTTCATAGGGTAAACATTGGCGATCATTTTATTATTTATACTACTAAATAAATTACAAAATCCTATACAAAAGGAATATTAAAAAAAATAAAATATTCCACACTCCAGCCAAGATGACAGCATGGGACCCATATCTTATCTAACGCATAAACCAGACAAATTAGATTAGATATGCTTGGAATGGAAATTAATTAATGCGATAAATTAAATATACATGTTTCCCAAGATTAAAGAAATGGCAACTTGATCACCAAATGGATTAGGAAAAAAAATAAAAAAATTATTCATTCAATTTTTTTTTTCGGAAAGATTAAAATTTATCAAGATCTAGCTTTTCTTTTCTATTCAATGAGATGATAATATATAGCACCGTACGATTATATATAGTATAGTATATTATTGAAATAACGAAGATTAGACCTACTAATTAAAGTTTCATTGATCAGAGTCAAATAAAAAAAGTTTTGACTCCAACGAATTATTTTCTCTGAAAGCTAATATCATTTTATAGACGATAATTTTTAGATTCGCCTCAAACTAAATTTAATCACGCATAGAGATTACCGTGATGTTATTAGAAGATACTTTTTGACAATTAAAACAATAACAAATAAAGGTTTGAATTTAATCTAAAAATAGAACTTTCTTTACGTTACCTAAAAAAATACCGCCGATTTTCTTCTTTTCCTTTTTATATATATTGAAAATAAAAATATTACTACAGAAAAATTCGACGAGCTATAAGAATTTGTGAGACAAAGAAAGAGTTACAACTTTGGAAGCAAACTACCCGTTTGGACTTAGGAGAGAGATATAGTAAAGAATATATATATATATACATTTATTATACTTTATATAATGGTCGAAGTATCAATTAATTTGACATGATATGCTAAATTATAATTTTACCTTTTAATTTTTCTATTTATTCCACTTATAAGTCATGTTTTTATAGACTTACAAATAATAACTAATTAAAATTAAAATTTCACATATTAAATACATTAAATTAATAATAACTCTTAATTATAAAATAATATTATATATATTCATATTTTATTGCATACGTATTGATTGTGCCTAAATTAATTATACAAAGAGCCTCATCATCTTAAAAATCGATTTAGTCTGTCAGTCAATTAATTTGGTAAGTGCTTATTCAAATTTTACCCCTCAATTTAATTTTTAGCTATTAGACATTTCAAATTAATAATAAAATTTAAAATGAAACAAAATAATACTAACATGTAAAATATAAAATAATATTATATATTTATATTTTATTATACCCTCTGTAATAGAATATATAATAAGAAAAAAGAAAATAAAGGCAGAGAATTAAAAGAGAAGGGGATGCTGACAAGTTTGTATGTCCACTGTTCATTTGGGAGTTGTTCGTTTGTGATTGTTCGAAAGATTTCTCTCTCTCTCTCTCTCTAATTTATTACCATTAAATTATCCTTAATAGTAAAATGACCAAACACAGTTGCTAAAAAAAACAAATCTTTCTTATGATGTTTGCTATGCCATGCCCTTCCATTCCATTCTCTTTCTAAAGTCGCTAGCTTTTAGGCTTTTCTCTTTGTTCATAGAGAGAGAGAGAGAGAGAGAGAGAGAGAGAGGCCCATCCCATCAAGATCGAAAGCTCAAATCTTTTTAGTTCAGTTCGATGAAGATCTGAGCTTACTGAATTGAGTTCCTAAACCACTTTGTCTGATACTTTCTTACCTTAAAATCATCACCCTTCTTCCTTCTCTTCATAAGCTTCCGTTAGTTACTGCAGCTTTAATTTTATTTTATTTAATTTTGAGTTTTTGTTTATTTATTTATTATATGGTCTACACTTTTGGATGATTAAATTCCATGAAGGTTTCTCTGTAAGAGGAGATTTCAAGATGAGGGTCTGAGGTAATAATAATAATAATAATAATAATCATTTTTTGCAGTTTTAGTTTGTTTCTTTGTTTGAGATTTACTCTTGTTTTGACTCTGGCCCATAAGCACAAAACGATTGGACATATCTAAAAACTTTAACCATTATTACATTATGTCTGTCTTCAACGGCTGTAAATGTTTATGCTGCCATTTTTTTCTTCTTCTTCTTCTTCTTCATTAGTTACTAATGCTTATTTATGTCTCTTCTTTTTTACCCTATATGGGATCCATGACCTTTTTAACCTCAGATTAAGACTGTGAATTACGCATTGTATTGATTTTCAGACAACATTTGTCTTCAATGTTTCTTGAAATCTGTTTATTACATTCGCCAGGAATGGGAACAAAAGTATACGGCGACGGCTACTGTAATTCCGCCATGAGAGACCTTAACGAGGATTTCAACGGTAATAACTGGGGCCCACGCTGCCGCGAGAATGGGATGACAAACGGGCAGCGATACTACGACGGTTTCATCGATAGAAAGACGACTTACGGCAATCCCGCCGACTACGAGAGAGAGGCGTTGAGGAGGCGAATGCTTGAGCACGAGGCCGTCTTCAAGAGTCAGGTAGATGCTTTCAGATTCTTTCTGACGAAGATCCTTTCCGTATATGTAATAAACCGAGCTGCTTTGTGTCTTTTAGCTTCAAGAACTGCACCGACTGTACAAGGTTCAGAGGGAGCTGATGGAAGATGCGAAGAAGAAGAATAAAGAGCCGCAAAGGCTTCAACAAGTTTCTATCGAACCACAGCCATCGTCTTCGTCATCGAGCCTACGTGGGTCCCATTTGCACGGTGGTTTTCCTTTGTTTAACAATGGGTATGGTGGTGGAGCGTCAGCTTTGAGGGTCGAGATTGGAAATTCCCCTCTGAGTTGTACCGAAGGGTACGACGCTGGGCCTGCTCGGTTTCCATACCTGAATGGGTCGTCGGCTTCGAAGGAGTTAGATTCGAGGCCCTCGAAGGCGAGGAAGAAGCTGTTTGATCTTCATCTTCCAGCGGAGAAAAATACTGATGCCGAGGAAGACGAAGAAGAAAGAGTTGATCTGAACGAACCTATTCGAGTCGAAAACCTTGTGAATGGCGACAGCGTGCATCTCCGTAATAGAGTCAATGGCGGGCCCGTCCCTCGCCTGTTCGAAACAAGTAATATCTCTGTTTTTATTACATTTCTGTTGTCTCAAGTGTTCTATGGTCTGAATAGGTATGAATTACCTCAAATTCTCAGGTTCCAGCAAGGGAATAATGAACCAGCAAGATGGCATAGTTTATTCCGATCGAAATCATGCCACTCAATCCAATAATGGACACTTGGAACATCGTGAGGCTCCTCGAACGTCTGCTTCTTACCATTTCTTTGCTTCCTCTTCTTACAACTATTCATGGGCTCACTCGTCCAGTAGCTCTACACAAAATAGATCGGTGTTCGATCCATCATTGAATTCAACAGTAAAAATTGATCGAAATTTGCTTGTCAATGGGCCGGGCTTGATAACCCGAGAACCACAGGCTTGCTCGCCTTTCTCGGGTTTTAGTTACCTTCATAGCAATAGGAATGACAATTCACGCCACAGTTTTCAGAGGAGGACGATAGATATCGACTTGAACGAGGTAGGTAAGGAGAGTAAGACAACAGAAGCAAACCTGTTGCCATTGCCTTGGCTTAGACATCAGCAACCCCTTAGTGACTGTGGGACTAGCAAGACCGTGAAGAAAATTTTCGGGATTCCCATTTTTGATACTGTTGCTCGTTCAGACGAGCCATCTGCTTCTAATAAGGAAAGTAAGAAGAGGGCGCTCGATATAAACCTGGAGTGTGATCCAGAGGATGAACCATCTTTAGAGAAGGAGAAAAATACAAGTGGATTTAGTTCTTCTACCAGGGATGTAATGATCGATTTGAACTCTTGCGTTGTTGAAGGCGATGGCCCGTCTTTGCCTTTGAGGAAGGTTCCTCCGCACGTCGACAGAATCTTGGAGATAGATCTTGAAGCCCCTCCTGTTGAGGAAAGTGAGGATGATATAGCAGCAGAGACGTACCAAGAAAATGCAAATTATGACAAGTCGTCGTTATTACAGTCGAGAGTGGATAAGATCGAAGTGACTCACGATGAAGATCTTAGAAACGCAGCAGATACTATCTTCGCCATCTCATTATTTTGTCCCAGTGTAGCAGCAGCAGAAGAAGAAATGTTACCATCTTCTGAGAATTTGCTCCTACGGTTTGCTGATTTAGTATCATCTTTTGGTGGCGGAGATGAATCGAGTGAAAATCAGTCGCTGTCCAAAGAAATTGATGATTTCGAGGCCATGACACTACAACAGCAAGAAATGAGGGACGACAGAGACTACACGGCCCGGCCCATTGTTCGAGAGCCCGAAGAAACGGGTCCCAGTAACTCCTCGATGGCAAGACCTCGGAGAGGTCAGTCTAGAAGAGCAAGGCAAAGAAAAGAGTTCCAAAGAGATGTCTTGCCCGGTCTGTCTACTCTGTCAAGACAAGAAGTCAAAGAAGATCTTCAGACATTTGGCGGGCTGATGAGAGCGATGGGACATCATTGGAATTCGGGATCGACAAGAAGAAACGGCGGCGGGGCCCGAGGGAGACGGCGGGCTGTGACCGAAACATTATCGAACGATGTCCAGAGTCGTGTTTTTGAAGCCCCTTTGGTACATAAACTCTGGCCTGTTTTGGAGGATCGAAGAAGCATAACAGGCTGGGGAAAGACGACTAGACGGCCCAGAAACCAAAGGTGCGCTGCTTCTGGTAATAATAATCCCGTGAAGGCTGCTTTAACCTAACTGTCCAGCTAGTTGCTCGTCGCATTGCCATGTCGACTTGTATATTTATTTAGAGGAACAATGGTACTATGATATTTGTAGATCCCTTCGAAGAAATGAATCTGTCGAAATTGCATACGAATACAACTTCATCTTCTGTATCATATCTCAATCAAACTGCATCCATGGACCTTCCTTAAAGATAGGCTCTTCATCTTCGCCTTTACTGTAGTAGATTCGTTCCACTTTCCTTCTTCCGCAAACACATTGTGCAACAACGTGTAATAACCAGAATCGTCCGAATCCACAGTCAACAGATCTCTGTTTACGTCGTTCAGAAAGTCAAATCTTTGGTGGATTCTACATCCATTCACCAACGAACCCCATATGCTAGAATCTGCTTTAAAAGGCATCGACTTTATGACTTCATACGCTTCACATACATCACCTGCCCGACTTAGCAAGTCCACCAAACAAGCGTAATGTTCCAAACTGGGCTTTATACCGAAATCCTTAACCATCAAGTCGAAATAAAACTTCCCTTGTTCAACATAACCACTGTGACTACAAGCTAAGAGCATATTCATAAAAGTCACGTCATTAGGTTTCATCCCAGATTTTACCATAGCGTTGAAGAGAGATATACACTCGTCAACGTGACCGTGCACTGCGTAGTTTCCAATCATCGAACTCCACGTCACGATGCTTCGATCTCTCATGCTTTCGAAAACTCTTCGAGCCATGTTCAGGTCTCCACATCGAGCGTACATATTCATAAGAGCAGTGTCGATATAAATGTCTTTCTCAACGCCCGAGGTGATCAGCTTGTGGTGAATCCATCGTCCCTTATCTACGAACCCAAGAAAAGAGCAAGCTTGGATAGCACTCAGAAAGGTCACTTCATCCATGTTGAGGTTTTTCGCCTGCATTTCACGGAAAAGATGGAGGGCTTGATTTGGGTGACCGTTTTGAGATAGTCCAGACATCATCGAATTCCACGTCACTACACTTTCATGTCTTGCATTATGATATATCTTGTCTGCTGAATTCACGTCTCCACATTTGCAGTACATGTCTATAAGGGCATTTTCGACAAACTCGTTTGGAGTGCACGTCTTTAAGATAAGGCCATGTATTTGAGATCCCATTTCAGAATATGCAATCATACCACAAGCGGAGAGAGCGCTTCCAAAGGAAAAAGAATCTGGGAATATACCTCGAATCAACATTTGGACAAAGAGTGATAGAGCTTCTTCAGCCTTCTCTTGCCTTACGTAGCCTGAAATGAGAATGTTCCACGATATTGCATGCTTGTCTCGAATTGCATCAAAGAGATGATGACTGTATCTGATTTCATTACAGCTAGCGTACAAATCAATCAAAGACGATCCTAAGAAATCTCTCTCCAAGTCGATATCGTTTCTTACCACATATCCATGAAGAGATTTTCCTTCACTTAAAAACCCCAGACGTGCGCAAGAGCACACGGTGTTCATCAACGTGACGGCATTGATTTCGACCTCACGAGAGAGCATTTCAACGAAAGTTCTCAGCGCTTCCAAATAAAACCCATTCTGATTATAGCAGGAAATCATCGAAGTCCACCAAGCAACACTCGTATAAACATGACTAAAGAACAGCTTCTCCGCACTGTCTAAATCACCGAATTTTCCATACATTGCAATAAGAGAACTATCAAACGCTTCATTACAGCTTCCAATGTTCCTCCTGATAACATAACCATGGCAAGATTTTCCAACTCTGCAAAGTCCCATCACGCCACAAGCCTCGGCTATGCTAAGCATGGTCACATGATCGACTTTCACACAACTTCCCAACATTTCCTTAAAAATTTCCAATCCCTCGCCGTCAAACCCATTCTGCACGTAAGCAGCGATCATCGAACTCCACGAAACCACGTCTCTGGCCGACATACCATCGAACACCTTACGTGCACAATGCAAGCACCCCATATCGCCGTACATGCTCAACAGCGATGTCTCAACTATGGGATCACACTCAAAGCCACACTTCACAATCCCGGCATGAACCTGCTCGCCAATGCTGAGGTCATCAACGGCTGAACACGCCCGCAAAACCGAAGGGAAAATAAACCTATTCAGCCCCGACGATTTCGCCAGCATATCGCGATACAGAACGATGGCTACTCGAAACAAACCACCCCACACGTGGCATTTGATCGCCACGCCCCACATGAACGGATCGGGCTGCGGAAAGGCGTCGAAAACCAATCTTGACGAATTCATGCTACCTGTTTGTGAATATGCCTCAATGAGCTTGGTGGATGCAAGGGGATCGCTTCCGACGCCGGTGACCGTCAGGTGCGCGTGCAGCTGCGTTAATGGCCGCAGAGCCGTTTTGCAGGCCCTGAATAGCGGCATGTAAAGCGTCATCCTTTGTCAACTCAACGGTCCATTTCAGTCAAATGCAAAAGCTTCATCTTACAAGCTCCTTTTATTATGCGAGAATTGGTTTGCCCTTTAAGAGTTTCTCTTTTACTGCAGTTACTGTCGAGATAGAAGTTTTTTTTTTTTTTTTCCCCCCGAAACGATAGCTTGAATTTCATTAACAATCAAAATACACGGACTAAATAGCCCAACGGGTCTTTTCAGTAACATCATCTACCGGTAGAGAACAAAGGCTCATATGGAGCATGAACAACTAAACACGGAAAAGAAAAAGAAGAAAAAAAGCCAAAAGAAAACGAGAAATTCGGTTTTGAACACGAAGAACTAAAGAACCTACCACAAAATAGATATTAAGCTAAATCTACAATACTCTTCACTTTCTTCAGTCTTCGACTACAAAAATCTCGTCTTCTTTGGAAAGGGCTCCAAAGATGGAGATGAGAGCTCCACGAAGGAGACAAAGCTCTCGACCCGGGATAGAAGTGATCAATGTAGAAGGAATGCTTAATATACTATTTGAGTTTTAGAGGGAAACAAATCAAGAAAATGATTTCTGGCGTACACTTTATTATAGACAAAATTAAAGAGGAATAGACAATATTTTATATTTATATATATATATATATAAAAGAAAGTCCTACATATTGAATGATTTTAAATTACAGCAAGATACAAATTTGGCCGTTAATCTCCGATTAAGTTGAGTATGAAGCGAAAATGAGGAGTAATTTCCATCTCTTACGTGTTTCATTCGAAGTTCATACCGACAACGATAGTCAATGAGTCCAATTAGATTCTAAACCATGACCTCCATACGGAGATATCATGACCATTCGAAGTTCATACAGACAATGATATTCAATGAGTCCAATTAGATTCTAAACCATGACCTCCATACGGAGATATCATGACCATTCGAAGTTCATACAGACAATGATATTCAATGAGTCCAATTAGATTCTAAACCATGACCTCCATACGGAGATATCATGACCCGACCACTTAGTCATATCATCCTTGAAGATGCTATTAATTCTCATAATGTATTTTATAGTTTTTTTTTTTATCTATAAGGAGATATTCACACACAATGCTACTGTATTTTCACACATTCCGACTCTATTTAGTCTGAAGCTAATTTGAACCATCCTAGTCCGTATGACCCGCCTCAAGCCATACAAACATCGACATTCATGAAATTTGAATCCTTGCTCAGAGAATTTAACAATTTCATTCAGGCACTGTGCCAACTCCTGGAATGTGAGAAGGTGTTTGTTTTTCATAGTTATTAAACCCATTTTCGTGTCCGAATTGACCAACTATCAAATTAATATTAACAAGTATTTTTTACACACTTAATTCGTGTGCTCTAATATATAAAATAATATATAATATTACTTAATTATAACTTAAAATATGTATGATTTAAATATATATTCTTTATAAGTATATAAAAAGAAAAAAATTATTTATTATAATATAAAAAAAATAGGAGTAAAATTATAACATCTAGTCCACAAAAAAAAAAGAAATTTTCGGCCCAATATTGGCCCATTTTCTCAGCCCAAAGCCCAATGTGGATTATACCTCTTATTTTTCATCTCTATCACCTACGTTACCTCTAAGCTAAGGAAGTGAGAAACAAGAATAGAAAGGTAACGAGTGGTAAAGGGAAGGAACCAGTTCCAAGCCTCCTAAAACCTACACTTTCTTGCTGTACTTTCTCCATATTAAGGTAATCTTTGTCCTAGAGATCAAACTCTCTTGTTCTGAGCTCATAAGTTTCAAAAATCGACTTCAGACGCAGTTTCTGTGTTTAACAGTTTTGACATAGCTAACGTGTTCGGATTCTGGCGAAATTTAATTATTTTGAAAGCCAATTTTCTCAGTTTTTCAGAGCCATTTGAATCATCTTAATCAGATATTTCTACGATTTTCTACGAATTTTTGAAGATAGACTGCAAATCTGGTATTTTTCAGAAATGAGTGAACATTTTCGAAACATTTTCTTTCTTGTTGTTTCAACTGATCTTATACCATCGTTAAAAAACAGAATTACGATAATGTTTACATCCTTCAGTAGCAGTTATGTTATTGGAAGATCTTATTTTCATGCAGTTTTAAAAGACGTCGTATATTATCAATTGTTGGTCTAACGGTGAAGTTAAATTGTTATCTCTTGATTTAGGCGAAGGAGCATCGAATACACGTACGAGAGCAGCCTCGGATTTTGGGGAAAGCTAGACTTCATCTTGTGAGTTGATAATACGGGGACATCTTCCCTTCGTGGAATGTGTGCACCTCGCGATGGGTCATTTATTTCATTCTTTTTATTAAATTATGTGATAGTGAGCCTTGCCGGCTAAATGATGATTGATGTTTCCGTGATATTTGGTGAAATTTGGTTGATCTTGAGAGCCTTGTCGGCTATAGGATATTTGTATTTACCGATATTGACGAGTACTTGGTCGGACGTGTGGTGTTATGAGCTGAGTTGATGATTGCACTGGTATTTATGTGTTGTACATTGACGTTGTGAATGTTATGTGCTAGAGAGCTGTTTGTGGATTAGAAGCTGTGATATGTGATATTATTGATGTTGCATTTACTCGGTACCGAGGTTATAAGTAGCCCGAATGGTCACGTTCGGGTGAGTGAAGAGTGGCAAATCGAGTAAGTAGCCCGTGGCGTGGCAAACCCGGGTGAGTGAGGCCCAACGAGTTCACCAGTCCATTTGCCACGTATTTGACCTATCGGAGGGTGATCGTTGGGGAGGTACCAAAGTCCATTGCGAGACTCGGTCAACGTCACCGGTATGGGACATGCATGGCATGTACAGTTGATATGATAGTTCACGGTACACGGTCTAGAGTACGGTGACGGCCTCGTCTGACTCTCGACGGGGAGTTCAGTTCGAGGGAGGATATGACCACCCATGCGTCGTATATGTTTTGCGTGACTTTTGTGATGTTTTTGGCATGTCATAGGATTATTGATTGTTATATGTTCAACGTGGATGCTCGCTTTCTACATTTTACAAACACAATATTTAGTATGGAAGGATAAAACATATTATATTTGAATAGTTGCGATGTTTGGTTGTTGTGATGGAGTTCATCGTTGAGGATACGCCTCCTGTGAGGAGAAGGCGTGTCTGTATTATCATCTCACTGAGCTGTGGTTTGCTCACCCCGTGTATACGTATATTTTTTTAGGTTGATATCGCTTTTGATCGGAGGTTGTCTCTTCGTCGATCGTCATTCTGCTGCTGTTTCTTCCGGTTGGGTATTTTATCGTTGTTTCGCTTTGGAGGATCCATTGGCAGGGATATATTTTGGGAGGAAATTTTCTTTGTTCATATATTCCATTGATCGATGTTTGAGCTAGCTTTTGCATATTGTACACTTCATTTCATATATACATATGTTTCCGTTGGATCTCTATTTCGTTGAGTTTTCTTGCAAGTTCTTTCGTGTGATTTAATTTGTGATGCCTGAGTTGATTGAGCCTTGCGTTTCTTGAAAAAACGCGGCTGGTGTCGCGGCCTCGACGCGGGTTGGGGCGTGACAAAAATGATAATAAATTAAACATATATGTGAAATTAAAAATATAAAAGTATAGACACCCAACCTTAATAAAAGAGGATTAATTCTTATCTAATTATGTTAGAACACTACATGTGGCATTATAAAAAAATTTGAATTTTGATGAGATATCACTACATAAGTTAAGTTGAATTGGGCATGATAGAAAAGACGATAAAAGAGTATAGATTCTTAAGCAGTGTAGAAAGCAATGTGCATGCCTATTTGCTATGGTACCCACCCATAGCAAATCTCCTACCGATGGTGCTTTCCGTCCCTCTTCGACGTCGTCATCACCTCCGTCGTCCATCTCGACTCTGCCGTCACCTCTGCCGTCCACCTTCGACGCGTTGATTTATCAGAATTTCATCATCTCGACCCTCTATGAGAAAATCGAAAATAATGATGATTTTCTGAAAAATCAACAATGATGAATTTCTGAAAAATCAACGCGCCGAAGGTGACGGCAGAGTCAAGATGGATGACGGAGGTGATGGCGACCTCGGAGATGGACGAAAAACACCATAGATAGGAGATTTGCTATAGTGCTGACGGTAAGTAGGCACTATAGAAAATCTCTATATAGATATATCTGTGAGCACGATAGACAATCTCTATATAGATATATATACATATACCATTTTCAAACTTCTATTAATAACAACCCGAATACTAAAATACAATACAATTGTGCCTTCGTACAAAACAAAAAAACATAACTAAATAGATACATGGAATGAATCAAATGATGCATACAAAGATGAACTTGGGAAATGTAATGAATGCATTAGGGCCTCTGATAGACATACTTCGTTCTTGGATCCACTATAACGCCTCTCCCTCCATTCACTTCCAAATCATGCCTGCAATTTTTTTTTATTTTTATTTTTCAAGAAACAATAATAACGGTTTAATTCAGACCATCGAAAGGATCGGCTGACGAAAAGGTAATGAGACATTCAGTCCGTAATAACTACGGCGTTTAGGCATTCGTTTACTTAACGGGCCGATGTGGAACCTCACCATAAAACGTGATTATGAAATTTAACAAGCACGAGGAATTTAAGGTTCAAAGACGGGGAAACTCACTGGAATACGAAATCAGGAATGGTTAACTGCTCCCGCGGGACGTATCTGAACAGCTGTAGAAGGCGGTCTACGTAGACCACCTTTTTCCACACCTGAAAAACCAGTTAGAGACAGCTTATTGGGTTGAAAAATGACACAAATGGATATCCAAAACTTCAACCAAAATTTTCAGAAAGGATATAATAATTACCACAGTGTCGACGAATAGCTGCATGGCGAGTATAGCTGCCTTCAGACCCATGGTGGGATGTAGGACGTATATTGCCTGTAATATAATGTAAGTAGTGTGTTTAAAAAAGAGTGTGCTTTCATAAGAGTATGAGATATTATGAGGAAGGATTAGCTCGTACATGAAGATTACGCTGGTGTTTCCGACCAAGAATTTGCTGCAGTCTCTTCATCCACCCGAGATCGGGTTGCCTGTCAACTCAAAAAAGGAAAAAAAAGAGAGGATATTTTCTTAAGTTTCTATGCAATATATAATCTCTTGAACAGCTGAAATCGAAGTGTTTTTGTTAAGAATCAGATAAAACGAAACCCTTTTTTTTTCGCAGTGATTCTGCCTATCTTGTTACTATAGCAACAATTAGAATGGACAGCATCGTAATCGAGCAATAATTTTGTATATGCTAGAAAGAAAGCATCTGTAATAAAAATACTCACACTTGTAGAGATGCGGCTGAATGGAAATACACTATGGTATAAGGCTTCTGTATCAAGGGTTCAAACTCCTGAAGTGAAAGAAGAATGTAAAGTCATATGGAGGGGAAACTAAAAAGCATAACATGTGAAATGCATGCATAACAGATTAAGAGCCGAGATATACCTTCACTACGTAAAGCACAAAACGTTCCAGATCAAGACACCTAAGTAGAAAATGGGCTCCCACCACAACCATCACGGGGCGACCTTGACTATCAACCCCACCTCGGTAGCTGAGAAAGAATAATATTTATCAAGTCAAAGGTTCGATTCTGCACAACTCAGAACTAAATCGTTGAGGTTCGTTGAGTATCTAAGGAAAATTCAAGCCGACAAATGTGAGCTATGCTTGGCATCATAGATTCTTACACTATTTTCATTTCAGCTATGTCGGAAAGATTCATTGAATTTGCTTTAGCAAGATATCTAGAATGAAGCGAGTATTCTTCAGCCGCGGATAAGGGCGGACCCCCAAGGTCACCGTACCCAAGCATTTTACCAAGATTCCAACCACTACGAGCCTGGGAAGCTTTTTCCCACTGTTCTCTACTCCTCTGATCTGGATCTTTGATCAAAGACATAAACGCAGGATCTAGATATGAATCCAAATACGATGAATCCCTGTTTAAGGAGGACATTGTTATAATCTTTAGCATCTGTATTTGAATAAAAATTAATAAATTCAAATCCCCAACTGAAAAACAAGAAATGTTATGCTTAGCTTACTTTCGTGCCGTGCTAATATCACTCACTGGAGGATCAGTAGAGATCTCAGGGATTCTGGGACCGCTCTTTTTCTTCAAATTTGGCAAAGGCTTTATTCTGATTTTGCGCTCATCAATAACTGTCTCACCATTTTCATCTCCAACATCGGTAGGAAGTTTCGCTATAGCTATCTCCTCTTCTTGCTTGTCCCGTGGGAAGTAAAGTGGAAGCAATCTAATCCAAGCATACATTAAAATCAAATACCAGTTATACCATATTTTCAGGTATGTAAAATTGATTTTTCAAAGAACAAACCTTTTATATATATCTGTATCAGATGCTGTTGTAGTACAAAATACAACTGCATCAATTTTATCCTTCTGTTTCTCAAGAAATCTTCTCACAGTTCCTAGTGAAAAAGGAACACAAGTAAGAGATGAAAGAGTTCGGTTTGAAGACAAGTGAGATATGAAAACATGAAGTAAGATTCCCCCATGCACTATGAATTACAAAGGTAAAAGAGTCATATCAATTTCTTACTTATTGCAACATGTGCAGCAGGTTCTCGTGGGTAATTCTTGGTTTCTGTATATATACAGCCCATTGCAATGCTGCGTTCATTGTACAACAACTTAATTCGAGAAGTTACTCATAAAATCATTGTACAATAATACTTTACAGAACGAATAAAAAAATAAACTTATGGTTACTAAACCACCTCCTCATTCCATTTTCAATAAGCAGTTCCAGGCAAGATCGGTAGCAGTGACTCAAAGCATTTTCAGCAGCAGTATGGTACTTTACAGCATACTTAGGACCAACAGTATGAATAACTCGCCTGTAAAATTACACCAAACTCTAATATCGAGTGACAAATCATAACAACGCTACACTGCTAAGCAGCAATCTTGAACTGCAACCGCAATTTATAATTTATAAGGATAACATAGCAATGCACTGACAAGTTCACCTTGCTGGAAGGTCATACGCATTAGTTACTTTTGCCATTCCTGTTCTGCAGCCACCCTGCATAAGGTTAACATATTAAATAACAGAAAAGTACATGAGTATCTTCACGATGGCATGACCTTATTTTTCTAAATATAAACTGTGTGCTTTCATAGTCGTGAAGCAAACATACCAACTTTTTTCAAGAATGATAACAGCAAGGACAGACTTACTTACCAAGGTTGCACATTCTTCAGCAAGGCCAGGCCCAGCAGCAGCATGCAAACCGTGACTGCTATGTGCTTCATCTAAGTTCTGAATCATCGAATAACATGTGAGTAATGGGCCTCACACCCAAGAAAGAACACTGGAGCAAACGCCATGTTAATGGGCATAAAATGGACCCAAAAAAATACTAGTGCCAACCCATTCTACTCACCTCATTTGTCGAATTAACAACAGCATCAACCTCTAGATTCCAAGGATCTCCCCTCCAAAGATATATCTTTGAGTTTATCTCGTAATCCACCGGAAACTTTGAGACCATACCATTTATACTACTCTCACCCTCAGTTGCAGACGCCAAAGGGTCTGGAAAATGGGAAACAGAAAAAGGGGAATCTTCATTCCCGTATGAGTATCTGTGCTCTGAATCACTCCAACGCGGCACTTGATCAAGCGTCACCACAGAATCTCCACTATCTGTTGGTAAACCACCTCGATTAGTTGCCGCAGCCCCAGCCCGATACATGTTTTGCCAACCAATATCAAAACTTCTTCCTTCCTTCACTCTCAAGTAAATGGTTAATAGCTCCTTCTCCTCATATAAGGTCAAACCTGATGTGATAAAATCAATTCTTTCAACAATAATGGATCCTAAGCCAAAACCATCACATAAAATTTGCAGCTTCCCCTCCCCAATAAAAAAAAAATATCATATTTTCGGTTAAAATAACACAAATTCATGAAAATCAACTTGAAACTCAATTAAGCAAATCACGAGCTTCATAGCACTCAATTACAAGGCAATCTCAACGCATCACGAAACAGAACAACAAACAGCATGCATCAAACCATAACAATCCTAATATACAACGACGCATGAATAAATCCCACTATTCAATCTTGATAAGGGGGAACCAACCAGAATATTCCGTTTGTCCCAATATTCGTGCACTAGAAACTGTAATTACCAAAACATAAGCACAACAATCGAACACATTATTACCATAGATAATCAATCAGCTTTCGAATGAGAGGAAGAATCGGGGAGCTCATTATTGGAGGCAGATTATCGACAAAGGTCTTGTCTCTCTCAGGTGGAAATAGAGAATTTCTATTTTTATTATTTCGCATTATTTTTTTTTTCCAAAATATAAATAAATTAAAACTATTATGATGGAGTTCGATTACTGTCGAAAATCCCCTTCTTTATCTCTAGTAATTAATTACATGTAAGTTTGGGAAAAAAAAAATATTATATGTATAATATAACCGTGTCCTAACATTTATACTAGATTAGTATTCAAAGCAACACATATGTGTGTGCTTTAATATATATAATATTTTAAGATTTATTTATAACATAAATGTTTATTATATAAAATTTAATTAAATTTTAATTAAGAATTGTTTTAAAGTATATAAAAGAAAAGAATAAACGGAATAAATAAAAAATAAGGATCAAATTATAAATATAAAAAAATTGACAGACCAAATTAGATAGTTTTTAACTAGCCCTCACTAATAATATAATAGAATAGATATTTATACTATATATTATTGGAGAACACCTCGTAGTAATTTTCTTAAATTGATTTGATATAGCAATATTAATTACTATTTTACCATTGATTTCCAACTTTATTCCAATAATATCCTAAAAATTAAATATAAATTTATAAAAAATAATTTATAATTAAAATTAATATCATAACTATATAATAAAAATGACTTAATATATTAATTAATATTATATATATTTAGAGTACATGCATCGAGTGTGCGTAAAATACGAGTTAATATTATTATCTATTTCTTTATATAAAGCCTAAAGACCTTATTGGTATGCCATTCAATTGAAATTCAAGTCATTAATTTTATTTGTTTTGAACGATTGTGATTTATCTATACATTTATCTATAATAACCAACTTCAAACTAATTGGTACGTCAATTGCAATTACTATTTTGCCTATCAACATCTTAATTTATCCAATTAAATCATCACAAGTTAGTTTTTATTTATATATTCAAATTAATATACAATTAAAATTAAAGTTATAATTTCATATATATCTAACATCTATTGAATTATAAATAACTTAGAATATAAAATTATATTACATATTTATATATTAGAGCACATGCAGTTGCGTGTGCAAAAAATACTAGTTATTATTTTATCTCTCGCCCATATCCTTAATCTTCACACTCCAACTCAGACCACTCTGAAGCAAATTTGAACCTCAATGTCGGCCATGCGTCGATCTTATCTTCCGACGTAACTAATCCTTACAGTCTAATGAGTAATGACCCTAATCAGCCTCAAGCCACACAAACATCGACAGACATTTAGATTGAACTTTGTGGTGGTTTAACAACTCCCCTGGACCACTAAGCCAACCCAAATGGTGTTTGTCCCAATATTAATTATATGACCTTATAATAGAGTTCGCTTTTCAGTTAAAAAGTCGAAACTACCCTTTATTTTCATCTTTTTTTTTTTTTTGCGCTCCATCTCTGAACTTGATATGGGTCCCGATGGCCGATCAAGTGGTCGTATCGTGATATCTCTAGGAGGTCACATGTTCGATCACGCTTAGTCGCCTTGACCATCTTTTCTTCTTATGACTTTGGACTATACACACAGGCCACAAGAATTAGTCCCACAAAGACGGCATCGTCCAATAGCTGATAATAAAGTTCAGATTCGATTCAGACTGAATTTAGTCGGAATGTATGGACCACGGCGGCGTTTTATGATTACCTCATCCCTATACGAGTCTATCAAATGACTACAATGCCCCCTACATGATTTCTTAATTGCTATAACGACATACTTTTTGTGTAATGAATACGATTGTATGTGCTAAGAACTTACTTTTTCATTGTTTTTAACAGTTAGATTGCTACGATTTTTGGTGAGCATTTACATTTTTTGAACTTTCTAACACTGTAAATTCTTCAGAAGCACCAGCAAGTCTCGGGCATTTTCCCAGTTAATCTGATTCTGTCTGCCTTCTCTTTCGCCTTAAACTCGTCGTTCTTCCGATTTTTCTCCGCCTGCGCTCGGGCGCCATTAGCAATCTCTTCGATGCTGGCGACCCCTTCGCTATAGCTCTTCGCTGCTTTCGCTCTCTTCCTTTCAAGTTCGGCCTGAAAAAACCCATGTTTATACACAGACCGACAGCATCTGAATGAAAACCCTTAAATATAAAGAAGAAATGAAACTTGTGTATATTGTCTCAGAAATAACCTCAGTCCTTTCCAGCCTCATTCTCGCCTTCTTCTTCTTCTCAGATTCCCAGTTTTCGATAATGGCCCGAATTTCCTCGTGCCTGAAAATATTCTCGCACGGCGGTTCGAATTCAGCTAATGCGACATATAGAGAAGTAATCGACTATGGCTTTTACCTTTCTTTAATGCTTGCGAACTCTTCCTTCTGCCAAGCATCTGCATGAGAATATTCTGGCCGAGGTGTCGCCGCCCTATTGTTCATTCTCGATAATTATGGGTCGTCGCCGAGGTGATTATAATTGGGGGCCGAAGTTTTAACTATGGCGAGAAATATGATATGAGATTAAATGTGTGTAATAAAAGAATTTGAAGGGGAGAGAATAGAATAGGAGTTGGGATGTGAGTGCAAGAAACGTCTTTGCTTTGCATGCAAGAACTAGTTTTGAATGATCAAAGCTATCTGAGTATCTGAATATATGCCAAATACAAACTACTACAAAAAATAATACCTTTCTTCATTTAAAGATTACTTTTATTGTGGTGTGTACACAAGAAAGTCACAACATAATATTAGTTGTACATCTACACCTTTCTTTTTTTTTTCTTGGAGAATTCTGCATACCAAACGTAACCGAAAAGCGAGTTTTTCAAGAGCATCGCTTGTGGGTTTTTTTTTTCTCAGTGTGAGGGAGGTATCCCACGTAACGTCACCATATTCCTCATATTAGAGGTGGAAAAACGCTTCATGGTTGACGGTTGCGGTTATAAATCAATTTTAATTTTTATAAAAATTTAAAAAATAATAATAAATTTTTAACGGCCTAGAAAGCAGCTGTATAATTGTTAGTTGAACTGCTGGTTAAATTGTGGATTTACGATTTCAAGATTGGATTGGATAAACCTAAACAAAATCGTGATCTAATTAATCATTGATCGACAGTTTAGTTACGATTTGGTTATGTTTTTTTTTTTTTAAATGTTGTCAACTTCTACTTTACTCTCCAACTAAGTTTAGTTTAAAGCGAATCAGAACCTCAACTTTGGATATGGAACGATCATGACTTTCAACAGAACTAATTTCCATGATCTGTATGTAACATTCCATGTCCATACGGACCACAAAAACATGTAGAAATAAATCAATAATATCATGTGCTCCACCACCAATATCGTTTGTGAGAAACGGTCAACTGAAAAAGCTAGGGTTTATAAGTTGATTAAACTGCAAGAACTTCACATTTTATTACAAAGTTTTTCACTGCAATAACCTAAGAAAAAATATACACAATAACTATTATTGCTATTACGTCCATTTCACACGACAATCCTCGAATCACTTGCCGAGCAAATGTCGTGCGCGCTGATTAGCTCCTCTGACTCGAGAGTTGAGATCGTCGACATCCTCGTCCAGATGATCGAGCGCCTTGTTTTGCCTGCCATCAGACAACAATTTATTAAGGTTCCGGCAATAAGCCTAACTAACACAGAACATACACGTCCCGAAAAAACTCTCGCCAAAGATCGAAGATTTATACCGACCTGTCGAGTTCGGCTCCCATTTCGCCGGCCATGCCCTTCAATTCTCCCAATATATCGCTGAGATCAGAAAGCGCATCGTCTTGTTTCGTCTTCTCCGCCTGATAAAAAAGAAAGTGCGCTTATCTCTCTCTATATATTTCTACTGAAGTACATGTTAGAAAGCAAACCTCAATTCTTTCCATGGCATTCGTAGGTTCGTGAGGCGGCGTGCGGCAGGCCCGGCCCTTCTCGTTCGGACCTGTACCTAACCGCTCTCTTTGCTCCTTCGCAGCCCGTTTGCCCGTGTCGTTATCATCTGTGCGAGGGAATGTATCCTTTGTAAATTGTAATAAACCATCGCTTCAACCATGCACCAACGCCCCCAGCGGATAGCCTAGTGGTTGAAGGGTGGTTATAAACCCTTTTGGTTAGGGACGGACCGGGCTAGAGGGGTCTGTTGACCCTCTGGCCGGCCGAATATCCTTTATCAGCGACGGAACCAACTATAATAAAATATTAGATATGCATGAATTTTGGGATAAAACCCAAAATAGTCCCTGATGTTTCCTCCGAACCAATTTAGTTCCCGATGTTGTCGATTTTGGACCAATTTGGTCCTTTCATCACTAGCAACGTTAATTTTAGCGGGAATTTCGCACGTGCCCCACACTAAATCATGTCAGGATCGATAAAATTAAAATGATTACTGAAATTATGGCACGAAACTAAAACTTTCTCCTCCAAAATTCGAAAATGAGCTATATATCGTCTGCTTCGTCGAACTATATTGACAGTAGAAGAAAACAGTACAAACCCCCCAAATCTTGCAAGTATTCAAAAATTCGATCCAGACATGATTTAGCGTGTGACACGTGCGAAATTCTCGCTAAAATTGATGTTTATCATGACGGAATGACCAAATTGGTCAAAAATCTACATCGAGAACTAAATTGATTCGAGCGAAACATTGGGGACTAAATTGGTCCATAGGGTAAATATCGGGGAATATTATGGGTTTTCTCCCCATATTTTTAACGTTCATATGCGTATTTGTATCCTAGTGGTAATTATATGTATGCTAAGTTGGTCTTACAAATGAACATGAGTTTGATTTGTTTTCCGATCCTTGTTTGTTTTGATTTTATAATTAATTTTTGACCATGCATTATATTTTTACGTTTATTTAATTTTGATTAATTATTTTTACCGCGCGTTACATTTTACTTTTATTTAATTTTTGACCCCCCAATTTGTGAACTCTAGCCTGTCGCTCTTGGTCATGGGTTCAATCCTCGTGACTAGCATTGTTCGTAGGGCTTGGGGCGACTCACATTAGTCCCGCTAGAATAGGGTCGTCTTATAGTCGACAGTGAGACTCAGATTTGTACTGACTACATTGACTGGTGATACCTCCCGGACAAAAAAAAAACAGGGCATATATGATTCAAACCTTTCGAAGTTAAGGGCCCGGTGATCTTCTTCGTCTTCTTGGGCTTCCACGGCATGGAAAACATCCCTCCGAGGTTATTCAGCAATTTCTCGCCCTAAAACGGCGAATTCCGTCATAAAGCAAAATCCAAAGTTAAAAAAAAAAAAAAAAAGCGAGATCCAACCCGACATACCTTGCTCAAATCGCGGTCCATGCCGACGGCCATCTGATGGGTCCTATGAATCTGCTCGCCCTGCTGATGAAGAGTGTCGAGGGTCCTCGTGGCGTCCTGCCTGATGTCCTCCGCGATCTTCAGACAACTGTTCACCGACCTCGTCGTCTCATGGGACTTATCCACCGCGTAGCCCTCGAGCTCTTGGACGGACATGCTGTCGAACGACGGCTCCGAGGCCGTTCGCCTTGCGGGTTTGAGCACGCTCGATGGTTCGCCGTCGAACGTCTCTGAGTTTTGCCGCGGCGGCGTTTCCGCCGGCGATTTTCGGAACCCAAACATTTTCTTTTCTTCTCTTCTTACAGCAATTGATTGGAAAATATTTGTTGTGAAAGAAAGCGAAAAAATAGAAAGAGGATTGACACGTGGCTTAAAAACAAGCGGCAACTCTTGCCGTTGGAGGTTTACTTGCTTTTTTTTTTTTTCCCTTTTCCTCTAATAGTAACTAGTTTTTTTTTCCGTGCAATACACGAATATTGATATGTTTTTCTTTGATATATCGGTATCCTCATTTTGAGGAGGGTATATTTTGAAGGAAATAAATCATATCAATCAATACAATTTTTAAGTTTCTATTTATTTCAAATAATACATTAATTTATCTGCTGGTGTAATTTTTGCTCATGTAGATCGTGGTTTATTTTATAAAATAATAATATATTAATAATATTTTTTTGGCTTGCGCAAAAGAACTGTATAATCAAAGTCATATAAGTTTTTTAAATTATTGGACATGTGGCAACATTGTAAGAAGACTGCGTTTCTATTAATATATAATATTAGGCCGCATAACATATTCGGCTCGATTAGGTGTTACTGGGCTCGAGCTCGGCTCGATTAAAAACAGTAAAGCTCGGCTCGGCTCGATAAGCTCGCTAAGTTAGTGTAATTTGAGGTATTTGAGCTCGAATTCGGACTCGAACTCGATTTCGATATATATTAATAAATAAAAATACTTATTTTAATATATATTATAAAATATTAATATCTGAAAAAAAAATAAAAAAGTGGGCTCAATAAGGGTTCGACGAGCCACGAACCCAGATATAATAGGCTCGAAGCTCGGCTCGATTGTTAAAGAGCCAGCTCGAGCTCGATTTTGACCGAGCTCGAATCAAGCTTTGACCGAGCTGCTCGCGAACAACTCGGCTCGTTTACACCCCTAGATAAGTCCACCATAACTAACTTATCCTCCTCTTCTAACCGTTTTGTTTCGTTTATTATTGCAAGATGAAGTGTAAGGAATAACTTTTTTTTTTCTTCATAGAAACTAGTATTTTTTGTCCGTATGCTCTAATATATAAATATATATAATATTAGATATTTATGATTTAAAATATTTAATAGATATTATAATTTAAATTTAATTATATATTATATATAAGGATGCATAAAAAAATTGATCTGTCATAATAAATTAAAAATTAAGCGTAGAATGGTAATTAATTAAAAAAAAGGGGTAAATTCAAAATATAAAATTACACACCAAATTGGAGAGTTTTTCCCCTTAGACTTAAAAAATCGTATAGATAATAAGAGAAGATATTCGTAAGTTTTAGCTTTCCTAAAGATAATATTGTCTCACGATGTGAATAAATTTCAGAGAGAATTTTCATCATAATACAACAAAATAAATTATTCATTTGTAGAAAACGAAAACTAATTCTGTGTTATAATTATGAGATACATATCTATTTATATGTCCTGGATTAAAAAAAAAAACATATCATTCTGAAAGGTTTATTATAACTTTTCAAAAGAACTTCATTGTTGAATAATTACAACTGATTTAATACTGCAACTATCTTTTTTCTTGTTGTTTCAAAAAATTGTAACTTTTCACAAGGAAATTCAAGTATTTGAATTTTTTTTATTATATATATATTTTTTTCAATAAAAAAACTAAAAACTAGTACAAAGTCAAAGTAATAAATGCAAACTACATAGAAGTCAAAATACACAAACTTGCACTAAAAATCTAAGAGTTTGCATCAAATGTGATGTCCATTGGTTGAATCCATATGAATTAAATCCAAAACATTTACTTCAATCTTCATTTTCCCGAGAGCAAAGAATCGGCGGCGGCGTTATTACACGCCCCTTCACTCCGGACGGCCGAGAAAAGAAATGGCCATTTTCGCTTCCGCCATCGTCGCTATACGACTCCATGGCTGGAAGATTGAGATGAAATAAATCTGCAACTCTCCTCGTTATTACCACCTAGAAAATGCGGCCCGCCAAAGGCCTGGCCGTTCTTGAAAACCCTATTACAATACGGGCAAGTACGAGCCATATCGCTCTTCTTGGACTTCACTTTTTTCTCGGGGCCCACACTGAGAAGACGGCGAACCTCTCGGTTTCTTACCACTAGCAGTCGCATCATCTCCGAGGTAAAGAGGCAATGAGGTCGTGTAATGTTAATAAGACATTATTAACTTTATATTATTATTAGATTAATGGAAATTAATTCGAGATTGCTTAGCTAGACTGTTCAATAATTTAACTCTTTAATTTGTTCGTTTCCCAATAATGATTATGATACTACCCCAATGTATTATGTATGTAATATTTAATATGTTGAACCTTCATCACCATCATAAAAAGATTGCTAGCAAAAAAATACCCTTAAAATAAAATTTTTTAAAAATGAATAATAAATATCGCTAGAAGGAGGGCTTGAACGTCCGACCTTGTGGTTAACAGCCACACGCTCTAACCAACTGCTCTAACCAACTGAGCTATTCCAGCTCTTTCATTAAATTATTATTAAGTAATATCTTACAATTTCTTGGTAAGTATATGTTCGACGAATCCTATAGGTCTGTTCATAATGGTAGATATTCTCTTTGTTTCGATTAACGTTAATGTATATGGCAATCTATAACCTTATGCCATCACATGTCAAGCAACTTGCTCGTCCTTTTTATGATTGTCCATTTTGTTGTTCTTACATTAGGTTTTTTTCTGATGCAATGAAGCTTTCCATGGTGGTTTTATGGGCTCTCTCTCTCTGTCTCAAGAATTACCATCGAGAAAACACTGTTATTACCTTAGACACAGAAGCTTATATAGTAAGATCTTACCGTCAATGCAATGGAAGTAAGTTTTTAGTCACTGTGCTGCTGAGCTTTGCTTTGTAAATTATTACACTTTGTTTCTCGGCTGAATTGTATTGTAATAAGGACCAAAGAATAATGGGTTACAGCCAAAACGGCGCCGAAACTGAAAAGGTGGCCTCCGTACCAAAGTTTAGTGTTCGTGACGACGTCTTTTACATTGAGACCAATATTGCGGCCGGAACGCCGATATATCTCCTGGAGAGGCGAACGTAGCAATAGATTATTAGATTATGAACATATTAAGATGTTGGTCGAATTACGTTACGAACCAAAGCTGATATGAAACCAAGCGACGGCAAGAATTGTAATAACTTGAGTTTTGTTTACGCAAATCTCAAAAGATAATTCAAGAGAATCTCGCATATTCAATAATTGAACAATCATACAAAAAAAATAAGACAAATATTTGTTTAAGCTCATATCTAATTTCTTATCCACGTCCTGAGGTGTCAAGACTGAGAGAAGATTATCATGAACCAAAATATTGATTCTGTTCAATTTATACAATTTATTAAAAGAAAAGCTGCGGAACGGCCGCAGTCGTTATGGGACAATGCAATGAAACCAGAACGCGACCGATTCGGCGAACCATGGTTACGACAGGGTATAACAGCTCAAGCCCTTCGAACGACAACTTGATTGGAGTATTTTCTCCCGCCAAATTCAGGTAATAACCCGAAGAGAACCTCGAATTATTACAGTTTCTTCACGAACTTCCAAAGTTTTCCGCAAATATTGACTTTCAGGCTCCCTTTGGTTTACGGATTTCGACGTGGAAAAGAAAAGGAAAGGTGTAATGATACGTCACTTTATGAACTAGGATCGTTTACCTTTGTTTTTTCCACGCACAAATTCCGCGTTCCAAACTGAGCCTCAGCGTACTAACATGGGATCATATTAACTTCGTTTAAGGACTCCCAAATACGTCTGATTTCAGCTCATCCACGTGCCTCCCGAAGAATACAAGAGTTGGCCCACCGTCCATATCAGTGTACCGCGCCTATAAAGGTTTTCGCACGATACATCTTACGTTGTTCGTATTAATATTACAGTGTTATACCACTAGTTTGGTTTTTCCGTATATCTGCAATATCAGTACGTTCGACCGTAATAACATGGCAGCGGCGCGCTAAATCAAACCTCCTTTCTCTCTTTTAGGTCCCATCATCGGCGTTGTTGCCCAAAAGTTATGACCGAAGTATAAGGTGGACATAGCTTTCTTTGGACGCGCTTATAGCTCTCAGAACATATGTATGAACGAGCTGAAAGGGATGCATTTCAGGGGCGTGGAAGGCCGCTGACATGTTAATCATCAAGCGTAACGATGGATAAAGCGCTAAGAATGTTGAACTAAGACACAATGGACGCTTTGGTGGGAGTAAAAATGATTGTCGAGGTTGGCAATTTGAGCAGAAGAATGATAACACTGAAAGATAAGACGCAAGAGAAAGAGAGCGCCTGCGTCAAGGACGAAGGCTCTTCATCAGCAAAAACGACCG
This sequence comes from Lindernia subracemosa, assembly GCA_028392965.1. Lineage (NCBI taxonomy): Eukaryota > Viridiplantae > Streptophyta > Magnoliopsida > Lamiales > Linderniaceae > Vandellia > Vandellia subracemosa. Next base: position 424,125 of record JAQPCC010000137.1, on the reverse strand, counting down.
AAAATTATAATGATAAGGCGCAGCTTCATCTTCTAACAGAACTTCGAATAAGCTGATAGAAGAACATAGACATCGATATGCTGCCTAAAGGGTCGTGTGGTTTGAGTGCTTATGAACCTAATGTTCCTTCGGCGAAAACATATTATCAAGAAAAGCAAATGCAGATTATATATATATATATATATATATATATATATATATATATATATATATAGATTTCAAACAGAAGCCTAAACCAAGGAGGCAAATAAATATCGTCGACTCAAAATCCAACCGAAAATAACCGTTTTCAAAGAAGCAATGTAAGCGCAAAGCATTGACAAAAAAGACAGCACAGTCTTTAAGCCATGTAAAACACATTCAATCAATGGCGACGAAAAAGTCTAACTTTAAAAAAGAAAAGATGGGAAACTGTATTGTGGTATTGCTATTACCACCTCGCTTTCTCGGCGGCGTCTCGGGCCTTAGTGCTACCAGCTCCTGGCCCGCCTTTCGCCGAAGACCTTCCCTTGCCGTCATTATTGCCTGAGGAAAAGATTTCAAATTTTATTCGATTCCTTTGCTTTGTAGATAAGACCAAATGTGTATTCGTCGACTTACTTCGGTTGTTAGAGGACTTCTTCAAAGTTATGTATGCCTCCTTCTCTCCGAACTTCACATGACGGGCCTGAAAAAGGGAGGTGGAGAAAACAAAAAAGAAAGAAAGAAAGCGTAATAAGCCACTTGAAGAAACTTTGCACCGACAAAAGCAAAGGGAAACGTTCTTTTTAGTTCGTTCGGTCTGAATGGACAGAGAGAGTGCTTACGTTAGCAGCGCGCTGAGCAGATTCTGTCGATTCAAACTCGACGAAGCCACAGCAGAAGCCATCCTGTTGTAAGAACAAAAGATGGTCAAGCCAAACCGAGCGTGGATTTAAAAAAAAAAGCATAGAGAACGTAAAAATGCCCACCTCGTGCCTCTTAATATGGATGGCATTATCAGTTTGCCTAATGGCGCCGAACTTCTTAATGACGTCGGCAATTCCCTGCTTCGTTACGTCGGAAGGCAGTCCGCCGACGTATATCACAGCTTTGGCCGCTGCAGTACATCGTAACATACGTTAATGCAGTTTCTTGAAATCAGAAGAGGGAAAAAGAAAAAAAAAAGAATGCAATAAAGAAGGAAAATGTAAACCTTCAGCATTCGAGGCCACCACTTTAGGCGAAGCTTTCTTCGCCCCATCGGCGAGAGGAGATGACGCTTTAGCAGGCTTAGAAGCGCTCGGCTGCTTACGAGCATCAGGAGTAGCCAGAGAAGCTTCCGGCGAAGCCACGGGGGTGACTTTTGCAACCTTAACCGAAACAAAACCGAGACACTTACTAAGCATTTTTATTCATTTATGAAATACCAAAAGTAATCAAACGATGAAAAAAATCACTTCCAACGCACCACAGAAGCGTAGGAAATTTTGGGAGCTTCTACTTTGGCTGGTTTCACAGTTTCGACCGAAACCGTCGAATCGTTGTTCCCACCAACACTGCCCTCGATCGGAGGGAAAGATGCTCCAGGGCTCCCGGGCGCTTCAGAAGGGACCAAAATTTCAGGGACGACGGTCTTTTCTGCTGACAAGTTGCGGTTATAACACCATAAGGTCGGTCAGAACATGAAAATATCGAACAGAAAAAAAAAAGAAATTCAATATGGGGCTTAAATAATTACCCAAACTCTCCAGAGGAGCAACCGTCCCATCGTTTTTCTTTTCATCGTTCGTGACAACGTCACTTACGACGGGCACAGCAGAGTTGACGAGGCGAAGGATATCATTCAAAACATAGTACCCATTTTCCTGCTTGGCAAGGAAGAAGATTTGGTTGAAATTCTTCTTCACGCCCCCTTCAGTGGTTAGGGAGCCAGTCACATAGACGAGGACGCCTCCGTCAGACGAATCTTGAGCGTCCACGGTCGACATATCGACCGAACAGTACTTAAAATCCGACGCCATCACCTTATCATTAATCCCCTGCATCACAGCCAAACACCCATAAAATAAACTAACAGAAAATACGGTTCGTAAGGCATCAGAATGAACTTAGGCACAAAGAACATATACTTACGGTTACGGTCGTAATGGGAGTCATCTCACCACCGTCGGTTCCCGGCCAGGTAATGAAGCTGGCCTCCTTGTAAAACTTATGTGTGTTCTCGGGCGACTTGTTGAGAATAACATAGTACTGTTGCACGAAAGCGTCCGCCGTATCTTTAGGAAGCATCTGACCTGCCATTTTCTGGAAAGGAAGTAAAAATATGAAAGCAAACGGTTATTACGATTAACGAGAATTAACAGAAAACAATAACCGTTGAGACAACATCGAATCCTACGACCAAACAGAATTCAAAGCACGATAAAAGGCAACCAAGACAACATAGAATAAATGTCAGATCCTACCCTTCACAACAAACATAAAGCATATTATATGCTCCCATAATCGGCTATCAATCATAACGGTCAACCGAAAAACAAATCCCAACGGACTCTTAACGACTAACGATCAACTCAGTAAACAACTAAGAAGCTATAAACAAGAACACTAGCATGGTAGATCTGAGCCATAACATAACACACAAAAAAAAGATTCTTCTTTTGCTTCAAGAAGGCTATGGCAAATCATTCGAATCAAAGGAGAAGCCTCCAACTAATGTAAATAATCCCAAAAAACAAAAGGGATTCATAGGTTTGCCATACCAATCAAGACAACAACAAAAAAATGGAAGAAAAATCTAATAATCGTCCAACAAGAATCTAGCTAAAGCCCTGCAAATCGAATGGAGAAACAAAACCCCAATGGGCCACCATAGATTAAATCGAACATTCTTGACTCACTAATCAGAAAGCAAAACCCTCAAGCCAACCAGCCAACGTTCAACCAAGAAATCAATTAAAAAAAAAAGGAAAAGATTTCTGCTATACATACAACACACAGACGCAGAGAGTACCTCTGAGCTGCGGCGTGAAAATCTAGGGAGAGGCAGACAAGTCAAAAGGGGTCGCGAATTTCAGTGAAAAGAGTCCAAAATCAAACCCTTTTAGTTTTTTTTTTTTTCTCACAAAAAGATAAAAATCAAGGTAGAAGGGAACATAAATGACTGATGAAAAAGTCGAGATTCTGCTGCAGGTTTAAAATTGGAAATCCAATGAATGACGAATTATAATCGTAGCTGTCAAATTCATGGAGATTGTAATAGAAATTATGTATGGCAATAAAAATCCAGCTAAAGTTTTCCAACGCAATATTTCGTGGAGCTTCTCCCAAATCACACTGCAATTTCTTGGTTTCCTTTCTGGGTTTCAATTCAATGGAAATAAAAAGGGGGGCTGTTTGGAGGGAAAGTGAGACTGAGGGCATATTTGTAAAGGTGGGCCATGTTTTTAAGGTTGTCAGTAAAGTAATATATATTTTCATATTAAAAAGAAAAAGAATATTACATATATTATGTACTAAGCTTGTAAATTGTAATGTTACAAAAGAGTAGTTTAGTGGGGTGCACAAGTTACTCCGTCGATCGAAAAATCGAAAATTTAGTATAAAATTTCGGTTCGTTATTTGATTTCGAAAATATAAAAATTCGGTAAGTTCGTTAGGTATTAGTTTACTTTGGTTCGGTATTTGATTTCGATGATAACAGAAAAAAAAAAAATCGGTAATTTGGTTAGGTAACTGCTTAATGGGTCTATACTGGTTTTTTTTAAGTTTAATTTATAAGATTTATAAGATTAAAAAAGTTTTTTTATATGATTAATTTTTTTGCATAGTGAAATTTCGATTAACCAAACGATTAATGAAAAAAAAAAATCGGTAAAAACGTCATATTCAATTTTGAAAACAGTAGAACCAAATGCACATCCTAAAGTAGTTATTGAGGCATATTTTTTGAACATCAAGCTAATAACATATTCACTAGTTTTATAAGCAGACTCAACGTGTGTGCATTACTATATAAATATACTATATAAATATATGTAATATTTTATAATGTAAGATTTTTTAAAATTTAATTTAATACATATATGAAATTATAATTTAATTTTAATTGTGGATTATTAAAATGATTAGTGAGGATATAATTAAAATAAATAATAAATAAATAGTTAAATTGTAAATAAAAATCCGAATTTACACACCATAGCAGTTTTTAAATGGTACTTCACATTAATCATAGCAGTTTTTAAATGGTACTTCACATTAATATAATAGATAGATAGATATGCCTAAGAATACAAATGCTTCAATTAATCATAATTAATCTTCAATTACAAAATTAGATATTGCAGATGTTCATATCAAGATATTAATGACATAGTTAATGGCAATTATTGCAAGATTTTTAGTTGACTGTTTCTCTAGCAATAATAAGTGATGTTTTGTACTTTTGATGATATTTCCTTTTTGTTATTTTTTTTCATGGGCCCTTTTGATTTTATAGGCCCATCGCTCATCCCGGCCCGATTAGCCCACTACCCTCGCCGCCCAGGCCCAAACACTCAAACAAGGTAACAATTGATGAAAGGTATATTTCTCTTTTATGTAGTGCAATTGTTAGAGTATACATATCGAATTCGAAGGCGATAATTATCGCCTTAGATCAAACACGCTCTGATGTCATATTAAATTTTGTCGCTCGAAACTTAAAACTAGTATTTGTCAGTTCATGACCGCACGCGTGGACCATAGTAGTTAGTGGCGCACGGCGCATTACGGCGTGAAGCCTCGCTGGAGCGATGGCGCGACGCGCAAAATATCAAAGTACGACGTATTTTGAAATATTAAAATAAAATATATGAGAGCTATATATAACAACAACAATAATAATAACCAACATATATAATTAAAAAAATGTTATAAAAATATTAATTGTGATTAATATTATATTAAGATTATTTTATTATAATTATACTAATATTAAGATTATAATTGTTGACCTTTTTGGTCTTATGTGATTAAGAGTTTTGATGATTTCATGTAATTAGAAGCAATAAGGTCTATAACTTAAGTAATTCGAATGTAATGTTGATACATGTTTAAGTAGGTGAAAATATTCGATACAATGCTCTTTAACGTTGTCTATATTTATGGTATCGAATATGTGATTTTGTGCTTAACTGTTATATCATTGAAATCACTGAAATTCCATTGATATCTTGCTCGTAACATAGGAATATCATCATGAGATATATATGGAAAGTCGTTATGCTATACATGGAATATATGGGAAGTAGTCCTTGATAAGTTGTATGTCGCACTGTGCTTTATATATGGAATATCATTCTGTGACATACATGGAAATCTGTTGTGCTATATATGAAAAATCTGTTACTCGATGGGAACTATATATGGAATATTCTAATCTGATTGAGATCTCCCTACATGGAAAGATATGCACCGATTTGACTTTAGATGAAACCACCTATGTATGGTAAATTATTCCCTGAGCTGAAATCTGTGAATATATATGGAAATGAATCATGCTAATTGATCTTATGATCGTTGTGATATTATATGTTTGGCATGATTAAGATAATGTTGATTCTCGATAAATGCATGGATTGTGTGCCGAATTGGTATATTATTTGAAACTAACTTTCCATGTGAAGTGTTGACCATTCGATGCATATATAAAGAACAACACTTAGAATATCGAGTTTAAGACAGAGAGTGCAGAAGAAACGAAATTCATATAGCTGAGCCTACACTTGCGATCTTATTCTGCTATCGAGCTTCCACTGGTGATACCCTTCTGCCGTTGAGCTTACACTTTGAATCCGAGAGATACCATAGTAACTCCACCCTTTGAAACCATCTATTCTGTCTTCGGACTTGTGATTACACAAGGAAACAAGAGTGACGTGTGCCTGCACGTGAAGGGAAGGATCGGTGTATCCGGGGGCCCTTCGGGAGCGAGCTGTGTCCAGTCGGGGAGTGGTGATTCCCAGAAAAACGACGTGGAACGAAACTCGGTGTGAGGCAACCTAGCTGCGGACTAGTATTCATTCCTGTTTCGGTTGTGTAAAGGGCTGTCGATCATTATTGTAACCAACTACGGTGACCAACTACGGTAACACAATAGTGATTGATTTAACTCTTGAGGAGCAAACCTCAAGGAGAGGATTAAACCCCAATTGGGGATAAAACCTCTATAAAAATCTCTGTCACACTTTACTTTTTCAGTCATTTACATTTCTGAGACATAGCCAAAAACCTTTTTAAAACCAAGGAGATAACTCCAGAAACGATTTCAAGGTTTCAAAGTGATCACGTAGATACTTAATCGTTACTAGGATATATCTTAGAGATTGCATTGTTATCACGTTTTTCAAAGAAAAGGTTTTTGAAAGAAGAAGCAAAATTTTTACAAGCCTAATTCACCCCCCCTCTTAGGCATATTTTGAACTTCATTTGGTATCAGAGCCAGGTTACTCAAACGACAGGCCTAACACGTCTGAGTAAAAGATCTAATGGCTTCTTCGAGTTTTGATGTGTTTGGAGAGGGACAGTCCCATTCTAGGCCACCACTGTTCGATGGAACGAACTACGCTGTATGGAAGAATCGCATGAAGGAATTTCTCTTGGCTGTTGACTACGACCTTTGGGATATAATCACCGCCGGTCCGTACACACCTCTGAAGCAAGATGGATCGTCAAAGAAAACTATCGAATACTCAGCAGAGGACAAGCGTGGAATCTCACTGAATGCAAAGGCTAAAAACATGATTGCTTGTGCACTTACGAAGGAAGAATATAATTGTGTGAGTGCATGTGTCTCTGCCAAAGATATGTGGGAAATGCTCCAAATTACTCATGAGGGAACCAATCGAGTCGTACAAGAAAGAGTAGCGCTTCTCACCCATCAATTTGAATTATTTACTATGGAGGCTGACGAAACTATAAGTCATATGTATGCAAGATTCATGACCATCATCAATCAAATGTTCTCTCTCGGCAAGATCATTCCAGACAATGAGAAGGTCAGAAAAATATTGAGATCACTTCCAAGAGAGTGGAATGCCAAAGTAACTGCCATCTATGAAGCTAAGGATCTGGACAACCTTTCTATTGCCGAACTTATTGGATCACTCACATCCTATGAGATGACTCAAGCTTCACTAAATGAAAAGTCACAAGTCAAAAATCAAAAGTCCATCGCCTTCAACATTGAGCAAGTAGAAGCTGCTTCCGATGGAGACAATGAAGAAGAGGAGGTGATGAAGGAACTTGCCATGCTGACTAAGAGATTTGAGAAGTTCCGACAGAGAAGAAAATTCAGAGGGAATTTCAATAAATACCAACAAAAGAATAAAGGAATATCCGCACCTGGAAACAACACACCGAAGTGTTTCAGATGTAACAAGCCAGGCCACTTTGCACAAAACTGTCCATCAGCAGATGATGATAAGAAGGCAAAGAAACAGAAGGCCATGGTGACTGACTGGGATGATTCCGGGAACGAGCAGACTGATGATGAAAACCTCGCTTACATGGCTGATGACGATCAGGTATCTTCCTCATCCACAATTAAAAGGATCAATATCTTAAATGATTTATATGCTAACATGGATAATCTTCATGACAATACTTCCTCGGATTTTGAAATAGAAGAGAGTAAGGAAGAGTTGTGTGAGATAATTCAGGTTGCAGATGAAAAGATTAAGTCGTTTAAGTCTCTAACAAAGAAACTGAGAAAACAGCGAGATGACTTAGCGAGAGAGAAACATCAAGCTGAGCTAGAGATTGCATGCTTAAAGAATGAGATAGATTCTATTAAGAAAGAAAAAGTTGCATGTAAATGTGAGGAACTTGAGAGGAACAATAGTGATATGTCTAGAGATATCATTGCACTTCGGCATTCCTTAGAAGAAAAAGAGCGCACTATCAGTAAATTTCTTGAAGGAAAACAGAACCTAGATATGTTATTAAATATTCCTAGACATGCTGAGAAAACAGGGATAGGATATTCCATGGAAGAAAAACAGGTTCCAGCTACTGTTCCAAAATGTTTCTCCTGTGGTCGAGACGGTCATTACTCATACAACTGTTTCTTGAAAAGGGCTAATAAGTCTAAGTATGTTTGGAGGCCAAAAAGGAATCCTGATAGTATTCTATCAAAGGATAACAAGAAGATATTCATAAGATCACACTGCTTGACGAATGATATATCACATGTCAACAGAAATTACTTTGCTGCTAACGTTTTAGGACCCAACAGACATTGGGTACCTCAGAAAAGTGTTAATCCCTGCAGGTACAAAGAAGAAATTCCAGCAAGAGAAACAGGTGGTACCTCGACAGTGGGTGTTCCCGCCATATGACATGTGATATCAGTAAGTTCGTGTCGTTAAAAGCGTGTGATGGAGGATATGTGTCATACGCTGACAACACGAAACTAAGATCATTGGTGTCGGCACTGTTGGTAACTTGTTAAATACCACTATTGATGATGTTTGGTTAGTTAAAAATCTAGAGCACAACTTGATAAGCATTAGTCAATTATGCGACAAAGGTTATTCAGTTACTTTTGAAAATGATAAGTACTTAGTTAAGGAAGGTAACAATGTTATTTTGAGTGCATCCCGACATGGTAACATTTATTGCATTACTCTTGATGATATCACTAACCAGAATGTCAAGTGTCTAGCAGTCACGCAGGATATCATATGGTTATGGCATAGACGCCTCGGACATGCAAACATGGAACTGATATCTCACATAACCGATAAGGAATTAGTACGAGGTGTTCCAACTATGAAATTTACCAAGGACAAAACATGTCGTGCATGTCAAATGAGTAAGCAGACTAAGTCATCCTTCAAGGTAAAGAATGTGGTATCTACCTCCAGACCCTTGCAACTACTTCATCTTGACCTTTTTGGTCCCGTTCAAACTATGTCATTGCGAGGTAAACGATATGCCTTTGTTATTGTGGATGATTACTCTAGGTACACATGGGTATTATTTCTTGCACATAAGAATGAAGCACTAGAAAACTTTGCATCACTATTGAAGAAACTTGAGAATGAACAAGGGAAGAATGCATGCAAAATCCGTAGTGATAACGGACTGGAATTTGATAGTAGACTATTTGCATCATTTTGTGATAAGCATGGGTATATCCATAACTTCTCAGCCCCTATAACCCCTCAACAGAACGGAGTGGTAGAAAGGAAAAATAGAGTGTTACAGGAGATGGCAAGAACCATGCTGAATGAATATGATATTGCAAAACACTTTTGGGCTGAAGCTGTTAGTATTGCATGTTATGTCTCTAATCGTGTTTTTCTTAGGCATATACTAAAGAAGACTCCCCACGAACTTTGGAACGGTAGAACTCCAAATATAGGTCATTTTCATGTATTTGGGTGCAAATGTTTTGTTTTAAATGATAGGGATAAAAGAGGAAAGTTTGATTCCAAGGTGGACGAAGGGATATTTCTAGGATACAGTCTTCATTCCAAAGCTTACCGTGTATATAATAAAAGGAAGATGACTGTTCAAGAGTCTATTCATGTTACTTTTGATGAAATTCCTACCGCAGATGCTACTAATGAGAAAGGTATAGATTTGTCTATTGCAAAGTTACAGGTTACTGATGGAACCAAGGATGAAATTCCAAAGGAAGAAAATACTGAAGCAATGGAACCAGAAGTTCCAAATGAAAATCACCAGAGAAAATTCAAGCATGCTTCCAGTCATCCAACTGATCAAGTTATAGGCAATATCACTTCTGGAATCAAGACCAGAGCAGCTGCACGCAACCAAGATACAGAGGAATCACCTAATGCACTGCTATCCATGGTGGAACCACGGACTATCAAAGAAGCTCTTAGTGAGGAATCATGGGTTATCGCTATGAAAGAGGAGTTATCACAATTCGAAAAGAGCCAAGTGTGGACCCTTGTAGAGAGACCAGATGAGAAGTCTTTAATTGGAACGAAATGGGTATTCCGCAACAAACTGGACGAAAACAGTAAGATCACCAGAAACAAAGCAAGGTTAGTTGCAAAAGGTTATTCCCAAGAATAAGGTATAGATTACGAAGAAACCTTTGCTCCCGTTGCTAGATTAGAATCTATACACATCTTACTTGCATATGCATGCTTTAAAAGATTTAAACTTTTTCAAATGGATGTGAAAAGCGCCTTTTTAAATGGTTTTATAAATGAGGAAGTTTATGTCGAGCAATCCCCTGGTTTCGTAAAAGAAGAGTTTTCAAATCATGTTTTTAAATTGAATAAAGCTTTATATGGTTTGAAACAGGCTCCTAGGGCATGGTATGATAGACTTAGTAAGTTTTTGATAGACATGGGATTTACTACTGGAACTATCGATAACACCTTGTTTATCAAATATCATGGAGATCACATGTTGTTAATACAAATTTATGTTGATGATATTATCTTTGGAAGTACTAACAATCTACTTTGTGAGGATTTTTCTAAGTCTATGCAGCAAGAATTCGAAATGAACCTAATGGGATAACTTAACTACTTTCTGGGATTACAAATTAAGCAGCTTGATACTGGAACCTTCATATCCCAGACAAAGTACACCAAAGAATTGCTGGTAAAATTCGGAATGAGTGATTCCAAGTTACTTCCAACTCCCATGCATCAGACCACAAAAATTGATAGTGACGAATCAGGTACACATGTCGATCAAACAAAATATCGAGGTATGATCGGAAGCTTACTTTATTTAACTGCAAGTAGACCCGATATTATGTTTTCTATTGGTCTGTGCTCTCGTTACCAATCGAATCCTAAGGAATCCCATTTGACTGTTGTCAAGAGGATACTTAGATATTTGAAAGGTACCGTTAATTTAGGACTTTGGTATCCCAATTCCAAAGAATTCCCATTAATGGGTTATTCAGATGCTGACTTCGCTGGTTCTAGGGAAGATAGGAAAAGTACAAGTGGAACTTGCCAATTAATTGGACATTCCCTTGTGACTTGGTCTAGTAGAAAGCAAAATGATGTCGCCCTTTCCACAACCGAAGCTGAATACATGGCCTTAGGAAGTTGTTGTCAACAGTTACTCTGGATGAAACAAACCCTTAGTGATTATGGGTTAGGTTAGGACAAAATTCCTACCTTCTGTGATAGTACTAGTGCCATTAGTATCACTAAGAATCCCGTTCATCATTCTCGAACTAAGCATATAGAGGTCAAACATCACTTTATTCGAGATCATGTCCAGAAAGGGAATATCAGTGTGGAATTCGTAGGAACTGATGATCAACTAGCTGATATCTTCACTAAGCCTCTCATCGAAAGCAGATTATGTGATATCCGTGATCGACTTGGAATCATCGAGATTAATCAGGAAAGATAACTTGCTACTTCCGGCAGTTATTCTAGATATATTAGGATTCCTTTGTCTATTGCTATTTTTGGCTGAAATCCTTCTGTTTGAAATCTTATTCTTATTTCGAAAATTATCCTAAGATCTTGCTCTTACTTTGGAAATTATTCTGAGATCTTATTTTTGGTATCGTATCCTCATTTCGGAAGGTTTCAAACTAGGAAAGTAGTATCCAGAAGATCTCTTCATTATTCCATTAAGATGAGCTTATTTCTGCCGAGATATCACTTATGATTATTCTTTCCTTACTAGTTCCATTCGATCGGCTATAAGAGATTCATTCTTTTGATCCTCATTTTTCAAAATTCAAATCCTTTTTATAACCTTCCACTACTTGTCATATCAATCGTGTCAAGTAAACTGTTCATCCCTGTCCCCTTTTCATCCACGATCTCTCTATCTCTCACAAAACTCAAAATGGTGAAAACGGCTGGAACAAAGAAAGCTGAAGCTGGATCGAGCACTGAAAAGAAAAGAAAGGAACCGATGTCTGACGAATCCATGTCAGATTCCATGGAGAAATCAACCAAGGCTGCTTCACCACCACCACCGCCGACGAGAACCACACGATCGAAGGCAAAATCATCTGCGAAATCCAAAGGCAAAAGCTCTAAATCACAGAAGAAGAAGAAGGCTAAAGTCATCAAAAAGGAAGCAGACCCAAAATCTAGTTCTTCCAGTGACCACATTCAGCCGCTTGATTTCATTTTAGAGCAGAGTTCCTCTAGGGTTCCATCCCCTGTTCCAACCAAAACCCCACTGTCGACACCTCAAAAGGAACATGTCGTTGAACCATCATCCTCATCAACTGTTGAAGCTGCAAAATCAGAGGATCCCAAGCCGCTTGAAGCTGAGAAGGATGAAGATGACTGTGAGATGAGCTTCGACATGATGAAACCCTCCTTCGACATCAACAAACCCGGTGAAATTCCAGACAAGGTTAGATTCCTTAACGAGATCTCAAAGCAGAACTTTAAGAATTTTGAAAGTCGGGAAGTTGCGAGGGGACGTTGTGTTTTGTTTGAGGAACTGCCAGAGAGCCGAGCAATAACATGGTTACTTGAGTTCGAGTGGGAGAAATTCCTTAGTATCAATAGGACTCACTACCCTGAAGTAGTCAAGCTGTTTTATTCGAACTTAGATTATGTTGAGAATGGATCCGAGATAAGATTGCAATCGTATGTGCTTGGTAGAAGAATAGAGTGGACTCGTGAGAAGTTGAACAAGATGCTGGGTGTTACTGATGAGGGAATCTGCCATTTCAACATGAGTGAATGGTGTGATTCCACTGAATTCAAGCTATCAGACTGTGTGAAATCGCTGTGGAACTCGACCAGTAGGCCAAAATTTGCAGAAGGAGAAGCTCTGAACAAGCTGGGGATTGATCACTTCTTCCTCCACAAGGTGCTCAATATGACCCTTTGGAGTGCGAAAGTAGGTAGCGGAGGACATTCTACAAACATGAACTACATGAGCACAAAAGGTTCAACCTTGCTTATGTCATCATGAAGAACATGATCTTAGCATTTGAGACCTCTGAGAAGTTGCTCCCATATGGAATGCTGCTGACACATTTGCTGGAACTTGAAGGAATCGTCATGCCACCAAGCTGGGAAGATAAAGGTAGACATGCTGTGGATGTGATGACCCTGAAAAGAATGGGTATCATTCATGAGGAAGGTAAAGGTTGGGTCAAGGCAAGGGACAGAAAGCTTGAGGGAAGTGCTAAGAAGCGGAGAGTAACGGCAAAAGGAAAGGGTAAGATAGTCGAGCTGAGTGTGACTGAGGAAGAAGGGTCTGAGGAACTGAACGTTGATGAAGATGCGATGACAGAGATACGCACGGATATTGCTGAGATCAAGAGGGTCAACCTGAAGCGGTACAAAAAGCTCAAAGAACAGTATGCTGAAATCTCCCGCAAGTTGTCTAAAATCGCTAAGCACTTGAAGAAATCTGCCAAATCCGATAGCGATTCCAGCCTCTAGCCTTATCTCTAATCGATTCCATCCGTAGTTCCTATTTAAGTATCAGCTCTCTTCCTAATCAGCCCTTAGATACTTTTGCTTCCACCCTTTTTGATGCTGAAGGGGGAGAATTTGTGTGGTAATTAATGGTTTCCTAAGACTAAGACTTGTCGTTGTGTAATGGAACCTTAAGGGTCCTTGCTTTACTTTGGATATCTCGCTCTATTTTGGATATTTCTGCTGCTATGCTATGCGATGATATTGGTATGCTATAACCCTGCTATGTTGATTGATAACTATCTGTGCCTAACAGTTTGCTGATATATCTTGATAGTTGTCTGTTGGTTGATTTTGACATACGCATTTAGGCAGGGGGAGCAAAATGATATTTCCTGGTAACTTCTGAATTTCATCTGTGATATACTTTGAGATTTGCTCTGTATACTGGAATGTGACATGTTACATGTGATATTTGGATACTTTGGTTATTGGAACGTAACTTGTTACATATGATATCTGCATGCGTTGACTATTGGAATGTGATATGCTGCATGAGATATCTGCACTTAGACAGGGGGAGCATACACGTTTTGACTTGAGAACTTGATATATCATATGCTCTACTTGTGATCATACTTAAACAAGTTATGCGCTTCATATGATTACATGTTCGAATATGCTTATGTGCTTAAGTAGTGCATTAATTACTTGTCATCATAAAAAAGGGGGAGAATGTTGACCTTTTTGGTCTTATGTGATTAAGAGTTTTGATGATTCCATGTAATTAGAAGCAATAAGGTCTATAACTTAAGTAATTCGAATGTAATGTTGATACATGTTTAAGTAGGTGAAAATATTCGATACAATGCTCTTTAACGTTGTCTATATTTATGGTATCGAATATGTGATTTTGTGCTTAACTGTTATATCATTGAAATCACTGAAATTCCATTAATATCTTGCTCATAACATAGGAATATCATCATGAGATATATATGGAAAGTCGTTATGCTATACATGGAATATATGGGAAGTAGTCCTTGATAAGTTGTATGTCGCACTGTGCTTTATATATGGAATATCATTCTGTGACATACATGGAAATCTGTTGTGCTATATATGGAAAATCTGTTACTCGATGGGAACTATATATGGAATATTCTGATCTGATTGAGATCTCCCTACATGGAAAGATATGCACCGATTTGACTTTAGATGAAACCACCTATGTATGGTAAATTATTCCCTGAGCTGAAATCTGTGAATATATATGGAAATGAATCATGCTAATTGATCTTATGATCGTTGTGATATTATATGTTTGGAATGATTAAGATAATGTTGATTCTCGATAAATGCATGGATTGTGTGCCGAATTGGTATATTATTTGAAACTAACTTTCCATGTGAAGTGTTGACCATTCGATGCATATATAAAGAACAACACTTAGACTATCGAGTTTAAGACAGAGAGTGCAGAAGAAACGAAATTCATATAGCTGAGCCTACACTTGCGATCTTATTCTGCTATCGAGCTTCCACTGGTGATACCCTTCTGCCGTTGAGCTTACACTTTGAATCCGAGAGATACCATAGTAATTCCACCCTTTGAAACCATCTATTCTGTCTTCGGACTTGTGATTACACAAGGAAGAAAGAGTGAAGTGTGCCTGCACGTGAAGGGAAGGATCGGTGTATCCGGGGGGCCCTTCGGGAGCGAGCTGTGTCCAGTCGGGGAGTGGTGATTCCCAGGGAAACGACGTGGAACGAAACTCGGCGTGAGGCAACCTAGCTGCGGACTAGTATTCATTCCTGTTTTGGTTGTGTAAAGGGTTGTCGATCATTATTGTAACCAACTACGGTAACACAATAGTGATTGATTTAACTCTTGAGGAGCAAACCTCAAGGAGAGGATTAAACCCCAATTGGGGATATAACCTCTATAAAAATCTCTGTCTCACTTTACTTTTTCAGTCATTTACATTTCTGTGAGACATAGCCAAAAACCCTTTTAAAACCAAGGAGATAACTCCAGAAACGATTTCAAGGTTTCAAAGTGATCACGTAGATACTTAATCGCTCCTAGGATATATCTTAGAGATTGCATTGTTATCACGTTTTTCAAAGAAAAGGTTTTTGAAAGAAGAAGCAAAATTTTTACAAGCCTAATCCACCCCCCCTCTTTGGCATATTTTGAACTTCAGTAATGATAATATAGCTTATAATAATAAAGAGAGAGAGATTAGAGAGAGATTAAGTATTTCAATACTTGGTGTGATTTACAATGAACTCTAATCACCTATTTATACTACTAATAATTCACTATTACAACTAATCACATTAATTACAATTATACACCTCACACTAAAATGTAAACTCTTCAATTAAACACCTCATCTTATCATGTTAGGTCCGTTTTTGCATCCAACATATGAACTCGAGCATAGATTTAATCGAAATTACCTTGAACAAGATTGAGCGAAAGCATTTGGGTAATTATCAATCAAATCTTCATTAAACACAAACTTTCTCTACAAATATCCTCTTTCTCTCTCTACAATTAACCCTAGCTTAGATAGTGATTAGAGAGAGTGTTTCTAGTGAGAGAAAGCTAAACTCAAGTTCTTGTGTATTTTACACACACTTGCCCTATATATACCAATCAATATTGGTATATTTGCATTCTAGTCCCTAACTATACATATATTACAATTAAGTCCCTAGACAAAGATAACTTGATTATTAAACACTATAAAATACTTCCAACAATCTCCCCCTTAGTGTTCAATTATAATTGAAGCTTCGGTTGTCTTTGTCTCTTGAATCTTCAGTCTTTATCATCAGTTGAACACAACAGAGTAATTTCCAACAATCTCCCCCTTTGTGCTCAACTTCGAATTTGACACGGTCTTTGTTGCTGTTTGAAGAAATAGCTGAGAGCGTCTGGAGAATCTTCAGTCTCCCCCTATTTACATGCACCCTCATCTTCTTCTTTTGCAACTTGAATATTCGTCACCTTCTTGCATATGTCAGAGTCGCGCGGATCATCAGCATTGACTTGTCGTGTACGCTCGAACCATGGAGAGAGGTCTTTTTGTCGGTTGTCGTGTGCTCAATCTTGTTCAAGGTAATTTCGATTAAATCTTCATTAAACACAAACTTTCTCTACAAATATCCTCTTTCTCTCTCTACAATTAATCCTAGCTTAAATAGTGATTAGAGAGAGTGTTTCTAGTGAGAGAAAGCTAAACTCAAGTTCTTGTGTATTTTACACACACTTGCCCTATATATACCAATCAATATTGGTATATTTGCATTCTAGTCCCTAACTATACATATATTACAATTAAGTCCCTAGACAAAGATAACTTGATTATTGAACACTATAAAATACTTCCAACAATCTCCCCCTTAGTGTTCAATTATAATTGAAGCTTCGGTTGTCTTTGTCTCTCGAATCTTCAGTCTTCATCATCAGTTGAACACAACAGAGTAATTTCCAACAATCTCCCCCTTTGTGCTCAACTTCGAATTTGACACGGTCTTTGTTGCTGTTTGAAGAAATAGCTGAGAGCGTCTGGAGAATCTTCAGTCTCCCCCTATTTATATGCACCCTCATCTTCTTCTTTTACAACTTGAATATTCGTCACCTTCTTGCATATGTCAGAGTCGCGCGGATCATCAGCATTGACTTGTCGTGTACGCTCGAACCATGGAGAGAGGTCTTGTTTGTTGTGGTTCAGCACGTGCGTTGAAAGCTTGGCTTCTTTAATGAGTTCACGTGCTTGGCCTCCCTGATATGCTTCTCCCCCTCATGGCGATTCATTTGTATCGTCATGCTGTGTGATCAAGGTGAACCTGTGTACGCTGAACGTGTTGGCGTTGAATTCCGGATGAAGTACCTGAAAACGGGACAGACGACCGATCATCGTGAAACATCCCTAGATGTCACTCTTGGTCGTTGATGCAAAGTCACACAGACTTGCATTTGAAGGGACTACGGGGCCACATAGGCATCCCGTTGACATCGTTCTAGAGTCGTGCTCCAGAAGATGGCCTGCTACCGTTGTTGTTTTTATGTTGCAACGGCAGGACTTCCTTCTGATCATAGAAGCACATCATGGAATGATGCGTCTACAGAAGTTCTGGCATGGTCACGTAGACCTGCAATATGCGTGTAAAAGAATGTATGTGTCCTAGAAAATATAAAAAACATTTAGGCTATGAGGACACACTAGACATTTACGTGTTCAAGAAAGTCGTGGTATGGGGCTGTGGACCACTTAGTTCAATATCTCCCGTTTCCAAATGAAACGGTGATAGCAGATGCGGTTCCCCGTGAGATATTGAAACATATGTCTTTTGGGAGACAAATGAGTAGCTAGGAAGGGTCGTGCATGCGCCTTTGGACCAGATGAAGCATTTTCTACCCGGGATCTGATAAATCAGTCCTGTACCTATATGGTTATGGCCCGGATAGTTTGTGGTGGAGTTGTAAGGATGTCATCGTGATACGCTCAATAACCTCACATACACTCGGGGTTTGTTCCTGGGTTAGGATCAGTTGGGTCTACTAATCCTTTGGAACAGGTATGTGAACAACTCTTTTGTGTCCATGCGTTTTATTGACATTTAGGTAGCACTCCCTCTTAAAAGCATGAAGCTTGTAGTCAGGGCATTCTTCTCTTAAGCTCTAGTGCCTTTTCATTGTAACACTCCCCCTAAATAGTTGCGCTATTTCTAATATGATGCCCTTGCTCCCCCTAAAGTTGTGCGCTCTTGTAGATTTTTGCCTATTACTTTCCTTCAAGTTATGCGCCTTTTGTGATTGAAGCACACTCCCCTTTTGAACATTGCACGCCTTTTTGATATTGCGCTTATGAGTATTACTTCCCCTAAAACATATGCGCTTTTTACAATAAACTATGGTAATACGCTCTTTTGAAACTCTTGCACCTTTTCTATCCACTCCCCTCTTTCTTTTTTTTTTTTTTTATGGCCTTATTTTTCTTTTTTTTTTATGGCCTTATTTTTCTTTTTCTCCCCTTTTTTTTTAATTTTTTTATGGCCTCCTTTTTTTTTTATGGCCCTTTTTTTTTTTTTTTTTTTTTTTTTTGTTTTTTTTTTATAAACAGAAAAATAAAACTAAAAACAATGTCAAATCAAGAACGTTGGAATAGTCTTGATTTGGTTTGTTTGCTCACGTCACATACCGATCACGTGTGTGGAGCAACCAGAATACCACACGTGTCGGGGTCTTGTGCGACTGCTCATCATCGCATACCGACCATACATGTGGAGCAATCGTCGTCTATTTACCATGTATGATCGGGATCCTGCAAAACAAATTATCGGGACTTTGGTACCCATTTTTGGACGGGTCCTCCCTGGTTAGCAGTGAAACAATTATGCATATAAGGTTCAAATTTGGAAGCAAAATTATCACATAAAGCAGTCATAGGAATCCACATTTGTCGAGGACTACTTATTTCCATTTGTAGCTTAGGTTTCCAAATTTGTTGTACCTTTTTTAAATTTAACTTTTCAGCATCGGTGAATGTGTGTCTTTTTGTAGAAGAGAAAATTTTCTCTTTCACCAGTCGCTTAAGATGCAATTCGGACTTGACTTTGATCGGGTACTTGAGAGAGGAATACGAGCTTATAGAATCAATAGCATTAAGTATAGAAGTGTCGTATTTCCTACCTTCTAGACTCACATCATTCACTTTGTAATGTGTACTAAATGAGCTACTTTTGTTAAGACAATTATTACTTTTGGACGTTTCAGTTTTAATAGAGAATGTGTATTTATTGTCTGTTTTAGCTTTAGTAGCTTCTTGCTTTATCTTTGGAATGACTTTAGGAATTTTTGGAGGAAGAATAGAGTTAGGAACAGTTTTGTTTATTGTAATAGAAAATGAAGTGTCTTGCTCTATTCTTTCCTGCTTTATAGGTTTAGTCATTTGAGTTTTCTGATCCTGTTTAGAAGATATATCGTTTAAAGGTTCAGGTTTTACAGGATGAATGGTTGTAGTTGTGCCCTTTTCTAAGGAATATTTGAGAAATAAATTCTCCTTTAAAAGCTTATCTATTTTTACTCGAAACTCTTTACGTTCTGATTCCAGAAGAGAATGTATTTCAGCAATTTTGCGTTCATTTTCTAGAATATCACAATCTTTAGAGTTTGGTTTTGTTGATTGTATAGAATGTTCCTTGTGTGGCACGGACTCAATTGTTTGAGTCGACTTATTTAGACACAATATAGTTTCTTTTATTTGGTGTTGCTCATTTTGTCGTCGTGTAGCTAGAACATCTTCTAATTCTTTAATTTTTGAATATAATTGATTTCTTTGTTCAAGAAGACTTTTGTTTTGGGCTGCACTATTTATTTTTTCGTCTTTACATGTAAATAATTCTTTTGTAAGTTCGTTTATAGTTGATTCTTGTTGTGCGACCCTTGTCTTTAAGCTAGTCAATATTTCTTGTTCTATTGTTAGTTTATTTTTAAGCGTAGCTTTTTCTTCTAGACTCTTAACTAAGCAGTTGTAATTATTTTCTAGCCTAACTTCTAATTCTTTGATTTTTATCAAGTAGTTGGCTTCCATATTTTCTTTTTGGGTTGGATGTTTTTTATCGTTATCGTGTTTTTGAATTGATATTAAATTTTGGATCAATGTGTTCGAATAGATTTTCGAATGATTAAGTTTTCAGAAGTTTAGGTATCAAAAAAAATTTGAAATGATTAGAAAAGAAAAAAACTTATACCGAGAATAATTTTTGTACCGAAAAATTTTACCAGTCCAACAAAATTTTGTTACCCAAAAATTTTTTTTTTCGTATGAACCGGGAACCTTTTTGAAGCAGGTACGCAAAAAATCTCGTAGCTAAAAACTTAAAATTTTAGGACTTTTTTTTTTTTTTTTTGCTTACCTAAAACTATCGAAAGCTTTGCGGTATCGAAAATCTTTTTCCCATCATAAGTTTTCGTATGTGTATAGAATAGTTTTTCGTATCACAAAACTTTTCGTATGGAAATCAGAAAGTTTTTCGTATGAGGTAAAAGTTTTCGTATTGACTAAAAGCGTACAACAAAAATAGATTTCGTACGAAAGTAATGTTTTTCGTATGTTTTCGTACGACAAAAAAAAATATATTTCGTATCAAAGCATTTTTCGTACGAGGAAAAAAAAATTATTTTTCGTATACAAACTTTTTCGTATGTAAATTTTCTCGTACGACAAATTTTTCGTATAGGATTTTTCGTATGGAATATCAAAGTCTTTTTCGTACGAGAATAGAAATAATTTTCGTATGAATTACTGTAGCGTTCGAAAATTTTGAAAAATGTTTTTCGTGTGTTTTTGTACGAAAAAAAAAATTATATTTTTCGTACAAACAAATGTTTTTCGGATGGAATCTTTTCGTACGAGAAAATTGTTTTCGTATACCGAATTTTTTCGTATCGGAAGAAAAGTTTTCGTGTTCACTGTAGCATTCGAAAACTTTTAAATATTTTTCGTATAGATTTTCGTACCAAAGGATTTCGTACGAAAATCAAGTTTTTCGTATCTAAAAGTTTTCGTACTGAAAATCAGAAAGTTTGTCGTATGAGATATTTTTCGTACGAGAATTTTTTTTTTTTTTTTTTCACGTATGAACAGTGCGTGCGAAAAAAAAAGTTTTTTTTTCGTATGAAAATTTTTTTTCGGATGAACAGTAGCGTGTCGTACGATAAAATTGTATGTTTTGCGTATGCTACAGTATACGAAAATGTAAAGTCAAAGCGAAAAAATTCAGGGAATGTGAGAGAAACGAAAACTTAGGTCAATGCGAGAAAGAAAACGGTACGAAAAAAAAACTTATGAATGGTGCGAAAATATTGGTGCGAAAAACTATCTCTGGTACGAAAACGCGATTTTACGTGCGAGATCTTCAAATAACACTCAAATTAACACATTAAGCACAGTTAATCGATCGAAATTGAATGGGTAATCATCTAAAACACTCGATTAACACTATAGAAACCAAAATATAGTCCAATTTTGCATTTTCACCAAAGAACAGTTTGAAGTTGAAGAAAAAAAAATTCGATCGCAAATTTCAATCTGTCCAAATTGAGCTCAATTAATCGAAGATAATCGCAGCTAGAATATATCAATGGATTCGCAAATAGATTTCGTTCAGAATCATTCGAAAACAGCAAGCAAAAAATCATACGAAAATCATATAGGTCATGCGAAAAAAACAATTTGCGTGAAGAACATCATACGAAAACTGCAATATATCGAACTAAATTCATCAATTCAACAACGATTCGGCTGTGATACCAATTGTTAGGTCCAATTTTGCATCCAACATATGAACTCGAGCATAGATTTAATCGAAATTACCTTGAACAAGATTGAGCGGAAGCATTTGGGTAATTATCAATCAAATCTTCATTAAACACAAACTTTCTCTACAAATATCCTCTTTCTCTCGCTACAATTAACCCTAGCTTAGATAGTGATTAGAGAGAGTGTTTCTAGTGAGAGAAAGCTAAACTCAAGTTCTTGTGTATTTTACACACACTTGCCCTATATATACCAATCAATATTGGTATATTTGCATTCTAGTCCCTAACTATACATATATTACAATTAAGTCCCTAGACAAAGATAACTTGATTATTGAACACTATAAAATACTTCCAACATATCATCTTATCATCATTTAATATAATACTTCCAAATCCATCAATAATCCAAAAACATCCACATCTTAATTATTTAATCATCCATAATTAACTTATTTCATAATACTCCCCCTTGGATGTTTTTCAAAGAATATGCCTCGTTAAAACCTTATTAGGAAAAACCCAATGGGATAAAAACCTAATGAAGAAAAAAGAGTACATGATTCTTTTAGATACGTTTTCGATTGTTGCCTCATTAAAAACCTTATTGGGAAAATCACATGGGAAAAACCTCAGTGAAGGGAAAAAGAGTGGAACGCGTATTTACTCCCCCTGATAATAACATCATTCCAAATCTCGAAGTCTTCGAACTCCAATTGAATATACCAATCTTTTGAAAATTATTGGGGGAAGTGCTTTCATGAATAAATCTGCAAGATTTTCACTTGATCGCACTTGTTGTACATCAATATCACCATTTTTCTCTAAATCATGTGTAAAGAAAATTTTTGGTGAAATATGCTTTGTTCTATCTCCCTCAATATATCCTTCCTTTAATTGGGCAATGCATGCAGCATTATCTTCATATAAAATCGTCGGAAGTAACTTTTCCGATAATAACCCACAAGTTTGTTTTATATGCTCAATTATCAATCGCAACCAAACACATTGTCGACTAGCTTCATGAATAGCTAAAATTTCTGCATGATTAGATGAAGTAGCCGTTAAACTTTGTTTAACTGACCGCCATGAAATAGCGGTTCCACCATGCGTAAATAAATAGCCCGTTTGCGATCGAGCATTATGTGGGTTGGATAGAAAACCAGCATCTGCATATCCAATCAAATCTGCTTTTGATTCATTTGGATAGAACAATCCCATATCAGTTGTTCCTTGAAGGTATCGAAATATCCGTTTAACTCCATTCCAATGTCTACGAGTCGGTGACGAAGTATATTGTTAGGAATATTTTATTGTGTTCAATTAATTATAATTATCTTTGTTGTATATTTATAAAGATTCTCTTTATAAGAGGCTTAGTGTAATTGGGCTTTGTTAGGGGGCCCAAGTATTATATACCAACTTGTGGTATAAATACTAAAACCCTAACACATAATAAAGTGTTGTGTGTGAAACTCATCTAGAGAGAGAGAGAACCTCCCAACCTTCTCCAAGAACACACACACCCCACGTCGATCTCATTCTTCCCATTCAAACGTGGTTAAATCGTCCCCTAGTTAGGTTGTTAGGATCAAAAGGCTACTAACAAGTGGTATCAGAGTCAAACGCGTTCGGATTTGAGTGATTTTTCTGAAATTTTTGGGCTTTTTCATAGCTTTGAGTTCGAAACCTTTTTGCTCTTGATCTTGAGTTTTTGAGCTTATTTTACTGATTTTGCAAGCTCAAGAGCTAAATAAGTTGTTTTCGAGTGATTTTAAGTGTTTACCCAACAAATTTCAGTTGATTTGAGTGAGATTTAGGTAGAAAATCGCATAGGAAACTCGTCATTTTTTTTGCAGATTTGATATTCGGGCATATGAATGTAACAGTGCCCAGATATTCGGGTGAGACTGCCCGATTTTCATTGATTTTCGGGTGACTGTTCGAAATTCGGCGTATTAATACCCGATTTTCGAATTTTTGCCAGATTTTTATCACCCGAATTTCTTGCACGACGAAAATTAATGCTTACCTGATTTTCATCACCCGAATTTTTGTTTCAATTCTCGGCGATTTTCTAGTTTTCGGGCAGACCCGAATTCGGGCATACGTATCCGAATTTGCTCACTCTCGGCGATTGTCTGATTTTCGGACTGAATTATCCGAATTCGGGCAAATCATCCGAATCAATATTCCCAAATTTCTACCTATCCAAAAATTCTTAGTACCCGAATTTCCAATCATATCTTAAGATTTTCGGTCAAAGTCTTCACCCGAGAATTCACTGTTCTCAATCGAAAACGGTGACTTCCAATCTTCGATCACATACTCTTCAAAAAAAATTTCTGAGTCCAACGGATATAGTCTATTTTACACTTTTTTCGAAAATTTTCAAAATAAATTTTTCGGGCCCAAATTTTCGGATTCTTGAACTCTTGAGGGTTGAGTTTTTTGTTAAAGTCCGTCTTGGGAGGTGGAATAACTTGATGATGAGAGGATTTTTCCTTCTTTTTTTTTTTTTTTTGCTGATTTTTTTTTTGTAGATACATATATATATTTATTGTAATAATAATAGAATAATATACTATATATTATATTATATTATATTATATTATATTATATTATATTATATTATATTATATTATATTATATTATATTATATAGCTATATAAATATATATATATATATATATATATATATTTTGTTCCTCCCCCTCAAATCGTGCACCACCGTAAGAGTTTTTCTATTCTTTAAAATGTACTTCCCTCGAAAATATGGAATGATACTCCCCCTAAATGCATGCAGGCCTAAAATGTAGATTTTCTCCAAAAAAAAATGAGCGTGATGAAAATAACGTCTTTTTCTTTTCAGTTCAGATGCATACTTAAAGAATTAATTTTCTTTAAACTAAGCATATTAAAATGTACGTTTTCTACCTTTGACGCTCCTACAGAAAATAGGTAATTTTTTTTGCGATTCAGCTTATATGCATACTTGAAAGTTTAAGCTCGAAAATTTTAAAATTGTATGCATAATGAAAATGTACCTATAACATAGGGTATTTCGCATTTCGGCACATGTATGCATGCATGCAAATATTTGAAAGTAGAGTCTTTTTAAAGCATGCATAGCTATTTTGTACCCTATTATTTTCAAAGTAGGTATATTGTCTTTTCAGCTCTATATGCATGCCAAAATTTACTATGGAATGCATATATAGAATTTACCTATCTTAAAAGTATGTATGAATGTGGTATTATGCAATTCAGTTCAAAAGATAGAATGTACCACATATAGTCGTAGTTACTCACGTCGTTTCCCTTTATCATGTATGTGGAGCCACTACGTCAAATTGCCATACATGAGGGATGCGGTTGCTCGCGTCTCTTACCAGTCATGCATGTGGAGCAACCCGAGTACCGTGCATGCTGGAATGTTGTGGTTGCCCTCGTCTCGTACCGATCATGAGTATGGAGCATCCATCTTCTAATTACTACTCATGATCGGGGCTTTGTGGTTGCTCTCGTCTCATACCAATCACGCGTGTGGAGCAACCATCGTTGAATTACCACACGTGATTGGGCTCCTGCAAAATATTAGCGGGACTTTGGTACCCATTTTTGGATGGGTCCTCCCTGATTAGCAGAAAACAAATTAAGCATATTTGGTGTCAAATCAGATTTTTGTCCAAATCATTCATTAACGTACTTTTAGGTACCCGACCATATTTGGAATTACCTAACTTAATCGTTGACTTAGGAACCCATTTAGGAGCAATTTGACACGGAAAGAACGTTTCAGCGCAGGTGAATGTGTGACTCGGAGAAGATTTAAATATTTTCTCCGAAGCCAGTCGCATGAGATGTTTCTCAGACTTAACATCGACTGGATATTTCAGGTAGGGATAAGAACATACAGAATTATAAGCATCGTTAGTACATGAGATGTTCTTCCTACTTGGAGGGTTCACACGATTCACATCATAATGATGGGGAATAAGCGTGGAAGTTCGCTTGCTTAAGCTTGGAACTTCTTCTTTGTACGCTTTCCTACTAAGAGGAATAGGAGAGGGAAAATCTTGAGCATGTTCGACCTTAATTTTTGAAAATAATGTTGATTTTCCTTTCTCCTTCCTAATTTTCTGTTCCATGGAAGTATTAAGCTTAAGGCTTTTACTTATCTTTTCAGCTTCAGTCAAAATTGACTTAGAATTACTAGTAAAAGCTTTCTCAGTTTTAGGAACAAGGATGCTTTTCTTCACCTGTTTCGAGGAAGATGTATCTTTTGAAAGATCATTGGAAACAGGTAAAGACGGGGAATGTTTTAGATATAAAATCTCCTCTAAAAGCTTTTTCTTTTCCGCTCGAAAACCTACTCTTTCTGATTCCAAGGTTGCGTTCAATTCTGCAATTTTACTAGCAACCTCTGGAATTTCCCAACTAGAGATAGGTTTATTATAATGTAAATTATTTTCCCCTAAAGACTTACTAAGTTAGAAGAGGGATTTTCATCTTCCTGACTTCTTTTACCATAAGCGTTCTCTAAAAGTTCAATCTTAGAGGAAAGCATACACCGTTCCTCTAAGATTATCTCATATTTTGATGAGACACGATTTCGGTCATCTTCGCAAGAACGTAATCTTTTAGTCATATCACAGACATTCTTTTCACTAATTTCTAACTTAGTTCCTAAGCTAATGACCTTTGACCTCATGTTAGCCAAATCCTCATTAGCGAAAGCTAGACATTCTTGTTGCTTAAGCAACACAGAGTAATTATTAGCAAATCTTGCTTCTAATTCCTCAATTTTTCTAGCTTGAGCATCCATAATAATAATTATTATTATTTTTTTAAAATTTAAAATTTGGCTTTTGGAAATTCAGTTCCGAAAAGTTTGGTTTTATCAAAAAGTATAGTGAAGTATCGAAGATAGTAAGTGTCGAAAAGTTTTGGTTAGCACCTAAAAATTTTGGAATGATTTTGAAAACTTCGGGAAAATTACCAAAACGTTTTCTATAATATGCCAAATACGACCTAAGTTGATTGTTGGATACGTGATCGTTGACGCGTATAGTGGATTTGCCTTAAAAAATTGACGAAAAAGTTTTCTATACCGAAAATTTTGGGTCCGGAAAATTTATTTTGAAAAATTTCGAAAAAGTGTAAAATAGACTATGCCTATTGGACTCAGAAAATTTTTCTCTATCAAATGATGTATAAAAAATTTTTCAAGGCGTGGATCACTTTTGAGGGTTGAGTTTTTTGTCAGCTCCCGAGTAGAAGTCGCCTCATTTGGTCCAATGGCGCATGCACAACCGAGTCTTACCCACTCATCGATCTCCCAATAGACCGATGTTTCATTAAATCACGGGGAGCCATGTAAGCTATCACCGCTTCACTTGGAAGCGGGAGATATTGAACTAAGTGGTAGTCAGCCCCACACCACTAAACTTTCTTGAACACATCGAGTCTAGGTGTCCTCACTATCTAAATATTTTATAATTTTCTAGGGCACATACACATTTTCTTATCTGGACTTCGTGACCAGATCGGAACTTCCATAGACACATCTCCTGTAGATGTGATTCCACGATTGGAAGGAAGTCTTGCCGTTGCAACATCAATACAACAACGGAATCAGGCCATCGTCTCGAGCTCTAGAACGATGCAAACGGGATGCCTATGTGGCCCCGGTTCTTCAAGCCCTGTCCTCACAGGCCACGTCTCGGAGTTTGTCTCTGAAGTCGCGTCGACGGATTGCCTTTGTGGCTCTGTCTGGTTATTACCATCACCGACCTATCGTTTGTGTCTTTCTAATCTTCCTATACAAGCATGCCGATCTCGTTAACACGAATCGCCATGAGGGGGAGAAGGGGACACACATAAACAAACAGGTCGGACCACCCACCAACTTCCGCCGAGCTTACCACTCTGAAGCCGGGCTCCCCTACACTTGAATGGAACATTCCAAAGGAGCCTCGGCACATTTTACAACACCCCACGCGTACCTTCTTCCGGAGCCAGACAAGCTTCCTCGAGGCCGAACCAGACAACTTCCTTCGAAGAAGACGAATCCGGCGCCGAGAAGAAGAGGAGTAGACTTGACTTGACGACTTCAAACTACGGAGAAAGACCATGATAAGATGCGATCAAAGTACAAGATTCGCGACATCATCAAAGTCAAATTTCAAGGCGTGGATCACTATCTACATCCGGTCTACAGAATATAGCGTCAAGTCAAGAGAGTCCTAGCTGAAGAGCATTCAAAGCCTCTGCAAGAAGGGGAGATAGCCCTTGTAGGGGGGGATTGCTAGGACTCAAGATGTTAACGGGAAGCCTTCGTGACCCCGGTTTCTTATACGACGGATTGCCTTTATGGCTCCGTCTCGTCATTTTTCCTGTTCGTGACGGCGATCGCCTTCGAGACACGACTACAAGACTTTGCCAAGACGTTAGAAGACCAAATCCTAACCAAAGTCTACCGAGCGATGGAAGGCTCATCTCGAGACACCGGCAAGGCCCCCGTCACCGACAGTTTAGCCCGAGCTCCTACTGTGCCTATCAACGCCATCCTCCTTGTCCCGACGACGTGACCAACATGCCAAATCATCAAGCGTCGTCAAATCAAGCAAACACCGCCGACTTTCAAAAACCGAAGTTTCCGCCTCGTGTATGTCTCTCCAAACTTCAAAGAGAACTTCCCAATTCCAACTTAAGGTTGACCAAAAGTAGGGGGAGTTACGCTAACATCGAAAGGAGAGATCGAACACAAAAAGAAGAGATACGGCAAGCAACTTCAAACACCTTCCGGCATTTATGAGTCGAGCTTCAAAAGAAGATTAAGAAGATATGGTGCCGAGAAGCAAAGATCAAGACACAGTGAGCTTGAAGACCTACAAAAGAAGAGGTCAAAAGACAAGACAAGGAGAAAATTCGTTTAGGACTCAGGCAAATGCACTAAGCCCCACAAAGATAATCCATGTCGAATTGAAGATTGAACACAAAGGGGGAGATTGTTAGGAATATTTTATTGTGTTCAATTAATTATAATTATCTTTGTTGTGTATTTATAAAGATTCTCTTTATAAGAGGCTTAGTGTAATTGGGCTTTGTTAGGGGGCCCAAGTATTATATACCAACTTGTGGTATAAATACTAAAACCCTAACACATAATAAAGTGTTGTGTGTGAAACTCATCTAGAGAGAGAGAGAAGCTCTCAACCTTCTCCAAGAACACACACACCCCACGTCGATCTCATTCTTCCCATTCAAACGTGGTTAAATCGTCCCCTAGTTAGGTTGTTAGGATCAAAAGGCTACTAACATATATCTTGCCAATAGATTTACAACGAACGCTATATCAGGTCGCGTATGACTCGTCAAATACATTAGGGCTCCAATAGCACTGAGATATGGTACTTCAGGACCAAGTAGTTCTTCACCATTTTCGCAAGGTCTAAACGGATCTTTATTTACATCTAAAGATCGATCAATCATTGGAGTATCCAATGGATGAGCTTTATCCATATAAAATCTTTTCAATACCTTTCTCGTATAAGTCTCTTGATGTACGAATATCCCATTCTTTAAATACTCGATTTGGAGTCCAAGACAAAATTTCGTTTTACCGAGATCTTTCATTTCAAACTCCTTTTTCAAACAATTAACTGCTTTTGATAACTCTTCAGGAGTTACAATTATGTTAATATCATCAACATAAATGAAATGATTACAAATTCATTTCCAGATCTTTTCATAAATATGCATGGGCAAGTTTGATCATTTTTATACCCCTATTTCGATAAATATTCACTTAGGCGATTATACCACATACGCCCAGATTACATTAATCCATAAAGCGATTTATTTAGCTTGATTGAGTACTCATTTCGGGGCCCTGAATTTTCGGGCAACTGAAATCCCTCGGGAAGTCGCATATATATGTCACTATCAAGTGATCCATATAAATAAGCGGTGACAACATCCATTAGACGCATATCGAGTCTTTCACGTACTGCCAGACTAATTAAATAACGAAAAGTAGTTGCATCCACCACAGGAGAATATGTCTCCTCATAATCAATACCAGGTCGTTGTGAAAAGACTTGTGCAATAAGCCGTGCTTTGTATCTCACAATTTCACCGTTTTCATTTCTCTTTCTGATGAAAACCCATTTATATCCAACCGGCTTTACATTTTCTGGTATGCGGACTACAGGTCCGAAAATTTTTCGTTTCTCAAGTGATTTTAATTCTGCCTCGATTGCATCTTTCCATTTTGGCCAATCATTTCTTTGTCTGCATTCTTTAACAGACATTGGTTCATGATCCTCATTCTCATTCATCTCATTCATTTCATGTAGCGCTACGTTAAATGAGAATTTATCGTCAACATTGACTTTTTCTCGGTTCCATCTAATTCTATTTTGGGCATAATTTATCGAGCTCTCTCCATTATCATTATTCTCAGAAATTTCAGGTACCTGATTTTCATTATCATAATCATTAATGCCCATTGACTCTTCTAGAGTCGATAAATCCTCAACTGAACCATTCTTATTATTTGCTCCTTTTCTTTTTCGAGGATTTTTATCTTTGAAACCCGAGGGCCTACCACGTTTTAGTTGTGGCTTAGGCTCGATCATTATATGTTCTCCAGGAACATCAACTTTTGCAGGAGCATTAACAACTGGTATATGTGACTTAGTCACTCTTTTAAGGTCAGTAAAACTATCTGGCAGTTGATTAGCTAATCCTTGTAAATGAATTATCTTTTGAACTTCTAGTTCACATTCGTTCGTTCGAGGATCATAATGATTCAGCGATAATTCATTCCAACTAATACTCATTTCCAGCTGTTTCTTTTCTCCCCCTAATGTTGGAAAATTCGATTCATCGAAATGACAATCGGCAAATCTAGCCGTAAATAAATTTCCAGTTAGAGGTTCTAAATATTTTATTATCGATGGAGATTCAAATCCGACATATATTCCCAACCTCCTTTGAGGTCTCATCTTAGTGCGTTGTGGTGGAGCAATTGGAACATATACCGCACATCCAAAAATTCTCAGATGGGAAATATTTGGTTCCTGACCATAAACCATTTATATCGGGGAGATATCGTTATAACTTGTTGGCCTTATGCGGATTAGTGCCGCTGCATGTAATATAGCATGTCCCCAACAAGATGAAGGAAGTTTCGACTTCATTAATAATGGTCTAGCAATTAATTGCAACCTTTTAATCAACGATTCTGCAAGACCGTTTTGCGTATGTACATGTGGCACAGGATGCTCAACATCAATTCCAATAGACATGCAATATTCATTAAATGCCTTGGAAGTAAATTCACCATCATTATCAAGGCGTATTTTCTTTATTGGATAATTCGGAAAATGTGCTCTTAACCGATTCAACTGAGCAAGCAATCTCGCAAAAGCTACATTCCGTGTTGATAACAAACACACATGAGACAATCTAGTTGATGCATCAATCAATACCATGAAATATCTAAATGGTCCACACGATGGATGTATCGGTCCACAAATATCACCTTGTATACGCTCCAAAAATCTTATGGATTCTTTCTTTATTTTTACTGGTGATGGACGAATAATCAACTTCCTTTTAGAGCAAGCAGCACATGATAATTCATTAGATTGAAGAATCTTCTGGTTCTTCATTAAATGTCCACGTGAATTTTGAATTATTCTCCGTATCATAATTGAACCGGGATGGCCCAACCGGTCATGCCAAATAACAAATGTATTATCATCAGTAAACTTCTGGTTTACGATAGCATGCGATTCAATTGTTTTAACATACGTGTAATACAATCCAGAGTCAAACGAAGGTAATATTTCAACAACTCTTTTATCATTCGAAACCACTTTTGTAATGTGCAAATATTCAATATTTCTCTTTTCTGCAGTCTCAATGTGATATCCATTATGTCGAATAGCTTTAAAGCTCAATAAATTACTTTGAGACTGTTGGATACGTTTTGATCCTAACAACCTAACATAGGACGATTAAACCACGTTTGAGTATGGAAAGAATTGATTCACGTGGGGTGTGTGTGTTCTTGAGAATGGTTGGGAGGCTCTCTCTCTCTCTAGATGATTTTCACACACAACACTTTATTATGTGTTATGGTTTTAGTATTTATACCACAAGTTGGTATATAATACTTGGGCCCCCTAACAAAGCCCAATTACACTAAGCCTCTTATAAAGAGAATCTTTATAAATACACAACAAAGATAATTATAATTAATTGAACACAATAAAATATTCCTAACAATCTCCCCATTTGTGTTCAATCTTCAATTTGGCATGGATTATCTTTGCGGGGCTTAGTGCGTTTGCCTGAGTCCTAAACGAATTTCCTCCTTGTCTTGTCTTTTGACCTCTTCTTTTGGAGATCTTCAAGCTCACTGTGTCTTGATCTTTGCTTCTCGGCACCAGATCTTCTTAATCTTCTTTTGAAGCTCGACTCGTAAATGCCGGAAGGTGTTTGAAGTTGCTTGTCGTATCTCTTCTTTTTGTGTTCGATCTCTCCTTTCGATGGTAGCGTAACTCCCCCTACTTTTGGTCAACCTTAAGTTGGAATTGGGAAGTTCTCTTTGAAGTTTGGAGAGACATACACGAGGCGGCAACTTCAATCTTTGAAAGTCGGCGGTGTTTGCTTGATTTGACGACGCTTGATGATTTGGCATGTTGGTCACGTCGTCGGGACAAGGAGGATGGCGTTGGTAGGCACAGTAGGAGCTCGGGCTAAACTGTCGGTGACGGGGGCCTTGCCGGTGTCTCGAGATGAGCCTTCCATCGCTCGGTAGACTTTGGTTAGGATTTGGTCTTCTAACGTGTTGGCAAAGTCTTGTAGTCATGTCTCGAAGGCGATCGCCGTCACGAACAGGGAAAATGACGAGACGGAGCCACAAAGGCAATCCGTCGTATAAGAAACCGGGGTCACGAAGACTTCCCGTTAACATCTTGAATCCTAGCAATCTCCCCCTACAAGGGCTATCTCCCCTTCTTGCAGAGGCTTTGAATGCTCTTCAGTTAGGACTCTCTTGACTTGACGCTATATTCTGTAGACCGGATGTAGATAGTGATCCACGCCTTGAAATTTGACTTTGATGATGTCGCGGATCTTGTACTTTGATCGCATCTTATCCTGGTCTTTCTCCGTAGTTTGAAGTCGTCAAGTCAAGTCTACTCCTCTTCTTCTCGGCGCCGGATTCGTCTTCTTCGAAGGAAGTTGTCTGGTTCGGCCTCGAGGAAGCTTGTCTGGCTCCGGAAGAAGGTACTCGTGGGGTGTTGTAAAATGTGCCGAGGCTCCTTTGGAATGTTCCATTCAAGTGTAGGAGAGCCCGGCTTCAGAGTGGTAAGCTCGGCGGAAGTTGGTGGGTGGTCCGACCTGTCTGGTTCGGCCTCGAGGAAGCTTGTCTGGCTCCGGAAGAAGGTACTCGTGGGGTGTTGTAAAATGTGCCGAGGCTCCTTTGGAATGTTCCATTCAAGTGTAGGGGAGCCCGGCTTCAGAGTGGTAAGCTCGGCGGAAGTTGGTGGGTGGTCCGACCTGTTTGTTTATGCATGTCCCCTTCTCCCCCTCATGGCGATTCGTGTTAACGAGATCGGCATGCTTGTGTAGGAAGATTAGGAGGACACAAACGACAGGTCGGTGATGGTAATAACCAGACGGAGCCACTAAGGCAATCCGTCGACGCGACTTCAGAGACAAACTCCGAGACGTGGCCTGTGAGGACAGGGCTTGAAGAACCGGGGCAACATAGGCGTCCCGTTTACATCGTTCTAGAGACTAGCTCAAGACGATGGCCTGATTCCGTTGTTGTATTGATGTTGCAACGGCAGGACTTCCTTCCAATAATTGAATCACATCTACAAGAGATGTGTCTATGGAAGTTCTAGCTTGATCACAAAGATCAGGCGTTAGAAAAGTGTATGTGTCCTAGAAAATATAAAAATATATGGGAAGTGAGGACACACACTAGACTCGAGTGCTCAAGGAAGTGTGGTGGTGGGGCTGAGTACCACATAATTCAATATCTCCCGCTTCCGAGTAAAGCGGTGATAGTAGACGTGGTTCCCCGTGATTTCTTGAAACATCGGTCTATTGGGAGATCGATGAGTGGGTAAGGCTCGGTTGTGCATGCGCCATTGGACCAAATGAGGCGACTTCTACCCGGGATTTCTGCACCTATATGGGATGGCCCGAATGTTGTGTGAGGTAAGGGATTTGTGTATCATCGGCTTTGTGGTCTTGTCAAGAATGGCCAAATAGGGGTGGCTTTTATGCGCATGAATCATCACTAACACTCGGTTGCGTTCCGGGGTTAGGTTCAGTTTGGTCTGACTGAACCATAGGAACTAGAATTCCTGCAACCGTCAATTTTGATGAGTGCTGCTTGATCAGCAAGTTGGAGCAGGTCGGTAGAGTGCATCATAATATGAGCGCAATGAGGTCACCTTTGCCTTTTGAGGATTCTTGAACTCTTGAGGGTTGAGTTTTATTGTTGAAGTCCGTCTTGGGAGGTGGAATAGCTTGATGATGAGAGGATTTTTTTTTTTTTTTTTTTTTTTTGCTGTTTTTTTTTTTTTGTAGATACATATATATATTTATTGTAATAATAATTGAATAATATACTATATATTATATTATATATATATATATATATATATATATATATATATATTTGTTGTTCCTCCCCCTCAAATCGTGCACCACCGTAAGAATTTTTCTCCCCTTTAAAATGTGCTCCCCTCGAAAATATGGAATGATACTCCCCCTTAATGCATGCACGCCTAAAATGTAGATTTTCTCCCAAGAAAAATGAGCGTGATGAATATAACGTATTTTTCTTTTCAGTTCAGATGCATACTTAAAGAAGTAATTTTCTTTAAACTAAGCATATTAAAATGTACGTTTTCTACCTTTGACGCTCCTACAGAAAATAGGTAATTGTTTTTTTGCGATTCAGCTTATATGCATACTTGAAAGTTTTTAAGCTTGAAAATTTTAAAATTGTATGCATAATGAAAATGTACCTATAAAATAGGGTATTTCGCATTTCGGCTCAGGTATGCATGCATGCAAGAATTTGAAAGTAAAAGTCCTTTTGAAGCATGCATAGCTATAATGTACCCTATAGTTTTCAAAGTAGGTATATTGTCTTTTCAGCTCGATATGCATGCCAAAATTTACTATGAAATGCATATATAGAATTTACCTATCTTAAAAGTATGTATGAATGTGGTATTATGCAATTCAGTTCAAAAGATAGAATGTACCACATATAGTCGTAGTTGCTCACGTCGTTTCCCTTTATCATGTATGTGGAGCCACTACGTCAAATTGCCATACATGAGGGATGCGGTTGCTCGCGTCTCTTACCAGTCATGCATGTGGAGCAACCCGAGTACCGTGCATGCTGGAAGTTGTGGTTGCCTTCGTCTCGTACCGATCATGAGTATGGAGCAACCATCTTCTAATTACTACTCATGACCGGGGCTTTGTGGTTGCTCTCGTCTCATACCAATCACGCGTGTGGAGCAACCATCGTCGAATTACCACATGTGATTGGGCTCCTGCAAAATATTAGCGGGACTTTGGTACCCATTTTTGGATGGGTCCTCCCTGATTAGCAGAAAACAATTTATGCACATTTGATTCAGATATACATCCTAAATCATCATTTAAAGTCCTATTTAATTTGATTTCTGATTTAGGAATCCAAGTTTGGTGAACCTTAGAGGGAAATGACAATTCAGCGCCGGTGAATGTGTGTCTAGGTTTAGAAGATCTGAAGATTTTCTCCCTAGCCAGTCGCAGAAGGTGTCTTTCAGACTGAATCTCGACCGGGTATTTCAAGTATGAATACGAGCTTATCGCACTATATGCGTCATCAGATGATGAGTCGTATTGCCTACAAAAATTCACATCATTCACTCTATAATGATGGTTCTTGATGGAACTTCGCTTACTAGAAGAATAATTATTTTTGTGCGTGTAAGCAATTCCATCGCTATCATTCTTTAAAGAATGAGAGATTTTGGAAGTTTGAGAAGTTCGTCTGCTTGAGCTTGGAACTTCTTCTTTAGGAACTTCCATTTTGATAGGAGCGGGAGAAGGAGAATCTTTAGCAATGTCGTGCTTGATTTTTGGAAATAATGTCGATTTTCCTTTCTCCTTCATAATATTCTTTTGTTCCTTAGCATTTTTACGCGTATTGCTTTTACTTTTCGTTTCTGCGCCAGTCAAAGTTGACTTAGAATTATTAGTAAAAGCTTTTTCAGTTTTAGGAACAAGGATGTTTTTGGTTTGGATTCCCTTATCCTGCTTAATAGAAGATATTTCTATGGAAAGATTATTTTGGACAGGTAAGGGCGGGGAATTTTTGATATTTGAAATCTCCTCTAAAAGCTTTTTCTTTTCTGCTCGGAAACCTACTCTTTCCGATTCCAGAGTTGCGTTCAATTCTGCAATTTTACTAGCAATCTCCGGAATTTCCCAACTAGAGATAGGTTTATTAGAATGTAAATTATTTTCCCCGAAAGACACTAAGTTAGAAGAGACATTTTTATCTGCTTGACTTCTTTTTGCAATAGCGTTCTCTAAAAGTTCAATCTTAGAGTAAAGCATACGCCGTTCCTCTAAGATTATCTCATATTTTGATGAGACATGATTTCGTTCATCTTCGCAAGAACGTAATCTTTTTGTCATATCACAGACATTCTTTTCACTAATCGCTAACTTAGTTCTTAAGCTAATGACCTTTGACTTTGTGTTAGCCAAATCCTCATTAGCGAAAGCTAGATCTTCATGTTGCTTAAGCAACACAGAGTAATTATTAGCAAATTTTGCTTCTAATTCCTCAATTTTTCTAGCTTGAGTATCCATTTTTTTTTAAATTTAAAAATTAAAAATTTGGCTTTTGGAAATTCAGTTCCGAAAAGTTTGGTTTTATCAAAAAGTAGTATCGAATATAAAGTGTCGAAAATTTTTGGTATATACCTAAAAATTTTGGAATAATTTCGAAAACTTCGGGAAAATTACCAAAACATTTTCTATAATATGCCACAAAAAAACGACCTAAGTTGATTGTTGGATACGTGATCGTTGACGCGTATAGTGGATTTGCCTTCAAAAATTGACGAAAAAAGTTCTCTATACCAAAAATTTGGGCCCGAAAAATTTATTTTGAAAATTTTCGAAAAAAGTGTAAAATAGACTATGTCTATTGGACTCAGAAAATTTTTCTCTATCAAATGATGTAAAAATAATTTTCCTCCAAAAGACTTTTTTTTTTGGCTACTTGAAGCCTTTTTATTCCGAGGGGGGGCCGAAAATTTTTTGGTGATCGAAAATATTTAAGTGTAATTTTTAAGAGTAAGTGATCGAAGATTGGAAGTCACTGTTTTCGATTGAGAACAGTGAATTCTCGGGTGAAGACTTTGACCGAAAATCTTAAGATATGATTGGAAATTCGGGTACTAAGAATTTTCGGATAGGTAGAAATTCGGGAATATTGATTCGGATGATTTGCCCGAATTCGGATAATTCAGTCCGAAAATCAGACAATCGCCGAGAGTGAGCAAATTCAGATACGTATGCCCGAATTCGGGTCTGCCCGAAAACTAGAAAATCGCCGAGAATTGAAACAAAATTCGGGTGATGAAAATCGGGTAAGCATTAATTTTCGCCGTGCAAGAAATTCGGGTGATAAAAATCGGGCAAAAATTCGAAAATCGGGTATTAATACGCCGAATTTCGAACAGAGTCACCCGAAAATCGGGCAGTCTCACCCGAATATCTGGGCACTGTTACATTCATATGCCCGAATATCAAATCTGCAAAAAAAATGACGAGTTTTCTATGCGATTTTCTACCTAAATCTCACTCAAATCAACTGAAATATGCTGGGTAAACACTTAAAATCACTCG
The DNA here is from genome assembly GCA_028392965.1 of Lindernia subracemosa. Classification (NCBI taxonomy): domain Eukaryota; kingdom Viridiplantae; phylum Streptophyta; class Magnoliopsida; order Lamiales; family Linderniaceae; genus Vandellia; species Vandellia subracemosa. Next base: position 386,470 of record JAQPCC010000137.1, on the reverse strand, counting down.
AAAACAACTTATTTAGCTCTTGAGCTTGCAAAATCAGTAAAATAAGCTCAAAAACTCAAGATCAAGAGCAAAAAGGTTTCGAACTCAAAGCTATGAAAAAGCCCAAAAATTTCAGAAAAATCGCTCAAATCCGAACGCGTTTGGCTCTGATACCACTTGTTGGATACGTTTTGATCCTAACAACCTAACATAGGACGATTAAACCACGTTTGAGTATGGAAAGAATTGATTCACGTGGGGTGTGTGTGTTCTTGAGAAGGGTTGGGAGGCTCTCTCTCTCTCTAGATGATTTTCACACACAACACTTTATTATGTGTTAGGGTTTTAGTATTTATACCACAAGTTGGTATATAATACTTGGGCCTCCTAACAAAACCTAATTACACTAAGCCTCTTATAAAGAGAATCTTTATAAATACACAACAAAGATAATTATAATTAATTGAACACAATAAAATATTCCTAACAGAGACTTAGGAGAATATAAGACATTTTTAATTATCAGCCTTGTCCCTCTGGGCAGTATACCATTAGCTCTTCCGGAGCCCTCAATCATATTTGTGCTACCCAATATAGTGATAACACTTGTTTCTTTCATTTCAAGATGGGAGAAATATTTCTTATTTCTTAGAATCGTATTAGTCGTTGCACAATCTGCAAGACATAACTCCCCATTGCACATGTTTGTATCCATTTTATTGATAAATATATAATAACTAGTATTATTAAATAAATAGGCGTCAAAATAAAATTATATATATATAGATAAAATAATAAATAAATAATGCTTAAATAAAATTTATAACGATGTATCAGTTTTCTTTATTTGGATCTTTAACAAAAACTACAATATTCAAATGAGCATAGGATCTAGCACCAATTTTCTGAATATCGTAATCTTGAGCAAAATTTAATTTCATCGACACTTCACTTTTAATTGCTCTTTATAAAGATCAACGGGATCTTTAGGTGCTAATAATAAACAACGGTAAATATAATCTTTATATTGCTCAATACATCTTTCTCAATCATTTACTAGTTTTCCACTTCGGGGGAAATATTAAAAATACATACGGTAAATATAATGTTCACGACCACTTTATTATTTGCGAATACATTCACTTTAGGGAATGCAACATAGTCGGACTTATGCTTTTCATTCATCCATCATAATATTTTCTGATCATTTTCTCACGATATTTATTCGTATTATATCCGATGAATTGAACGTGGTGAATGCTTTATAATATACCGAAGTAATTGTGTAAATCACTAGCAAGTATAAAATCGAGAGTGATAAATCAATGTTTGCCAAATTCAATATATTGATATCATAAAAATAAACTCATCATTTAAACATTAAAAGAAAAATTATAATTAATCTTCTTTTATATTTTCTTTTGTAAAGGTTATGAAAAACGATATCCACATCCAAATAATTGTCGCCGTAATAATAATCATAAGTAATAGATCAAACATCGGACAAATCGTCATCCTTCAAAATAAATATATTTCAGTAATTAGAATATTAAAGAAAAATTATAATTAATAATTATATTTTAAAAACATTGGTAAAAACAATATCCACATAGCCGTAAGGATCACCGCAAATAAAGTAAGCAACAAAAGATCCATCTTTGTATAAAACGACATGATTCTATAACATGAAAAAGAACATAATAATCAGATAACATATAAATCAATGATAAAATATATGAATTGTTTCATAAAACTCGTTCTTTATTATTTCATAATTATTTTCCAAGTTCCGATAAGGTTGCGGTAACAAAATTTGTCCATCGTCCAAAACTATTCGGTCCAATAATTACTTCAAGATTGTTCAACCAAAAAATAAATAATATGCAGCTACTGAGGTGGGGATAACCGCAAGACCTCGTGGGCTTTTGGTGTTGTGTACGTGTATATAAATAAAAATAAATAAATCGTAAATAAAAATTCCACACACCACCACTGGGTATCGAAATCTGGACCTCTCGTCACTTATAGTGAACGATATTCCGCGAAACCACTCGGGTATTGGCGTTTAGTTATAAAACTTTTAAAATATACTTTTATAATATATATTTTTAAATTAATCACAATTAATATATGCTTAGTATAAATTAAATATTAAATTATCGTACCTCGACTAAACTCGTACGAGATCTTCGACGGAGGATGATCTTGACGACGGAGAGCGGTCGTGCTGATAACGTGTTGTAAAAATATTAATTGTGATTAATATTATATTAAGGTTATTTTATTATAATTATACTTATATTAAGATTATAATGATAATATAGCTTATAATAATAAAGAGAGAGAGATTAGAGAGAGATTAAATATTTTAATACTTGGTGTGATTTACAATGAACTCTAATCACCTATTTATACTACTAATAATTCACTATTACAACTAATCACATTAATTACAATTATACACCTCACCCTAAAATACAAACTCTTCAATTAAACACCTCATCTTATCATCTTATCATCATTTAATATAATACTTCCAAATCTATCAATAATCCAAAAACATCCACATCTTAATTATTTAATCATCCATAATTAACTTATTTCATAATAAAAAAAACTTTTAGAATGAAAACTCCATTTCAAACAAGCGCTAATAAATAACAAAAGTTTCGTGCATAAATCAAACAAATAAGCTTCATGAATCACTGTTCGAGTTATCTAACTCCATTTCATTTTCTTCGTCCATGTCATCGTCGTCATCATCATTTAGAGACTCGTCTGATTTGTAGATATTTATATCCTCGTCACTCTCATCAAAATGGAAACTCTGTTTGTTAGCAAACCCTAATATTGTATTTTTTTTCTTCTTTAAAATAAAAGGCAAGCTAAGATTTTTTTTCAAAAAAATAAATGGCCATGCCCAAAAGTTTGTTTTTTTAAAATAAAAGACACATTTTAGGCCAACCCATAAAAAAAAAAGGTAGCTATATATATGGACTGTGGCGCCACGTGGAGTTCCTTTGCCTCGAGGTTTATACAATATCGAAAAATTAAATCAAACTTATTTTGTTCATACATCTAACACCTATTTCAGTAGAAACTCGATAAATTAATACTTGATTATTTAATAAACTATCTAACATGATGTTTTTGGCCGGTCCCGACTTGAAAATAACGTAGTCAATTAATAAACTCTTTATTATTATAAGATAATACATATTTTATAATTTCTATAGACCCTACTTAAAATAAAAATTAATAGTTTTGTATATACTACATACTATTATATGAATGAATTACGAAAATTTTTTGTATTGAAAAGTTATATGTGTATATGATTTGTTTATATTATCATATTTTGATATTGTATTTATATCGAAAATATTTGTTAATGACCATACAGTGAAACATCGAACATAAGAAGCATAATAAGGTGTGAGAATGAAATGGTCTTTTAAATTTGATTATTCATTTGATTTACGTCTATGATAAAATAATTAAGTGGATGTTTGAAATGTGTTTTTAAATTGAATATTTCATTGTAAATTAATAAAATATTAATTAATATATTTATTAATTTATATATTAATTAATAACTCTTTTATTTAATAAATTTTGATAGTCCCATGACTATTAATTTATAGAGTTTCTACTGTAGTTTAATAAGGTAAATATCTCATAAGCACCTTTATCATAAAACAAAATTGATGCATAAATTTTTTGAAATAAATGGTTTTTATTTAATAGATGGGGCCGTGTTTGGTTATAAGGGTCATATATAAGCCTATGACAAATTATTTATTTGAAGCCCATGATAGTTTATCTCAACCTTTTCATTTAGTTTATTTATATCAGGCCTACCTATTAATATCAGGCTGTAATATTAATTTCGGGCTGCTGTTAGAGAAGCCAAACATAATATTACATAATATTATTTATATTGTCTGGGCTTTTATTGGACAACAAACAGCGTTAACTTAATAAAATTCATATGGCCTAGCTAAATAAATTGAATCAATTAAATAAATTGATTTAGTTTGTTTGATTCGAATGAATTGAATAAGAATCATTTACTGAAATAAATAAGATTCATTTGACTAACTAAGTTTATTTGTGTTCGAATTTAAGAATGTATTAAGTACTTCGAGAAAACACTATCACATAAAAAAAAAAGAAAACATAAATTGTCGAGTCAATCTCAACCTTTCTCAATGTTCGTCTTAATTTCCGTTCGTCGAAAAAACTATTCATTGCAAAGTAGACCTAATGTTTTCGTTATATTCCGAGAAATAATTTGCCCACATCATTTTGTCCATTATGGGAGGAGACAAATATGTCTTAATGAAACCTATCCCTAATCATTATTGGATTATCCTTTAATTCACAAATTTCCAACCACATGTTTCTTGTTTGTATTTCTTAATATATATATATATATATATATATATATTATTTCATATTTTATATATATGTGAAACGCCATATATATATATATAGTAGGTTAGGTCGCGGGATCTTTCAAAGATCACTCTCTCAACCCACCCCTTAATTAAAGTAATTATTAACAACAAAAAAAGAGTAAAATATCAATCAATTAAGATAATACAAAATTATTGAATCATTACGAATTTTGGGCCCTTTTTTTTTTTTTTTTCATATATATAATTTAATTCGAACCACACACACACACCTGACCTTATGTGTTACGCACGCACGTACAAAATACGTGAAGACCGCACCGTAATGTTATTTCCAGTCCAAAATCACTAAGTCCACTCCCACCGACTGTCAACGTCTTTCGTTGAAGTCCACAAGCTATCACTGTCATCTGACCTGGAAGGATCATTAAATTTCTGGACATAGTGAGTTCTTGCTCTTCTTCCTTTTTAATATCACCCTTTTGCTTCTTACTCTTCACTCAAACGCTAGGGTTGCTCTCCATCTGTTAGATCTGATCCTAAATCGCCAAAAGGTAATCGCAAACTCAAAGCCCCTACGCAGATCTCACTATGAATTCCATATACGCGGTGATACGAAAACTCTCATACGATCTATTGATGGCTTTCGTCTGTTTGCTGATTTGATTTTCGGAGTTGTTTTGTACGGCCTTTACCTTTTTTTTTTCTGCTTTATAGTGAGGTTTTGGATTTGTTTACTTGGTTGGGTGGTGTTGGATGCTGATTTGAAGTAATGTTCTACAATTGTTGTCTCGATTGGGCGGTCAGTAATGAACTCACTTCAATTTACAGTTTGAGTCGATTTCTTCAGTTTTCGATTCGTTTTTTCTTCCTTTTTTTTTTTCATTTTTCTTTTCCCACTAAGAACAGCTAGAGGTTAGTTTGTTGGGGTTTTAGTGATTTTTCTAAATAAGACATCTGTGGAATTAAGTAGATTGTCTAAAAATGGTACTAGAGAAGAAGCTGGGCATCTAAAGAACTGTAATGTTATCATGTTTGAGGGTTGATCGCCTTGTTTAGAGGCTGGATTGAATTCGATCATCTTAAGAAACGATCTCCTTGTTTAGAGGCTGGATAGAATTCGATCATTTTAAGAAACAAGGCCGGATTGACTTTGATTTGAGCATTTCCACGGATCACTATCCGTATTTCTAAATTCGAATTGCCATGTAAAAGGCTATTCTTTCGCAGAAACAAGGCCGGATTGAATTTGATTTGAGCATTTCCACGGATCACTTACCTTATTTTACTGCTTTCGACTGACTTTGTGTAGTTTTCTTCTGAAGAATCAAGAAAATGGGCCGTGGAGTTAGCAGTGGTGGTGGGCAAAGCTCACTAGGCTACTTATTCGGCAGCGGTGAAGGCCCGAAACCCGCCCGTGAGAACGCTCCGTCCGCTCCAGTCGAAAGGACTCCTCCAAAAGAGCCCTCGCCTAAGCCCAACGCCGCACCCCAGCAGCAGCAGCCCGCAGAGATCAACAAGCAAATTCCTGCAGGGATTCATAGCAGCACAACTAATAACTACTTCAGAGCAGATGGTCAAAACACCTGCAATTTCATCACGGTATGTTACGATTCAGAATGAAATGGCTCTAATAAACTTCGAAGTTGTTCATTTTTTTTTTGGGGCCTTTATATATTCTCGTCTTCTTAGGATCGGCCATCGACGAAGGTCCATGCTGCCCCGGGAGGAGGTTCTTCCTTGGACTACCTTTTTGGTGGCGACGGAAATGGTAAAAGCAATTAAAAAAAGTGCAGCTTGGATATTAATATTGATCAAGGAGTGTATTTTGTTTTCCTTTTCTGATCAAGGAAAGGCCTTTGTTCATGTGAATCATCTGTGAGTGTTTGTCACCTAAGAGTTGTTAATCAAATGGTCGATGAGTCAGAATTGTTGCTTGTGTAAGAAACAGTTTTATGTTGTCTATTGTTTTAATCAGTCTTCTTATGCTTTTATTCTGTTTCTATCTTACACATTATGTTCTACACTTTGGTCGGGGATAGGGTTGGCTATGGGAGAGGGCGGGGGCGGAGGCGGGGGCGGGTTGGGGGCTAATCCCCATCCCCACCCGATGCTTATCGGGGATTCATGCCCCGTCCCACACAAGCAAATAGGGAGAAATTTCTTCTCATTCCCTATGTGCTTTTTGAATGTGTAAATCTTGATCCTCCGGAGAATTTCCATCTCCGCGTATTTTTTGAGTGTGTAAATTATCTTTTACTTTCTGATGAAGAGATGAAGGCTGCATTTGATATGCGGAATTCGTGTGTGGAAATCACGACGGAAAAATCGAACAAATTGTTGTACCTTCACACATTTTCTTTTCTTTTCCTAACCGAAATCTACATATCAAAAGCAGTCGAAGGGTTTGTCAATATCGTGGAAAATGAGGAAAATCGATCAGGATTTTGATACTAACTAGGTATTTTAGTAATTTAGTGTATCAAACTCCCACGGAGAACAAACTTGGAATTCCTAAGGGGCGGGAAGTCTGATCCCCGTCTTTGCCCTTCTCCGCAATGAGGAAAAAGGTTCCCATGTGAAGTGGTCCCGGATACGGATGCACACTGAGTTTAAAGTAAAAACGAAGATGTTGACCCTAATGTTGAAACAACACTCGGGATCATAAAACTTTTGCACAGCGGAAAAAATAAACTCACGGGATGTAAAAATACGCAGCAAGTTATACAACTTGCTACGCGCCTTCAGGGCAAAATTCCACTACTTGAATGGATTACAAAAATACGAACTATCAACAATAGTAAAACTAGCCTAGAAAAGAATCACACGACTCTTCTAATCTTCACTCTACGTAAAGGTAAAACTCTAGGCAAAAATAGTAAAATATGGTGAGCGCTCTCTCGATGTTTTTCTTCTCGTTCGCGCGTCTATGTTTGTCTCGAGAGGTGTCCTTTCTTTGAGATCGGAGTCCTCTATTTATAGTTGCTCCAATATCTTGTCCACTAAGTCATCCAAGATCTTCATATCGTCTCTGCTGATCTCCATATCTTCTATTTTTAGCAATTGCTTGACTCAATCTCCCATGATCTTCATATCTTCTATTTTTGGTAAATGCTTGCTCATTCTCCCATGATCTTCATATCTTCTATTTTTAGTAAATGCAATCCACTTTCTTTGAACCATTCAAGCTCGAAAATAACTTCATGCACATACTAAAATAAAGCCACAATAATAGGGTAAACGGTTTTTGGATATGAAAGACAAAATCAAAGATGGCTCACGTCTGAGTCAATGTTGACTCAGGTGTTGATCAACATTTTGACTCAGGTGTCACTCAACATTTTGACTCAGGTGTCAATCAACATTAACACCATGTTCTTGCCTCACGGGGAGAGTAAAATGAGAATTTTCCTCCCTGGGTGGATCTCCGTGGAAAAAGGAGAATATCCGTCTTATTGCCAAGCCTAACGGAAGAGAAGGGATTGGACTTGTAAAGGTTGATACCATGTGTTGTGCTTTCTAACTCGAACCCCTTTCTCCCTTTGCCTGTAAATGGTCAAGCTCGAGCTTGCTGAGTTTTTTTTTTCTTTTTTTTATTAAGTAAAAAAGATTAAAAAAAAGCTGGTGAGTCAAGGCCCGTAAATGAGTTAAACTCGAGCTAGTCGAGCTTTTTTTTTTCGATTAAGTAAAAAAGATTAAAAAAAGCTCATGAGTCTATTACTAACAAGCAAGCTTGAGCTCGACACACATTTCAGATCTTTGTAGCAACTGAATTACCCATGTATATGAGTTTAGATAAACACACATCTCATATGAATTAGTGTAAACCAACTAACCAAATACACATTTCATTTTATACCTACTTATTAGTTTTATATAAATTTTATTTAAACCCTCCTAAATATAAATCAACGTCTTAAATATAAACCAACGTATATATAAATTAAGTATTTGAAGCTCAAGACTGCAGAAATTCTTGAAAGAAAAAAAAAAAAAAAAAAAAAAAAAACGAAGCAATAATCGTCCTGCGAACACAAAAATGAGAAACTCATGCATTTCTGCTATGAGTCGCCACTTGCTACGCTACAGATGTATGAGAAGCATTTGCTCATCTCCTTCGACTCGTTTCTGCAATAATTCTCAGAACAACGCTTCTTCTTTCTCTGAGCTCCAAGGAAAAGTTCTTGGAAGCTTCGGTCCTGAAGCGCGCGTTGTCCCCATTAAACCCACTTGTAGCTTAGCTTATTTCACGCTTCTTCGCCATTTTAGCTCATCTGTGGAGCATGGGTCGGATGGTAGTAGTGGTAAGCCTATCCACTCATCGATCGTTAGAATTGCCTGCCATGTGTTTGATTTTTTGCCTACAAGAGGTGATTTTGTCTCCTTGAATTGTTGTCACGGTGACTTACTTATGATCCACTGCTCTCTGTTGCGGCCGACACATTTATGTATCGAATGAGTGAACGGAGCATTTGCCTTAGTATGAAAAGGAAAGATTTTGCTTCATAGACATGTATGAAATACTACTGAGTTGTTTCTTATTCCCGCCTGAAGCTCACATGTCAATGGTTATATTATACTGCAGACAATCTCGTTTTCGTTTTTTCTGCGAATTTCATGCGAGTTGCCTAAAAAAAGATTGCCGGGCAAATTACTGTTTTGACTCCCGTTTGTCCCTTTTGCTCCGTTATCGTAGATCAACGTCGTTTCGACTTTGTTTCTTACTTCCCGATGTGTGCCGATGCAGACAGTTCTAATGAAGAGGTTGAACCAATTGATTCTTGGGAGGAAGAGGACGAAGCTGATCCTGAGGTATGTTTCAGTTTGCGACGAGATTCAACTGCATTAGATCGTATATTTGAGATCCTTCTACGTATAGGTTGGCGATGGCGGCGATGGTGGTGGAATCGTTCTTCAAAATTGCCTTTGGGGCGAAAGAGCACTATCCATCGCCCGACAAGTACTGCTTCAGTACGGCAAAAACATGGCGATATATGCATTCAAAACCTCTCCACGAGGCTACATTTATGTAAGACTCGATAAGCTTTCGAACGAGTGAGTCCCTTCTCTCAGGTCTCAGCTATAAATCCCAGATTTTTCTTTCCTTGGATGTTAGAATTCTTTACCTTAACTTCTCTTTCTATGCACAGATATGGGTCCCCCAGTATGGACGAGCTCGAATCTTTCAGCCGTGAGTATAAACAGAAGCTAGACGAAATCGGTGCGAGCGGAGAAATTCCCGATGATTTGGCTCTCGAAGTATACGACCTAATCTAACTGCTCTTTTCTTTTTCAAAAAAGTTGCAATTTTTTTTTATGCCGTCCCAATTAAAGGGCCTTTTTTGGGATCGAATATTCTTACGAAAGGTATCGAGCCCAGGTGCTGATAGGTTGCTAAGAGTGCCAGACGACCTTCTGAGGTTCAAAGACATGCCAATGGTAGTCACCTACTCGGAAAACTCAGTCGAAAAAAACTCAGTTTTCTTTCTTGATTCGATTGAAACAGAGTCAAACTGCTGCCTTTGGAGATTGGCTGACGTTAAGGAAAACAGAGACCCTTCGTCCAAAGGGAGGCCGATGAGTCGAAAGCAGAGAGATTCCAGGCTGAAGCTACCGTATTCCATGATTAGACGGGTAAAACTCTATATAAACTACTAACTTGAGCTCTGATTGAGCTTCGTAGTTCTAGATTGAAAACACTGAGTAATGCGACGATCTATCGATGAGGTGTTTCGTCGTAGGTTTATTAAGTTTTTTCGATCTCTTATGCTCGATCCGCTATGCTTCGGTTTCGATACCACGGTAGTCCGTGAGATTACCCAATTTGTAGTCAGTCGTAAGTGGTGTGCATGGTGCGGTTGTCAGCTACTTTTGGCCAGTTTTACACTAAATTGCCATATGCGGGTTTTTGGGGGGAAACAAATCTTAAATTGCGGTTTGAAAAATTATACCACACGTGCGGTTTTTGGCGATTGCCAGTGCTGTGTTCCGGTTTTTGACTGATACAAGTAAATCGAATGATACTGCAATTACTTAACGAGCGTGTGCTCAAACCAAGAATTGACAATGTCTTACTACTACTAGGGGTGTTCAAATTTCGGATAAAACCGAAAAACCGGCCGAACCGAAATTTTCGGTTATTTCGGTTCGGTTAATTCGGTTTTTCGGCCGGTTTTGGTTTTGTATTTAGGAAATTTCGGTTTTTCGGTTCGGTTTTCGGATTTCAGAAAAAATAACCGAAATAACCGAAAAACCGAAATATATTTAATTATATATAATTTATATTAGACAAGTTTAAAATATTGTAGTTTATGAGAGTGATTAATATTTATAGTGATAATAAAGTCCAACAAAATAATTATATTTTTCATAAAAAATAATTAAAATTACAATGTTTATTTTATAACGCACTATATTATAACATTTAATTCCTATATATATATAGATGTTATAAAAGATAATTCATGTATATATATACATACGAATTACGCACACATATGAGTAATGCAATTATCATATCATTACTATTTAATTCATATATATATGTAATGCAATTGTAACATATATATATATATGTTATAAGAGTTAATTCCTATATATATGTATATATAATACATGCATACATATGAATTAAAATCTTTAACGGTTAACCGAAAAACCGAACCGAAAAAAACCGAACCGAAGTGTAAAAAATCGAACCGAACCAAATTAAAATGGTTCGGATATCGGATTAGGCATTTGTAAAACCGAAAACCGAAAAACCGAACCGAAATTTGAAAAAACCGGACCGAACCGTCCAATGAACACCCCTAACTACTACATTAGAAATAAAATGATGTACAGTAATCAAATCGTAAGTATTTCAAATCTCAAAGCGGTGCCAGTTTGCAACTTCGAATATAAATAGTGATCCAATTTCTTATTAAATGTTTGGATCATATCTATTTTAATTTATTTAATTGTTTATTGGTCTTTTCATTCTTATATAAATATAATTTATTAATCTAAAATTATGTTAATATAGTCTATCTTTGAATATCATAAAAAATAAAAATTAGATATAATTAATACAAAAAATCATAAATATAAAAGTACATGTCGGTTTACATTGTTGTTAGGTAATTAAAAAGGCTAAATTGCATATAACTCATCCGTGGTTTAAAAAATAAACACCAAAACCCCTTTAGTTTGTAAATAACGTAAAACACCCTCGTTGTTTATTTAATCATGCGCTCCTTGTTACTTTTACCCCCTAATTGGGGTACAATGCTATGTTTTAGACATCATGGGGGGTATGGTGCATAAGGTAGTAATGTGCATTTCAGTATATCCACGTGGAGGTGTAGCATAATTTACTCTTAAAATTAAACCACATTTTAGGCAGTTCATTTGATCAATCGACGTGGTGCGGGTAGGGCCAACGATTTTTAAAAAACGTCGAACACCCCTAGTCAGTCGTACTCTGTTTTGCTCTGTACGGTATAATGTTCTTCCTAAACCCTAAACCCTAAAATTAAACCGCAGTTTAGACCGTTCATTTGATAAATCGATGTGTTGTGGGCATTGCTGTGGTTTTGTATTTGTAATGACATGATGATTTATGGCTACTCAAAGTCGTTGACTTTCACCGTCTTAAATAAGATTGCTCTTTGCGTATTTATCAAAATTGTGTTATAACTACATATTTAGAGATTTGCAAGAAAATTGTTTTATCACATGCGTGTAGGGAAAAAAGTGAGCATGAGCACACACTACAATTTTATGCCTTGTGAAACTTAATAAATATATTTAATTCAAGAATAGTAGATAGGTTACAACAATGGATGTGATTATAGCGAAAATAAAAAAAAAAAATAGAAAAATATCTCATGGCAATTAATTTATTTTATCCTTTGAGGCTGAAATAACAAGTTCAGTGAACGGACACATGACTCTTCACAAGGAGGTCATGCGTTCGATTCCACTTGATCTCCTTGAAATTGATGTCTATGTAGACTTATAACGAAACATATAGGCCATGAGTATTACTCCCGCCGGAAGCATGAGCTCACACCATAATTCATTACTGGCAATGATGATTAGATTATTGGTCCAGCTGAAAGTTGGAGGTTGTCCCAAAGCTTACAATGATGTTCAAATTCTGTTGAAATCCAAGGATCGTTCCGTCCATAATAAATGATTTACTTTTTTTTGGTTAAGTAGAAAAAAAGCTAAGATTTATGTTAACTTATTGTCACAATTCCATAATATTAACCATCTACACTATATATTATTGTCCAGCAACTTAGAGTAACCAACTTAATTAATTTGAGGTGTCATGATTAATTACAATTTTACCCTTTAATTGTTTGTTTATTCCAATTTTATCCTTCAATTAAACATTTATTTATGGAATATTTTAAATTAATAATAACTCTTAAAATATAAAATAATATTTGTATATTTATATTGTGTTGGACACTCATCGGGTGTGCTAGCAATAATAACTTTTTTTGTGTTAACAATAAAAGAGAAGTAGAAAAAAAGGGCAAAATCACTATTGACTTATTGTGACAATCCCATAATCATATTTTCTCATAATAACAATTATATTTTTTTTTGTTAAAGGTAAAAAAGAAGTATAAAATGGTCAAAATAAATAAAGACATATTGACAATCCCCTCTCATAATAGTAATTTCAGAAATTTAAAATCCACACACAATTTTGACCTTCTCACACCCTTTTTCCCCCTTCAATTCAAAGATCTCAGATAATTAACTTCGAAATATTCCAAAAGACATGGAAAAAATCAATGAATACTTAATATTTTATGACGAAGGAAAGTCATATTCCCAATTTCCCATTTAATCAAAACGTAATATAATAATAATAATAATAATAATAATAATAATAATAATAATATTACACCTCTTCAGATCTCCACTCTACCTCACTATAAAAACGTGGCCAAGCACCACCATTTTCTTCGCAAATCACACAGAAATGGCAGCCAATTCGACGCCCCTATTGAAGGATGAGCTCGATATAGTGATACCCACCATAAGAAACCTCGATTTCTTGGAGATGTGGAGGCCTTTCTTCGAGCCGTACCATCTGATCATCGTCCAAGACGGCGACCCTTCGAAGACCATCAAAGTCCCCCAAGGGTTCGACTACGAGCTCTACAATAGGAACGATATCAATCGTATTCTTGGGCCTAAGGCGTCGTGCATATCCTTCAAGGACTCTGCTTGCAGGTGCTTTGGGTACATGGTGTCCAAGAAGAAGTACATTTACACCATTGACGACGACTGCTTTGTGAGTCGCCTTCAATTTCTCGCCCCCTTTTGTTGATTCTAATTTGTTTTTAGGTTGGGATATTTGTATGTTTGTGTGTTTGATTTGCTGTATAGAATGATGTGATAGATTCGATTTGTTCTTGGGAAATTGCTGATTGGGGGCTTTGTTGTTATATATTGGTTAGTGAACTTCGGCGTAGCTGTCTTTTTTGTCCTATTGGTCCTAAGTTGGGAGACGACATCGTCGGGATACCGAACTTAAGGGGTTGGAATTTTAAGATAGTGATTTTCAAAATCGAAACAAGTTAAAGACAACAAGTGCCAACTGGACGGCACGTCGCATCTTCTGATGACGTGGCAGTCCAGCTGGACGGTACGTCGCCTCTTTCGTATGACGTGGCAGTCCAACTGGAAGCCGCATCACCTCCTCTGTATGACGTGGTGCCCGGTTGGCTTTCAGATGGACTGTCGCCTGATCGTGACGTCATGTTGTCGCTTGTTGTCCTTAAATTGCTTCGAACTTGAAAGTTAGTGTCCTAAATTTGAATCTCTTTAGTTGGGTTTCCTGAAAGAGTCTCTCCCATTCACTTACAGGACGAAAGAAGATATTTAAGCCTTCTGAACTCAATTGTATGATTCGTTAGTCTCTCATTTTCTGAGGAAAAACATTTATTCCGCCTTGTTGTGTGGTGGATGATATTAATAGGTTGCAAAAGATCCATCTGGGAAGGATATCAATGCCCTCGAGCAGCACATCAAGAACCTCCTTTGCCCGTCGACCCCGCACTTCTTCAACACCCTCTACGATCCATACCGTGAGGGCGCGGACTTTGTTCGTGGGTACCCTTTTAGCCTCCGCGAGGGCGTTTCGACTGCTGTTTCTCATGGCCTTTGGCTCAACATCCCTGACTACGATGCACCTACCCAGCTTGTCAAGCCCCGTGAGAGGAACACTAGGCAAGATATATTTCCTCTCCATAATAATTACATAATTAGATTGCTTTTCCGCTCTATAAATTGCTCGTCTGTTATTTCGCTAGATATGTGGATGCTGTCTTGACCATTCCCAAGGGCACCCTTTTCCCGATGTGTGGTATGAACTTAGCGTTTGACCGTGACTTGATTGGACCCGCTATGTATTTTGGGCTCATGGGCGATGGCCAACCCATTGGGCGGTACGACGACATGTGGGCTGGCTGGTGCATCAAGGCTAGTACTTTTAACATTCCAATCTTGCTACCTCTATAAATTTTCGAAGAAAATTCGATCGATTTTCTGAGGAAGTTACGATCTTTTGCCCTATTACAGGTGATTTGTGACCATTTGAACCTCGGGGTGAAGACGGGCCTGCCCTACATATGGCACAGCAAGGCGAGCAACCCATTTGTGAATCTGAAGAAAGAGTACAAAGGGATCTACTGGCAAGAAGAGATCATCCCTTTCTTTCAGTCGGTGAAGATGCCGAAAGAGTGCAAAACCGTGCAAGAATGCTACATTGAGCTGTCCAAACAAGTCAAGGATAAGCTTTCTTCTGTCGATCCCTACTTCACTAAGCTTGCAGATGCTATGGTGACATGGATCGAAGCATGGGACGAGCTCAACCCGTCGGGAAATGCTTCTGCTTCTGCTAAGACGAGCAAGGCTTAGTATATTCGAGCTTTGTAGCACATTGAGTTTACTATATGATAATTTATTTCTTTTGAAGTTTTCATGAACCTTATGTAGCATTGTAGGAGATCTTGGCCTATTATGAGTTTGTGGCCTTTAATTTATGACGATGAGCAATTAAAAACGTTTCGAAATTATTAGGTTTTTGAGCATACGATTCGCTCTATTCTTTGTTTTGCTATTTGATATTGTTCTTCGCTTCAATTGGACATCTTAGGTTTTTCGCAGGGGGCGGACCGGAGCCAACATTTTGATTCGATGTACTGGTAAGAAAGAGCTTCCGTAAGAACTGAAAGACTCTTGTATGTACGGTATCGGTATCCCTATCTTCCGCGGGCTTGATGAAAAGAGATCTATCCCGGCCATGGAAAGCTATGCATCTTGATAGACAAGTCTCTAGAGTATCCCACGCTTTTAGTTCCATTGAAATCCTAAGACAACCTTCGATAATGTTCAGAAGAACGTAGCTGTAGTTGGAGTGGTTCAGGCGAGGGAGTCTCTTTTGTTAAGAGCTACGATTTCGTCGAAATCTCGGAGATTTTGGTTCGAAAATTCGGAGGGTGACATAGCAAGTTTTTCCATATCTTTACAGTTAGACTTGTCTTCTTACAATCAAACAACACAAGTGATTGTTGGCTTATGAGTAGTAGGTTATGATGGGAATGTTTTGAGTCATTTTTCCTCACTAATGATTCTAAGTATTTGCTTCGAAAAAGGATCAGTTAGTACTATGTGCTTCTTTCTCGCCCGAAATCTCTAATAGAGCTTTTCCATGGAATCGCCGACCTTGAAGTAGATGGATCACGCATGAAGTTGCAGTGGCTTCCCGCAGCACTTTCGGTGATGAACGGTTCGGATTTAAAGTTGGCCGATGGCTAAGATATGCTAATGAATAAGACTGAATCACATAAAAATCGAGTGTTTTCCTTTTGCTGTTAGATTTAATTTCTTGTATTTTAAACCAAACCAATCGGTGATTTGAGTGATTTGTACTGTGAACATTATTAATTCGAGCATGGTTCGTCGGAATGGCCTTTTCGGAACTGGAACGGCAGCATCCGATCCAAAGTTTCAGATTCGATGCGTTTTTAATTTTCGCGGCCAAAACCGTAAAAATTTTAGCCATAAATCGGCGAGAACGACGATATTCGACGGAGGTTTCAGTAAGATATTTGGGATTAAATGAGCTCAAGCATAGTCTCAGCTTAGGCCGAAACCACCGAACAAAATGACGTAGCTATATGTCTACAGATTCAAAAATGATAACTTGGTTCTTGAGCAATTCGATTATCATCCAAACCAAAGCTTCGGGTACTCAGATCGATTATCTAGTAGTCGGTTGGATCTAACGAGAAAATTGGCGGCCGCTGTTTCGAAACATGTCTATAAGAATCCTAGCATAAATTGTGAAATAGATGAATCACCACTCCACCTAAAAGGTTAAGTTTGAAGCAGACCCGTAGCTTATGCGAGGCTACTGAGGCGGTCGCCTCGAGCTCATTGCTAAATATTTTTCATAATTGTGTATATATATATATATGTATAGTATGCCAAAAGTTTTTATTTTGTTATGGGCAAAAAAATAGTAATTAGGGCTGAAAAGATAAAAAAAATAAAAATCATGTGATCAAATTTAATATTAACTTTCGTGAGATGAGAATGAGATAATCTTTTTAATTTTTAATTTTTTTAGTCAAATCATGATCAAACTTCAAAGAAAATTAAAATGAAAGAAAATTCAAACCCTCACATTGGTTTTAAAAAATACTTAAGAAGGGTATGTGACCCGAATTTTGAGGTTGGCTTCAGGTCCCGACTTCTTGAGCTACACGCCTGGTTTGAAGGGAGTGTATCATATTTTAATTTTATATACTTTAATTACAACACGCCCCTCATATCTCAGCTGATTTCTTTCGCTAAGCTGATTAGACGTTTAATTTCTTAAATGGGTGGTCGTAAAGATTCACACTCACGAACTCTCGTAACATGGACTCCGATACCATATTGAATGACCCATTCACCTATAAGCTTTAGTTTAATTTGAAATGAGTGTATCATATTTTTTATATACTTTATTTCCAATATAACAAAGTATACAATTATTAATAGACAACATAATATAATGATTTCAAGTAATGGATAAAAAAGTAATGGAAAAAGATCGAGCTCCAATAATCAAATCCCATAATCGTTGAGACTTTAGGCATCCATTATTGTTGACATAACTTCAGATAATTGAAGAAGTTAGATAAATATATAAACCCTAAAAAATAGCAGGTGAAGGTCCAGCTGTTCCTTGGCTCGTCAGAAAAGACGAACACCATGCCAGAGATGCAGACGACAAGTTAAGACCTATAGATGGACTGTGTGCCGCCGCCCCATAACTCAGCTTTTGGTGCGGCGGAGATAGGCTGAGAGGCGGCGCCGCCGCCGCCTCTTGAAGCCGAGTGCTCGGCTGAAACTTCCGGCGCACACGTGAGCATCTGAACGACTTCCTTGAAGTTTTTGGGCTCTACTTCGTAGATTCTTCTTGGAGGGTTGGGCAGCTACGGCGCGATAGGCCTCTTGGTTAGGGTTTTCCGAGCCCGTGGCGGCTCGTCGCCATGGCCAGAAAGGAACGGTTGGTCTTGGTGATAGGCGTCTGGACCGTACGGAGGAACATAATGAAGTTTCTTATTACATGAACAAGAATACGAGGAAGAATCCTCCATGGTTTTGATTATGAGCTTAAGATTTGATTGGAGAATTAGGGTTTCCTAGTCGTTTATTTATAAGAACTTACTAGAATTTTCTAATCATAGTGGTGGAATGGAATGGAAAATGGAAGACAAGTCAAGTGACTACGAAGGTACAAAGTTCCTCGAAGCTGCAATAGGACTTTGAGGTCACATATTTGTTTTTATATGATGATCATTGATAAGTATGGATTGTTTTCAAATCAAATAAGCATCTCTACTATAGCCGCCTATAGGTACAACTTAATTATTATTATTGTTATTTAAAAAATTGATGACATAGAAATGTACCGTTCGTCATTCAATTTATTAATTGAATAGGATTAGGTTATATTAGTCTTTTTTCTAAACATTGGTGTGACATATTACATTGCAATTTGTTTTTTTATCGGATAGCATTTTGGTTTGGTTGCATTGAATCTGAAAATCAACTAGTTTTGGATAACCTAACTTATTTGAATTATATATTATTATTAGATTATATGTGGGACTGTCATCTTAATATCATTATTTTTTTTCCCAATCACAAGACGGGTCCTATATAACGTTACCGTAATCCAATATCGTCCGCTGTAAGAAAACTTCGGCTTCAAACGAGACTAATTTGTTTGGTCTATGTATATCGTTCTAAGTTTTCATAGACATTGAAAGTAGTGGCGGAGCCTCATGGGTGTCAGTGGGGTCATTGGACTCCACTGTAATTTTTTTTTATTAGTAATATATACTGATTTTTTTTATATTGGACTAAAATTGTACAAACTAAAATGACTCCAGTGAAATTTTTAAAAATATAAAGGAGATGAGGTCCAAGTAGGCTGGACACCACTCACAACATTGGTTGGCTCCGCCACTGATTTAAAGTCAAGAGTCCAAGTGAAATCAAATCCATGATATCTGTTCGGAGGACATCTTAGTTGTTGAAATAAGAAGAAATCACATAATTAAATAGAAAGTGATCTTAGAAAATCAACCATCTAAAATTGAACAACGAAAACATGAAGATATTTTAGTCATCTATGTGTAATAAAAAAAATTACATTTTAGATTTTTAAGTGCAAGTGTTGTCGCACTTGCAAGTAGGGGGTGCAAACGAATCGAATCGAGTCGAATATCATGATATTCTATTCATGTTCTATTATTAAATTTTGAATTCGAACTCGAATACAAATACTGTTCGAATACTAAAAATCAATTTGAATTCGATTTGATTATGACATTCGAATATCGAATCGAATATTCGAATATTATCATTAAATTTATATTTTATTATTATATTTTTTATTTAATAAAAATAAAAATAATATTATATTTAAAATATATATTTAATTATGTATATTTATGTTGAATTATAATATGTTTTATTTAATAAATATAGGGACAAATACACTTAAATCCCCATTGGTTAAAAATTCTATCACATAACTCCCGTTGTCAGATTTTTTATCTTTTAAGGACCAATTTGAAACATATCATTCACTTAAGGACCAATTCTCTTGAAAAGACTATTTTACCCTTACTTTTCTATTTTTAATTTTTGTTATTTATTTAATCAAATAAAAAGTTAAATAATAAATGAAAATAGAATTAGAAAGGAAAAATAAAACAGAACGATGGAAGAAGAAGAAGAAGAAGAAGAAGAAGAAGAAGAAGACAGCTTTCCTCGATCCGAACAGCAATACATGTGTTTCTCTGTCTGGTGTGGGGACCATCGAAGAAGAAGAAGAAGAAAACCAAAAATGGAAAAAGAAAGAAAGGGAGAAGAAATTGTGGGTTTTCACGGTCAAATCATCCGTTAGATATCTCGATTCAGATTAGTATAGCGTGTGTCTTTTCAATTTAACGTGGGTTGCTGGAAAACAAAATCAATTATCCCAATTTCTTCGTGAATTTGCTCTATATAGGTCGTGCTCGTGGGTTTGCTTGAAATTGCGGGTTTCGGTCATCGTGTTATTGTTTCTTATGCAACTTGAATGATTTTGAAATTGTGACTGCATGCTTAAAGTAGGTGTTTCTAATTTCAAGAATGTTTGGGAGCTTAAGCTCAGAATTTAGGTGTGTAGGTGAATATGGTACCTCTCTCAAACTGGTAATGTAGTAATCAATCTTGTACTGATACAATTTTGTGTGGGTTAGTGCTTTTATCTTCATTTGCCCTAATATACTCAATTAGCAGCGTCTTCACACATAATAAAATGCAGGATTTCGTATCGTCTATTTCATAGGACATCGAGATAGTTCAAAGCAATGCAAGATCACACACATGTTTGGATATTCTGTACCTTTATATGTGTGTTTAGAGTACTATATTACTTTATATAATGTATATTGTAATGTATGGTTATGGTACCTTTGTGATTTTTTTGTTCAGATTGTACTGCCATCTTTTTTTTGTCATATTAGTTGTATAAGTTTAGTTGCTCGTTCCATTCTTTTGTCCATAAGTTGCACATATGTTGTGACATATGTTTTTGGGTCATATGTTGCATCAACGTTGATTCGTTTATGTATATTTTAATTTTGAGTATGTTTTTTATGTTGATTTAATGTTGGTGGATGTATTAAAAAAACGAACAGTGTTATGGCTAAAATGATGCTTGTTATGTTAGAAACTTTTGACACTGTAATAAGTTAAAAAAGGTACGGTAACCGTGTGTTTAAGTGTAGGATCGTGTACCGGGACCTGTGGGATTGGTCCCACCGCATACAGACTGATAGTCTATCCTCACTGTACCACCACTAGCCTTCCCAGTGTGCTTTGTCCTCACTCGCACACACCTGAGCAAACTTCCCAGGGGGTCACCCATCCCAGTGCTACTTCAAGTCAAGCACGCTTAACTTTGAAGTTCTTATGGATGGGCTCCCGAAAAGGAAGGTGCACCTTGGTGGTATGAGTAGCACTTATCAAGTCTCTTATACCATTCCTTTAACCACTCTCATTCGGGTATGGAACCGATTCATCCATGTACCCCTCCACCTAGAAGCCTGCCAGGAGCCGCTCATTGTCCGTGCACCTTGGCACCGGCGATCACTCCCCGCCCTCATCGGCCCCGACCTAGAAGCCTGCCAGGAGCCGCTCATTGTCCGTGCACCTTTGCACCGGCGATCACTCCCCGCCCTCATCGGTCCCGGGTGTCACGTGCCCACCAGCTTCCGCCTGGTTCGTCCTCGGACCACACCGTACTGTGAGTGGATTCAGGAATGGTTTTTCATGCCTCACCAGTGTGGGATTCCTCAGCATTGCTACTGAAGAGGTGGGTTTAAGAGTCGCGGATTTGACCCGCTCGAGGGAACATTAGTCCCATACCTAACATTCCCCCCCCCCCCCCCCCCCACACCGGTGCGGTCCTCTAGCTCTGATACCAATTGTTGGTCACCAAAACTCAGCAACCCTCGAGATTTATATGGATTTAGCTCTTCTCTTCTCCTTTGTATGTTTTCGTTGATGGAACAGTGAGAGAGAGAGAGAGGCGGCTGATCTTTGCAAGTGGGTATTTTGTTCAAAATGAAGGATCATGACAAGTGGAAGCCCTAGCCCACTTTTATGCCAATATTTTGGCATAATTACACTTTAGGTCCCTAGACAAACTAAACATCTAATATAATGAGCCTAAGTCTAAAACAACAATACAAATAAATATTTCAAGTATACAAAGACCCAAAAGACTAAAAGAACACAACTAAAAATATTCCTAACATTCTCCCCCTTTGTGTTCTTCATCTTTTGTCTTTAAGTCTTTGAGTGATGTGACACGGCTCTATCTTCTCCTCTGCCTGTAGAACAAGCTCATGAAACCCGTAGGAGATTCATGTGAGTACTTTGTTGCTCTGTCTGTGTAGAAAGTTTACGATAGTCGTCTTCGATTTTTGTGATCCTTTCGCTGATCAGTTTTAACGTACCATCGCAGAATTTTGGAATCTCAGACATCTTGAGTAGCCTTTTCTCGTTCTTCTTGTTGAGGTTTCACGTACCATCGTACCAAATCACCTTGAACTCTAGGTATCTGATACTACCTAGGTCCTTTTCGTATACTTGTACTCTTGTTGAAAAGGGGGCGACTTTTCTTTGAACAAGCTCTTTTGGTCTTCCGCACGTGCCGGCACACGGAGAATCCATGAGTTACTTGTTTTGTCGCTCCGCCTCAACTTTGATAGCCCCCTCATATTTAGTTGATCAAGCGTCTTCATTCTATCCGGCCTCCTCCAGATCTTTTGACACGTGTCCTCGATCCATGGTGCTGCCAAATCCAGCTGTCTATCTACGGCTTCGCCTAACACATAGATATTTTTGAGAGACTGTTTGAAGGTCTTGCGATGTTGGAAAATTATGAATTTCGCCTTGGCTTCAAACTCTCTACGTTTTGTCCATGATAACTCGAGGATATAGTTGTCGATGATCTGGTGCGGATTTTGATAAGAGTGTGCACTGGAAATAATAGAAGATACACTCGATCGTCGTTGTTCCCTTGGGGCTTGTTGTTGTTGTATGGCCTTGGACTCATATATCTATGCTTTCGCTTGTCTGGGACTGTTTTGGTGGGTTCGGGTGCTTTCCTCTACCCTTTGTTGTGCTCGATGTTCTATGTCTCTTCTCCCCCTCACGACGGTCGTTTTCACGGTCGTCGTGTCTTCTTTTGAAGAGGGATGATCACCTCGGCACATATCTGATAGATTCGGTCGCCTGGGGCCGTTAAGACTGCAGAGGTATTCGAGGATCAGTTGTTGATCCTCCGTTATAGTGTCGGCAGTCTTCAACCGCATGAGGAAGCAAGTTGTAGCTCGTGAAGAGGTATGGTCGGGATTGATCAAGCGAGATAATGTTCGGGGATGTGGGATATGTGGAGCGGGTTCCGTTTGAAATACCAAAGGTGAAATGGTGGTGGTGGAGTGGTTTGGGTAGTTTGTGGATGAGAAAGATTGAGGTGGATAGGGTGGTGGAGATGGTTTGGCGTTTGCTCAGGAACGGAGGAGAGTGTGTCTTCGACTGGGTTCGTCCTGTTGTCCCGAATGGTCACCATAATATTTTCTTAGAATTTTGTGGCGACGGACTCTAGGGCTTGGTTGAAGCGCTCCTCCGTCACAAAGCGGGTATCACCTCTGGGACCACTAAGGCGCTCCGTTTGCACACGAAGTGTGGCTTGAACTTGGTTCAAGACTTCCAACCGGTCCTCGTAATCCACCCATTTGGGTAGACACTCTGGTCGTTGACGGTAAATCACACAGACTTACTGGGGGAGGTGTAAAACCGGGGCCACTTAGGCTTCCCGTTGACATCGTTCTAGAGTCGTGCTCCAGAAGATGGCCTGATACCGTTGTTGTAATTGATGTTGCAACGGCAGGACTTCCTTCTGATCATAGAAGCACATCAATAAAAGATGCGTCTACAGAAGTTCTGGCATGGTCGCGTAGACCTGCACTGTGTGTGTAAAATAATGTATGTGTCCTAGAAAAATGGAAAACATTTAGGCAGTGGGGACACACTAGACGTTAAAGTGCTCAAGAAATACGTGGTATGGGGCTGTGGACCACTGAGTTCAATATCTCCCGCCTCCGAATGAAACGGTGATAGCATATGCGGTTCCCCGTGAGATATTGAAACATTTGTCTTTAGGGAGACAAATGAGTAGCTAGGAAGGGTTGTGCATGCGCCTTTGGACCCTATGAGGCGTCTTCTACCCGGGATCTGAAAAAAATCAGTCATGTACCTACATTGGTTATGGTCCGGATAGTTTGTGGTTGAGTTGTAAAGATTTCATCGTGATGCGCTCAAATACCCTCACATACACTCGGGGTTGTTCCTGGGATAGGTGCAGTTGGGATTTACTGAACCATAGAACAAGTATGTGAACAACTCATTGTTGTCCATGCACTAATTTCCTAAGATGACACTCCCCCTCAAAGCATGAAGTTGTGTAAGACACTCTCTTTGAAGCTTAGGCGCTCTTTAGGTATCACTCCCTTTATACAGTTGCGCTATTCTTAATACCATGTCTTTAATCCCCCCAAATTTATGCGCTTTTTGAGAAATTTCATATTACTACCCTTCAAATCAGGCGTCTTATGATGGATGTGATACTCCCCTTTATATGCGCCTATTGCGCTAATGACTATCACTCCCCCTGAAGTGTATGCGCTATCTCTCCCTTTTTTTAAGTAATACGCTCTTTTAAGCTGTTTGCGCTCTTTTTTTTTCACTCCCCTAACTAAAATCAGAAAGAATAGGAAGACCGACTACCCTTAAATCTAAGCGCGAGTGAGAATAAGTCTTACTTCCTGTGAAAAGTAAGAGTAAAGAATATGAAATCTGACTCCTTAGAAATTTATGCGCTTTGTGAAATTCAAATCGGCCTTCGTTAAAATGGTATCTTTTTCAATTCCGTGTGCAGTATGCATTTTGAATTTTTAAAGTTTTGAAAAATGCATATTTAAAATGTACCACTGTGAAAAAGGTATTTTTCAATTCAGCTCGTATGCGTAAGCAATTTTAAATTTATCGGAAATATTTTTTTTTTCATACGCAAAATTAGAGTATACCTTTGTGTTGTGAAAATACCGAAAACTTTAAATGTTACAGTTACGAAAACATTTTAAACATGAAATATGTGTAACTGTGAGATTTGAAGTGCAAAATTTTTCAGTAGTAATTTTTGAAAGGTGGCAAGACTCAAAATTATTTAAAACATATAGGGAATTTTTTTTTTTAAATAATTCACGATAGTTTCGAAAACTCCCCCTGAATGAAAAGTTCGAATTTTAAGTTCAGTCTTGCTCCCCCTCAATATTTTAAAAAATTTTCAAAATAATGCTCCCCAACAATATTTTGAAGTTAATTTTACTCCCCCTCGATTAATGTCCTTGAGTGTTAAGACACATTATTTTAAAACTCTTATAAATTTTCTCAAGGCATATAATCGAGGTTTCTCCCCCTACGTTAAAGCATATCTCGAAAAAGGAAATTCATACCCTCCACATGAGCTTTATTTTAAAACTTTTATTTATTTGAAATAAAATAAAATAAAACATGCGTTACCAGGCCAGGTTCTGAATTGACATGTTCAGAAGCTTTGCTAGAGTAGGCTCGGGTCCTACACCGCTTTCGTGTAGAAGCATGTATCGTGAACGGACGGGTCCCGAATTGTTGTATTTGGGAGCCTTGCGGTTGCTCGTCATCTCATACCCACCATGCATGTGGAGCAACCTCTGTTACCACACCTGATGGGACTGCAAAACAACTAAGTTTTTGGTACCCAGTTTTGAGTGGGTCCTTTATCGTTGTTAGGAGAAATGCACATTCTAGATGAGGAGGCCAAATCAAATTTGACGTCAACCTTTACGGGAGTCTTTGATTTAGGCATCCACACTTGCCTTTGTGTATTCTTAGGAATCCACGTATAGTTTATTTTGGCTGAGTGTGGGGACAATGAATTTGATCTAGGAATGGTGCGTTGTGATGCAGTCTTTTCATCACTTCTTCGTGAGTGATCAAATATGTTAAACGGTGAGAAGAAGGATGAATAATTTCAAGATTTTCAATATTTTCATCACGACTATTGCTTTCAAATGAAAAGTTTGGAAAAAGAAGAGTCATAGCAATAGTCGTGTTCTTGTTAAAAGATCTTCTCCCTGAAAAGAATTAATCACTTGAAAAGTTGCAGGGAGAAGGCGTTGAAAGTTCGGAGTGTTTTTTTTTTTTTTTTAAAGGAATTTGGAGGTAGTGGACTTAGAAGACAATGTGTTCTTCTTTAAAAGGAATTCTTCCGCGTCCCTTTCCTCCCGTTTAGGGGTTAAAAACACTCAATCTAAATGCACTTTGGAGTTTTCTTTAGTTGCTGAAAGATTCTTGATCTCGGAAATCTGATCAAGAAGTCGGCTATTTTATTCCATTAAGGCTCTCTTTTCAGCTGTAAAACTTTGTCGTTCAGACTCCAAAGTTATGTTGGGGTCTGCAAATTTCTCAATAACTGCCTGAATATATGGAGCGGAAGCACTTTTCTCGGCAGTTAAAGGATTATTAAGCTCATTTGCTCTAAATGAGAGATTGACCTTCAATATTTAAATTTTGGAGGATAAATTCAATCGTGCCTCATAGAGTCAATTATATTTTGCAGACCACGCACCTCGCTCATACTCAGAGGTATCTAGGCTTTTGGTTAGGTCTCTAATTTGGGTTTCAAGATGTACA
Source organism: Lindernia subracemosa (assembly GCA_028392965.1). Taxonomy (NCBI): domain Eukaryota; kingdom Viridiplantae; phylum Streptophyta; class Magnoliopsida; order Lamiales; family Linderniaceae; genus Vandellia; species Vandellia subracemosa. The sequence goes on along the minus strand of JAQPCC010000137.1, from coordinate 360,212 downwards.
CCTTGAGATCCCAATTTTGAGACTTTTTCTTCAGCATTAATCGAACGTATCATTTCACATCCCTTTTCTGAGGGTTTGAGTAAGGATACGTTGATTGTTTTCTAGCCTAGACTTTAACTCATTGACTGTTTTATTCATGTTCAGTTCACTGGTAGACAATTCTTTATTAAGCTCAATAAATTGTAAATCATATTTTGCTACCTTAGATGATAAACAATTAATGATTTCGTGTGTCTCTTTTAGCTGCATCTTAAGGGTTTCCTCCTTTGGATGGATACTTAGATCACACTTACTCTTTGCTTGGGATCCTTCAGGCCTTTTGCCCTTTAAGATCATTGCTAAGTTCATTCAAAGCAATGATACACTTAATGAGTTCATTTTCCAAGTCAAAAGAGTTTACCTCGAAGTCACATGAAGCGAAGTCCTCCACTTGTCTTTTTGAAGCATCCATATTTTTTTTTAATTTTAGTTTATGAGGGTTGCTAGGCTTGGATCGACGTGTTAGTTGAGTAGGTCTAAACGAATTTTGGTTCGAGCAGTTAAAAGAAAGAATCTAAGTGTTGTTGCCGAGAAGTTTTATACCGAAAAGTTCCAACTTTTGCTCATAGAAAATTTTCAAAGTGTAAGTTTTCGCAAAGAAGAAAAAAATTTCGTAAAAAGATAGCTCATCGAAAAAAAAATTCGAAACAGTGAAATGCCGAAAAGTTCCAAAGGTGAATACCGAAAACTTTTTCTGTACCGAAAAGTTTTAGTGTCTAACCCGAAAACTTTTGAGTTTCGAGTGTCACAGAATGCCGAGAACTGTTGAAATTTTTTTTTTCGAAGATTTATTTATTAAATTTTTTTTTTACGAAACCGAAACAGTTAAATACAGAAAACTTTTGATAATCATTTGTGAAAACTTTAAAGAGCAGAAATACCGAAAACCTTTTATGAATTAGTTATTTCCCGGTTAAACAGTACTGACCCGAAAAGATTTTGTACCGAAAACTTTTCGTACCGAGAACCTTCGTACCGAGAAGTTCCAAGTGCCGAAAAGTTAAAGTACCGAGAACTTTAAAGTGCCGAGAACCTCTATCGAGAAGTTTTCTGTACCGAAAAGTTCAAAAGCAAGGAGTCCCGAAAACTTTTAGTACCGAAAACTTTTAAAATACCGAGAACTTCCAATGCCGAAAACTTTTGAGTGCCGAAAAGTTTTTAAGTATCGAAAAGTTTTATGTTTACGATAAGTTTTCTGGGCTGGGTCGAGAACTAAATTGGGCCGAAAACTACGTGTTGACCGAAAACTACAGTAGTTTGACCGAAAACTACTGTAGCACCGACAACTTTATTTTCTTTTGCGGATGAACAGTAGTACCGAAAACTACTGTAGCACCGAAAACTTTATTTTTACCGAAAACTTTTGCACCGAAGACTTTTTTTTTTTTTTTTTTTTCCCGAAAACTTTTCTCAAAACTTAGACCCGAAAACTTTCCTGTGACGACCGAAAACTTTTGTTGACCAAAATCTTTTCTCAAGGCTTTGACCCGAGAACTTTTGAGAGCCGAAAAGTTTTATGTATGAATCGAAAAGTTTTTGAAGACCGAAATCTTTTCTATGTGTGAGTCCCGAAAACTTTTCTCTGTGAAGACCGAAAACTTTTCTTTTCGATATAAGCTTGGTGCCGAAAAGTTTTTAAATACCGAAAACTTTTCAATACCGAAAACTTTATGTACTGTAGCGCCGAAAACTCCAGTGCCGAAAACGTTTGAGATTGCGAAAACTTTAGAGGGCACTGTAGCGGCGAAAACTTTAGTGCCGAGAACTTTTGGATTGCGAAAACTTCTGGAGACACTGTAGCTGCGAAAACCTCAGTGCCGAAAACTTTTCCTGCAGAAAAAAGCTTGTTCTTGTACCGAAAAGCACAGTTTTGGTACCGAAAACGCAAATTTTGAAGGTCGCAAAGCTCAGAAAATGCGGAAAAGTGCTGAAAACTACTGGGTAATGAGTTAGAATGATAGAATCGACACAGAACTACTCAAAAACACCAGTTAAAACCCAAAAATCGAAGCTAAAAATGCAGTTCAAGGTGTTCAACAGTTTGAAAATGAGTTTAAAAAAAATGGCAGCAAAACCTGTAAAATTCGAACCAAAAATCCGTTTGGTTACCATACTCGTTAACATGGTGGCTCTGATACCACTTGTAGGATCATGTACCGGGACCTGTGGGATTGGTCCCACCGCATACAGACTGATAGTCTATCCTCACTGTACCACCACTAGCCTTCCCAGTGTGCTTTGTCCTCACTCGCACACACCTGAGCAAACTTCCAAGGGGGTCACCCATCCCAGTGCTACTTCAAGTCAAGCACGCTTAACTTTGAAGTTCTTATGGATGGGCTCCCGAAAAGAAAGGTGCACCTTGGTGCTATGAGTAGCACTTATCAAGTCTCTTATACCATTCCTTTAACCACTCTCATTCGGGTATGGAACCGATTCATCCATGTACCCCTCCACCTAGAAGCCTGCCAGGAGCCGCTCATTGTCCGTGCACCTTGGCACCGGCGATCACTCCCCGCCCTCATCGGCCCCGACCTAGAAGCCTGCCAGGAGCCGCTCATTGTCCGTGCACCTTTGCACCGGCGATCACTCCCCGCCCTTATCGGTCCCGGGTGTCACGTGCCCACCAGCTTCCGCCTGGTTCGTCCTCGGACCACACCGTACTGTGAGTGGATTCAGGAATGGTTTTTCATGCCTCACCGGTGTGGGATTCCTCAGCATTGCTACTGAAGAGGTGGGTTTAAGAGTCGCGGATTTGACCGGCTCGAGGGAACATTAGTCCCATACCTAACATTAAGGTACAATAAAGACGAACTAAATAGTACGCTAAACGCATTAAAATAGTACGTCATATTATTAGCAGTAAAATTCCATGATAAATAAAAAAATTCAGCTATCTGACATGTCAGAACAACTTTGGTCTCTGAGATGAATTTGACAAATAACGGTACCTGACATGTAAGGAATAAAAACTAGAACAAATTTCCATCATAAATCCAGCTTATGTCTTTCTTAATTTTGGTACGACAAACTACTTAAATGTGGTACAATATATCTCCACAAAAGGTACCGTCATATGTTGTTCAATGGTACAGTATACACACTATATTTGGTACAACTTATTAGGCTAAGCATTTTTCGTCGCAATTCGAATTTTTGTGTTAGGAAATCCATATTTTCATATGTACATCTATTATATGTTTCACTTTATATTACACTTGACGAAGTAACCCCTGTAATTATGGTTTCATATTACAAACCTCAAGTTTCACTAGAAGTGGATGAACAATGTTAGAACAACTTACTACAACGTTTTATAGATGTTTGTTAAATTCAAAATGTTTAACTTATTATAGATATTTTTGTTTAGTATTCTATGTATTTATTGTTTTAGGAATTCACATTTATTAGTTGACGTTCTGGGATTGTGATTTTATATATTATGTGGACCGATAAAACTTGGTACGGTATAAATACTTACTTGGTACGACAAAATACATAAATGAGGTACACTATAACTCCACAATAAGGTACAGTCACAGACTGCTTAATGATACAATATAAATGCTATATTTGGTATATTTTATTAGGGTAAGCGTTTTTCGTCTTATTTTACATTAGTTTCGATACAAAAATACTTTAGTATATGTAAATATGTTATAAGTTTCATTTTGTGTCATATTTAATAGGTTAACCCTCAAAATCGTAGATTTGAAGTTTAAACTCAAGCTTCAATAGTAAGATGTTCTTACAAGAATCATTCTCTTATTATGAGACTTGTGGTTTGGAATACAAAATCATATGTGTAAGGGTTAAACCATCAAATTTGATATTAAGTTAAACATAATATATATTAAAATATGCATGAAAAACTAATTCGAACTCACGAAAAACGTTTACCCTAAGAAGATGTACCAAATATAGCGTGTATATTGTGCCATTGAGAAGTCTGTGACTGTACCTTATAATGGACATATAATGTACCATATTTATACAGTTTGTGTACCAAGATAAGTAGTCAAACAGTACCAAGTTTATAAAGCGTTCTGCGCGTGTCAGAACTTTTTGTGTGTCAGAATTTGTTCCAATACCATTAAAAAAATGTCAGATGCCGATAATGATGATTTTTTTTGTATTTTCATCCTTTTTTTTTACAGCTATTAATATAGCGTACCATTTTAATACGTTTAACGTACCATTTAGCTGGTGTATATTGTACTTTGTAAATATATGGTTATTGTACCTTATTTTATATTGTTAACGTACCTAAAATTTCAAGCATAGCAAACATTTTAGCCAGAGCACTATTTCTTGTCAGAATATATCCAACGTTTGGCTAAAAATATGACATAACTTATATTGAACATATGTAAGAATGGAAGGAGCAACATAACGACTATATTGTATTGTACCTCATCTGTCAAACCCAACCACGAACACTACAAAGAAACAAGTTAGTTATTACACAACATCCAACAAATAAAAGTAGTCTCAAAACAAACAAACCACATCCAACACATAAATAAAATCACACTTATAGTAGGCATTATCCTCCTCCTTTTCCTCAACTATACAGATAATCTCTCGTGTCTTACCACTACTCGACCCTTAACAGCAACCCTATCACGTGCCAATGCAGCAAGCTCACCACCTCCCTCATGCGCTCGCTAATAACATGCACCTGCTCCCTTAACTCGGCCTCCAACCACTCGTTGCAAGCCATCTACATTCTCCTTCTCAACCCTTTCAACGAACCCGTCTAACAAATTTATTATATTTTGACGGGTGACGTTGCTACTTTTTTCATTAAAATAGCAGACCACTATATTAGATGATAATTGCAACATAATCAAATTAGATTATCATTATGTTCAAACATGTAGTACCAATATACAGAAACATACTGTACCATTATAATGCATGTACCGTACTAAATTTACAAGCAATATGTACCAAAAATAAACACACACCGTATCAAAAAAAGAGTCGTCATCCCTAATTGAAAACCTGTAGAACCCCCAAAAAACGAATCCAACAGACTCAATTTGAACCTCAAAAAGCCCTAAGCGAATAACAACCTAAAAAAACTCCCAAATTAACATAAAAAGCCATAATCAAGATCTAATAACTCAAATCGAAATATATTGTTAGGTTCGTTGTTACATCCAACTTATGAACTTGAGCATCGATCTAATCGAAATTACCTTGAGGATGATCGAGCGGAAGCGATTGGGTAATTATCAATTAAATCTTCATTAAACCTCAACCTTCTCTCTACAATTAACATTTCTCTCTCTACAAATCAACCCTAATTAAGATAATGGTGAGAGAGATTTTCTAGTGAGAGAAAGCTAAACTCAAGTTGTGTGTATTTTACACACACTTGCCCTATATATACCAATCAATATTGATATATTTGCATTCTAGTCCCTAACTATACATATATTACAATTAAGTCCCTAGACAAAGATAACTTGATTATTGAACACTATAAAATACTTCCAACAATCTCCCCCTTAGTGTTCAATTATAATTGAAGCTTTGGTTGTCTTTGTCTCTCGAATCTTCAGTCTTCATCATCAGTTGAACACAACAGAATAATTTCCAACAATCTCCCCCTTTGTGCTCAACTTTGAATTTGACACGGTCTTTGTTGCTGTTTGAAGAAATATCTGAGAGCGTCTGGAGAATCTTCAGTCTCCTCCTATTTACATGCACCCTCATTTTCTTCTTTGCAACTTGAATATTCGTCACCTTCTTGCATATATCAGAGTCGCGCGGATCATCAGCATTGACTTGCCGTGTATGCTCGAACCATGGAGAGAGGTCTTGTTTGTTGTGGTTCAGCACGTGCGTTGAAAGCATGTCTTCTTTAATTAGTTCACGTGCTTGGCATCCTTGATATACTTCTCCCCCTCATGGCGATTCATTTGTATCGTCATGATGTGTGATCAAGGTGAACCAGAGTGTATGCGGAACGTGTTGGCGTTGATTTCCGGATGAAGTTCCTGAAAATGGGACGACCGATCATCGTGAAACATCCCTGGATGTCACTCTTGGTCGTTGATGCAAAGTCACACAGACTTGCATTTGAAGGGACTACGGGGCCACATAGGCAACCCGTTGACATCATTCTAGAGTCGTGCTCCAGAAGATGGTCTGTTATCGTTGTTGTTTTTATGTTGCAACGGCATGACTTCCTTCTGATCATAGAAGCACATCATTTAATGATGTGTCTACAGAAGTTCTGGCAAGGTCACGTAGAACAGCAATATGTGTGTAAAAGAATGTATGTGTTCTAGAAAAGTGGAAAACATTTAGGCTATGAGGACACACTAGATATTTACGTGTTCAAGAAAGTCGTGGTATGGGGTTGTGGACCACTTAGTTCAATATCTCCCGTTTCCAAATGAAACGGTGATAGCAGATGCGGTTCCCCGTGAGATATTGAAACATATGTCTTTTGGGAGACAAATGAGTAGCGAAGGAAGGTTGTGCATGCGCCTTTGGACCAGATGAGACGTCTTCTACCCGGGATCTGATAAATCAGTCATATACCTATATTGGTTGTAGTCCGGATAGTTTGTGGTTGAGTTGTAAGGATGTCATCGTGATACGCTCAATACCCTCACATACACTCGGGGTTTGTTCCTGGGTTAGGATCAGTTGGGTCTACTAATCCTTTGGAACAGGTATGTGAACAACTCTTTTGTGTCCATGCGTTTTATTGACATTTAGGTAGCACTCCCTCTTAAAAGCATGAAGCTTGTAGTCAGGGCATTCTTCTCTTAAGCTCTAGTGCCTTTTCATTGTAACACTCCCGCTAAATAGTTGCGCTATTTCTAATATGATGCCCTTGCTCCCCCTAAAGTTGTGCGCTCTTGTAGATTTTTGCCTATTACTTTCCTTCAAGTTATGCGCCTTTTGTGATTGAAGCACACTCCCCTTTTGAACATTTTGCGCCTTTTTGATATTGCGCTTATGAATATTACTTCCCCTAAAACATATGCGCTTTTTACAATAAACCATGGTAATACGCTCTTTTGAAACTCTTGCACCTTTTCTATCCACTCCCCTCTTTTTTTTTTTTTTTTATGGCCTTCTTTTTATTTATTTATTAATTAATTTTTTTTATGGCCTTATTTTTATTTTTTCTTTTTTTTTTATGGCCTTATTTTTCTTTTTTTTAATGGCCTTATTTTTCTTTATTTTTTTTTTTTAATGGCCTTATTTTTCTTTTTCTCCCCCTTTTTTTTTATGGCCTCCTTTTTTTTTATTGCCTCTTCTCTCTTTTTTTTTATGGCCCTTCTGTTAGGTCCGTTTTTATCATCCAACGAAGAACTCGAGCATAGATTCGATAGATTTACCTCGATGATAATGCGAGCGGAAGCTTTAGGATTAATCAATCAAATCTTCATTAATCACAAACTTTCTCTACAATTATCCTCTTTCTCTCTCTACAATTAACTCTAGCTTAGATAGTGATTAGAGAGAGTGTTTCTAGTGAGAGAAAGTTAAACTCAAGTTGTGTGTATTTTACACACACTTGCCCTATATATACCAATCAATATTGGTATATTTGCATTCTAGTCCCTAACTATACATATATTACAATTAAGTCCCTAGACAAAGATAACTTGATTATTGAACACTATAAAATACTTCCAACAATCTCCCCCTTAGTGTTCAATTATAATTGAAGCTTCGGTTGTCTTTGTCTCTCGAATCTTCAGTCTTCATCATCAGTTGAACACAACAGAATAATTTTCAACAATCTCCCCCTTTGTGCTCAACTTTGAATTTGACACGGTCTTTGTTGCTGTTTGAAGAAATATCTGAGAGCATCTGGAGAATCTTCAGTCTCCCCCTATTTACATGCACCCTCATTTTCTTCTTTGCAACTTGAATATTCGTCACCTTCTTGCATATATCAGAGTCGCGCGGATCATCAACATTGACTTGTCGTGTATGCTCGAACCATGGAGAGATGTCTTGTTTGTTGTGGTTCAGCACGTGCATTGAAAGCTTGGCTTCTTTAATGAGTTCACATGCTCGGCCTCCTTGATATACTTCTCCCCCTCATGGCGATTCATTTGTATCGTCATGCTGTGTGATCAAGGTGATCATGTGTACGCTGAGATTGTTGGCGTTGAATTCCGGATGAAGTACCTGAAAAACGGGACAGACGACCGATCATCGTGAAACATCCCTAGATGTCACTCTTGGTCGTTGATGCAAAGTCACACAGACTTGCATTTGAAGGGACTATGGGGCCACTTAGGCAACCCGTTGACATCATTCTAGAGTTGTGCTCCAGAAGATGGCCTGTTACCGTTATTGTTTTGATGTTGCAACGGCAGGACTTCCTTCTGATCATAGAAGCACATCATTTAATGATGCGTCTACAGAAGTTCTGGCAAGGTCACGTAGACCAGCAATATGTGTGTAAAAGAATGTATGTGTCCTAGAAAAGAGGAAAACATTTAGGCGATCATGACACACTAGACATTTACGTGTTCAAGAAAGTCGTGGTATGGGGCTGTGGACCACTTAGTTCAATATCTCCCGTTTCCAAATGAAACGGTGATAGCATATGCGGTTCCCCGTGATATATTGAAACATATGTCTTTTGGGAGACAAATGAGTAGCGGAGGAAGGTTGTGCATGCGCCTTTGGACCAGATGAGGCGTCTTCTACCCGGGATCTGATAAATCAGTCATGTACCTATATTGGTTGTAGTCCGGATAGTTTGTGGTTGAGTTGTAAGGATGTCATCGTGATACGCTCAATACCATCACATACACTCGGGGTTTGTTCTTGGTTTAGGATCAGTTGGGTCGACTGAACCTTTGGAACATGTATGTTAACAACTCTTTTGTATCCATGTGTTTTATTGACATTTAGGTAGCAGTCCCTCTTAAAAGCATGAAGTTTGTATTCATGGCATTCTTCCCTTAAGCTCTAGCGTCTTTTCATTGTAACACTCCCCCTAAATAGTTGCGCTATTTCTAATATGATGCCCTTGCTCCCCCTAAGGTTGTGCGCTCTTGTAGATTTTTGCCTATTACTTTCCTTCAACTTATGCGCCTTTTGTGATTGAAGCACACTCCCCTTTTGAACATTGCGCGCCTTTTTGATATTGCGCTTATGAGTATTACTTTCCCTAAAACATATGCGCTTTTTACAATAAACTATGGTAATACGCTCTTTTGAAACTCTTGCACCTTTTCTATCAACTCCCCCTTTTTTTTTTTTATGGCCTTATTTATTTTTTATTTTTTTTATGGCCTTATTTTTATTATTTTTTTTCTTTTTTTTTTTTATGGCCTTATTTTTCTTTTTTTTCTAATTGCCTTATTTTTCTTTATTTATTATTTTTTTTTTATGGCCTTATTTTTATTTTTTCTCTTTTTTTTTATGGCCTTATTTTTCTTTTTCTCCCCTTTTTTTTATGGCCTCCTTTGTTTTTTATTGCCTCTTCTCTTTTTTTTTTTTTTTTGAACAGAAAAATAAAAAATAAAACAATGTCAAATCAAGAACTTTGGAATAGTCTTGATTTGGTTTGTTTGTTCACGTCACAAACCGATCACGTGTGTGGAGCAAACCGAATACCACACGTGTCGGGGTCTTGTGCGACTGCTCATCATCGCATACCGACCATACATGTGGAGCAATCGTCGTCTATTTACCATGTATGATCGGGATCCTGCAAAACAAATTATCGGGACTTTGGTACCCACTTTTGGACGGGTCCTTCCTTATTAGCAGTGAAACAATTATGCATATAAGATTCAAATTTGAAAGCAAAATTATCACATAAAGCAGTCATAGGAATCCACATTTGTCGAGGACTACTTATTTCCATTTGTAGCTTAGGTTTCCAAATTTGTTGTACCTTTTTTAAATTTAACTTTTCAGCATCGGTGAATGTGTGTCTTTTTGTAGAAGAGAAAATTTTCTCTTTCACCAGTCGCTTAAGATGCAATTCGGATTTGACTTTGACCGGGTACTTGAGAGAGGAATACGAGCTTATAGAATCAATAGCATTAAGTATAGAAGTGTCGTATTTCCTACCTTCTAGACTCACATCATTCACTTTGTAATGTGTACTAAATGAGCTACTTTTGTTAAGACAATTATTACTTTTGGACGTTTCAGTTTTAATAGAGAATGTGTACTTATCGTCTGTTTTAGCTTTAGTAGCTTCTTACTTTATCTTTGGAATGACTTTAGAAATTTTTGGAGGAAGAATAGAGTTAGGAACAATTTTGTTTATTGTAATAGAAAATGAATTGTCTTGCTCTATTCTTTCCTGCTTTATAGGTTTAGTCATTTGAGTTTTCTGATCCTGTTTAGAAGATATATCGTTTAAAGGTTCAGGTTTTACAGGATGAATGGTTGTAGTTGTGCCCTTTTCTAAGGAATATTTGAGAAATGAATTCTCCTTTAAAAGCTTATCCATTTTTGCTCGAAACTCTTTACGTTCTGATTCCAGAAGAGAATTTAATTCAGCAATTTTGCAAGTATTTTCTGGAATAGAGCAATTCTTAGATTCGGGTTTTATAGATTGTATAGAATGTTCCCTGTTTGGCACGGACTCAATTGTTTGAGTCGACTTATTTAGAGACAATATAGTTTCTTTTATTTGGCGTTGCTCAGTTTGTCCTCGTTTAGCTAGAACATCTTCTAATTCTTTAATTTTTTAATATAATTGATTTCTTTGTTCAAGAAGACTTTTATTTTTGTTTGCTATATTTATTTTTTCGTCTCTACATGTAGATAATTCTTTTGTAAGTTCGCTTATAGTTGATTCTTGTTGTGCGACCCTTGTCTTTAAGCTACTCAACATTTCTTGTTCTATTGTTAGTCTATTTTTAAGAGTAGCTTTTTCTTCTAAACTCTTAAATAAGCAGTTGTAATTATTTTCTAACCTAGCTTCTAATTCTTTGATTTTTATCAAGTAGTTGGCTTCCATATTTACTTTCTGGGTTGGATGTTTTTTATCGTTATCGTGTTTTTGAATTGATATTAAATTTTTTTTTTCTACCTAAAACTATCGAAAGCTTTGCGGTTTCGAAAATCTTTTACCCATCATAAGTTTTCTATGTAAGTTTTTCGCATGTGTATAGGAATATTTTTCGTTTGATTAATGTTTTTCGCTTAAAATTTTTTTCGTATTGTATTATATTTCGTACAAAAGGATTTCGTACGACAAAGAATTGTTTTTCGTATCAAAGAATTTTTCGAATGAATAGTATGTGCGAAAAACTTTTTCGGATGAAGAGTATGCGAAAAAACTTTTTCGGGTGAAGAGTATGCGAAAACTTTTTCGGGTGATTAGTGGGTGCGAAAATCTTTTATGTTTCGTATCCAATACTTTTTCGTATCTAAAGTTTTCGGATGCTAACTTTTTCGTATTGTAAGAAACGTTTTCGTGTTCACTGTAGCATTCGAAAACTTTTAACAAATATTTTTCGTATAGATTTTCGTACCAAAGGATTTCGTACGAAAATCAAGTTTTTCGTATCACAGATGTTTTCGTACGAGAGAAAAAAAATTTCGTATAGAAATAATTTTCGTATGGAATCTTTTTCGTATCAAGTCTTTTTCGTACGAGAAAATAGTTTTCGTATACAAAATTTTTTTTCGTATCTAAAGTTTTTCGTATGCTACAGTATACGAAAATGCAAAGTCAAAGCAAAAAAATTCTGTGTATGTGAGAGATACGAAAACTTTGGTCAATGCGAAAATAACTTTGAAACGAAAATGATCTTATGAATGGTGCGAAAATATTGGTGCGAAAAAAAAACTTATTTCGTGCGAAAACGTGATTTTATATGCGAAATCTTCAAATAACACTCAAATTATTACTTTAACCACAGTTAATCGATCGAAATTGAATGGGTAATCATCTAAAACACTCGATTAACACAATAGAAACCAAAATATAGTCCAATTTTTCAATTCAACGAAGAACACTTTGAAGAGACAAAAATAAATTCGATCGCTGATTTTAATCATTAAGCTCAATTAATCGAAGATAATCGCAATTAACCTATCTCAAATGATTCGCAAACAGTTTTTCGATCAATATCATGCGAAAACAGCAATCAGAACATCATACGAAAATCCAATAGATCATGCGAAAAACTTGAATTTCAGCAATAAAAAATTGATCAATTCACACGATTTTGGCTCTGATACCAATTGTTAGGTCCGTTTTTATCATCCAACGAAGAACTCGAGCATAGATTCGATAGATTTACCTCGATGATAATGAGAGCGGAAGCTTTAGGATTAAATCAATCAAATCTTCATTAATCACAAACTTTCTCTACAATTATCCTCTTTCTCTCTCTACAATTAACCCTAGCTTAGATAGTGATTAGAGAGAGTGTTTCTAGTGAGAGAAAGCTAAACTCAAGTTGTGTGTATTTTACACACACTTGCCCTATATATACCAATCAATATTGGTATATTTGCATTCTAGTCCCTAACTATACATATATTACAATTAAGTTCCTAGACAAAGATAACTTGATTATTGAACACTATAAAATACTTCCAACAATCTCCCCCTTAGTGTTCAATTATAATTGAAGCTTCGGTTGTCTTTGTCTCTCGAATCTTCAGTCTTCATCATCAGTTGAACACAACAGAATAATTTCCAACACCTTCTTTTTTTTTTTTATGAACAGAAAAATAAAAAGAAAAACAATGTCAAATCAAGAACTTTGGAATAGTCTTGATTTGGTTTGATTGTTCACGTCACATACCGATCACGTGTGTGGAGCAACCAGAATACCACACGTGTCGGGGTCTTGTGCGACTGCTCATCATCGCATACCGACCATACATGTGGAGCAATCGTCGTCTATTTACCATGTATGATCGGGATCCTGCAAAACAAATTATCGGGACTTTGGTACCCATTTTTGGACGGGTCCTCCCTTATTAGCAGATAAATATTTAGGCATAATAGAATCAAGTATGAATCAGCATGTAAAGTAGTCTTTAACTTAGGAACCCAAATCCGTTTTGGACTACTTATTGTCATTTGCAATTTTGGAGTCCATACTGGATTATCCCTATATGGTTGAGACAAAGTTGCTTCGGTGAATGTGTGTCTATTTGAGAATATTTTCTCTTGCGCCAGTCGCATAAGATGTTTTTCGGATTTGACTTTGACTGGGTATTGTAAGTAAGAATATGAGCTAATAGCATTAATAGAATCATGGATAAAAGAATCGTATTTCCTATATTGAAGAATCACATCATTCACAACACAATTAGGAGCATTCGCATAAGAAAGATTTGGACAATTGTTATTTTTAGAAGGTTCAGTGTGTATAGAGAATGTATAACAATTGTTTTTAGAAATATTTGTTGTTGATTTTTCCAACTTTGGAAGTTTAGGAATGACTCTAATAATTTCCTTGGTAGGAATAGAGGTAGAAACATTTTCGCTTGTTTTAGTAAAGAATGATTTATCTTCCTCTATTCTTTCTTTCTTGACAGCTTTACTCATTCGTGATGTGTTCTTATTCTGTTTTGAAGATATGTCTTTTAATGGTTCGTTTTTAACAGAATAGGAAGCTGAGGTAGCGCCTTTTTCTAAGGAATATTTGAGAATTGAATTCTCCTTTTGAAGTTCGTCTATTTTAGCTCGAAACCCGTTTCGTTCGGAATCTAGAAGAGAATTTAATTCAGCAATTGTGCGAGTACTTTCTAGAGTGTAGCAATCCTTAGGTTCGGGTTTTATCGATAGTATAGAATGTTCCTTGTTTGGCACGGACTCAATTGTTTGAGTCGACTTATTTAGAGACAATATAGTTTCTTTTATTTCGCGTTGCTCAGTTTATCCTCGTTTAACTAGAACATCTTCTAATTCTTTAATTTTTGAATATAATTGATTTCTTTGTTCAAGAAGATTTTTATTTTGGGCTGCACTATTTATTTTTTCGTCTCTACATGTAGATAATTCTTTTGTAAGTTCGCTTATAGTTGATTCTTGTTGTGCGACCCTTGTCTTTAAGCTCGTCAGCCTTTCTTGTTCTATTGTTAGTTTATTTTTAAGAATAGATTTTTCTTCTAGACTCTTAACTAAGCAGTTGTAATTATTTTCTAGCCTAGCTTCTAATTCTTTGATTTTTATCAAGTAGTTGGCTTCCATATTTACTTTCTGGGTTGGATGTTTTTGATCGTTATCGTGTTTTTGAATTGATATTAAATTTTGGATCAATGTGTTCGAATAGATTTTCGAATGATTAAGTTTTCAGAAGTTTAGGTATAAAAAAAAAACTTTTGAAATGATTAGAAAAGAAAAAAAACTTATACCGAGAATAATTTTTGTACCGAAAAATTTTACCAGTCCAAAAAAAATTTTGTTACCCAAAATTTGTTTTCGTATGAACCGGGAACCTTTTTGAAGATGGTACGCAAAAAATCTCGTAGCTAAAAATTTAAAATTTTAGGACTTTTTTTTGCTACCTAAAACTATCGAAAGCTTTGCGGTATCGAAAATCTTTTTCCCATCATAAATTTTCGTATGTGTATAGAAATGTTTGTCGTATGAGAAAAGTTTTTCGTATGAGATAGGATGCGAAATCTTTAAAGAAATAATAGAATATTTATACGAAAATATTTTGCAAAGGTTTTCGTATGGAATAGTGTTTTCGTATCACAAATCTTTTCGTATGGAAATCAGAAAGTTTTTCGTATCAGAGGTAAAAGTTTTCGTATTGACTAAAAGCGTACGACAAAAATATATTTCGTACGAAAGTAATGTTTTTCGTATATGTTTTCGTACGACAAAAAAATATTTTTCGTATCAAAGCATTTTTCGTACGAGAGAAAAAAAAATAATTTTTCGTATACAAATACTTTTTCGTAGAGAGATCTTTTTCGAATCAAAGTCTTTTTCGTACGAGAAAATAAAACGTTTTTCGTATCACCAATATTTTTCGTATCCCAAGTTTTTCGTATGCTACAGTATACGAAAATGCAAAGTCAATGTAAAAATTTCTGTGTATGTGAGAGATACGAAAACTCTGGTCAATGCGAAAATAACTTGATACGACAACTATCTTATGAATGGTGCGAAAATATTTTCGTGCGAAAACTTTTATTTGGTGCGAAAACGCGAATTTATATGCGAAATCTTCAAATAACACTCAAATTAACACATTAAGCACAGTTAATCGATCGAAATATGTTGGGCAATCAATGAAAACACTCGATTAACACGATCGAAACCAAAATATAGCACAATTTTTCAATTTCAGCGAAGAACACTTTGAAGAGAAAAAAAAATTTGTTTCGATCGCAGATTTAAAAATTAAGCTCAATTAATCGAAGATAATCGCAATTAACATATATCAGATGATTCACAATCAGTTTTTCGTTCAATATCATGCGAAAACATCAATCAAAATAGCATACGAAAATCATATAGATCATGCGAAAAAGCTATTGGCGCGAAGAACACTCATGCGAAAAACAAATTTTAGCAACCAAAAATTGATCAATTCACACGATTTTGGCTTTGATACCAATTGTTAGGTCCGTTTTTACATCCAACTTATGAACTTGAGCATCGATCTAATCGAAATTACCTTGAGGATGATCGAGCGGAAGCGATTGGGTAATTATCAATTAAATCTTCATTAAACATCAACCTTCTCTCTACAATTAACATTTCTCTCTCTACAAATCAACCCTAATTAAGATAATGGTGAGAGAGATTTTCTACTGAGAGAAAGCTAAACTCAAGTTGTGTATATTTTACACACACTTGCCCTATATATACCAATCAATATTGATATATTTGCATTCTAGTCCCTAACTATATATATATTACAATTACGTCCCTAGACAAAGATAACTTGATTATTGAACACTATAAAATACTTCCAACATATATTAACCCTAATCGAGTAATTAACTGAAAGCTAACACCAAAAAATTATGGATTTGGGTAAGACGCTTTGATTTGAATGATTTGGGTCGGGCGATTTGAAACGAAACGATACATAGCAGGATCAAACGAGAGAGGATATCGTAAATTCTTCCTTGGATGTGAAGATTTTTCGTGGGCATTCAATTTGATCCTCGATTTGGGAGAATTATTGTTTGATTTGGTGATGAATATGTGGATTGATTCTTTCGTTCTTCTTCTAATGTGATTTTTCTTTTTTTATTTAAATTAAAAATCATGGTGAAATTGTAATAAATTAAGTTCTAAAGGGTATTTTCGTCTAATTGGTCCTTAAGTGAAGTATAAGTTTCTAGTTGATCCTTAAGTGAAAAATATTCTGATATGGAGAGTTAAATGATAAATTTTTATACCACTGGGTATTTAAGTGAAGTTGTCCCATAAATATATATATATATATTGAATTATAATATATTACATTTTAATTATATATTGAATATTATTATTTATATTTAGTTCTTAAGTGAAGTTGTCCCATAAATATATATATATATATATATATATATTACATATTCTTATTCGAATTTGATATTCTAATATTTCGAATTCGAATCTCAATTTTCGAATCGAACAAAAAAAGTTCGATTCATTTGCAATTGCAACCCTACTCGCAAGTAGGACTAGGCGATGTTTGACTATTGCTCAGTAATATCACGGTAATAAATGGGCCTAAAGAGGCCCATTTTACTTTTGAGCATATGATCCTATGCCCGTTTAAGTATTCTTTTTTTTTTCTTTCTTTCTTTTTTTGGGGCATCATATTCATAACAAAAATAAATAATGTAATAAACTTTGAGATGCTCCCTATTGTCCCCTTCCTGAATATGCTTTAGGTAAAATGTATTCACAAGTTAAAACTAAAATGGGTCATCTCTTGAGTATTGACCATTGACTATTGAAATGGCTGTAATAATATTTCTTATTATTGTGAGAAAATATATTGAAATAACCTTTTATTGCAGTCACTTGTTCTTCTAATACGCGTCCAATAATTATACTGCATTTTGGTCATAATTGTTAAACTACTCTAAGACTAAAGATACTAATCATATAGTATGTATATATATATATATATATATATACATATTAAACGTCAATAAGCATATACACTACTAAATAAAACACACACACACACACAAAAGAACATCTTTCCACACAGAAAACTATGTCCAACGCCAAAGAGAACAACAGCTTCTCCAAATTCTTGAAAATGCCCGTAAAATTTCTCGCCCGGGCCCGAGACCTTTACGTGCAAACCCTATCGGGCTGCACGGGCCACGTCGCTTACACCTACGGAATGGGTTGTCCGATGCAAATTTCGGGCTTGCCTAGAAGCTTTAGCATCGACGGTTCGCCACATTCGAACTATTCTAACGGTGGAGACGAAGACATGAAGGAGCTGATTAGGGTTGCGTCGACACGAGCCGTCGCCGGGCAAACCGAGGCTGAGATCTTGAGGAGATCGTCGAGCGAAGGAGCGAAGCTTAGTCGTGGCAGCAGTCGAAAGCTTGTTATGAGTAGGATTGATGAGGACATGGCTTTAGATCAGTTTGAGGTTTGTCCTAGGTCTAGAAGTTATGTTCTTTGGAGGAAAAAAGGTGAATTTAATTAAGTAAAAAATAAGGGTTTTATTTGGTTTTATTAATTTCGTGTTTTAACTAAGATGGGCTTCAAATATATTTGCATTTGCATATGTATTAATGTATGTTTGTGTATTACTCATTTGCCTTGTTAATGTTATTGCAAGTTTATTTCTACGTAGTAACTATCGAAAATGTAATATTTCGGAAAGGGATAAAAGTCAAAATGGTCCTCAATGTTTACCTTATGGACTGATTTAGTCTCCGATGTTTCGCCTGAACCAATTTAGTCCTCGATATTGTCGACTTTGAACCAATTTGGTCCTTCCGTCATGATTAACGTCAGTTTTGACTGGAATTTCGCACGTGCCCCAGACTAAATCATGTATGGATCGCATTTTGGAATATTTGCAAGATTTGGGGGGGTTATACTGTTTTCTTTTATCCGGCGAAGCAGATGATCTAGAGCTCATATTTGAATTTTGGAGGAGAAATTTTTAGTTTCGTGCCCTAATTTCAATAACCATTTCAATTTTATCGATCTAGACATGATTTAGTGCGAGACGCATGCAAAATTCCCGCTAAAATTGACGTTTATCGTGATGGAATGACCAAATTGGTATAAAATCGACAACACCGGGGACTAAATTGGTTCAGACGAAACATCGGGAACTAAATTGGTCAATAGGGTAAACATCGGGGACCATTTTTGGTTTTATCCTTTCCCGGAAATTTATACTTGTATTGCATAACTTTATTACATACATTTTTCGAGATTTGTTGAAATATTTGTGTTAGCATAACTTTATTACATACATGAGTTTGTGTATCTTAGATGATTGAAGACTGATTAATTTGCCAAAAATTTACAAATCGATGTTGATGAATTTAAGTAAGAGTGATATTTCAAAATCATGGCGTGATTAATGTCATAAGCTTTGGGTAGGTAAGATTCAAAATATACTTCACGTTCATGAATAGGACATTGTATTAAATTATGGGGCCTTTGCTTGCTGCATAATGTAGACATAAGATGTGGTTGTTATATGTCGTATATTAACAGCTTGCTTGTAATAATCCATAATGTTAATTTAAAGGTAGAGTGGTCCAATTATATAGTAATTGATACATAGAATTTTTGGTAGCAGTAGAGGACTTGGATTTGCCATTTTCTTGTGTTGAGATTTATATCTATCTCATATCGGATAATTCTTCTCGTCTGACTCACATAATATATTCAAGAGGCAACCTCACCTAATGTCAATTGGTCTCGATTTCTTAATATCTTGAATTATTGAGTTGCTAAAAAAATATAATATAGTTTTATAGTTAATTCGGTTGATGTTAAAGTGGGGTCGAGTGAAGCTCAGATTGAGCTTCTGGTGTGGCTGTTCAAAAACTCATGAGCCGACTGATGGGCTTATTTTATTATATTATAAAACTAGAGGTAGCTAGAGTTTGAGTTAAGCTTCAATTTGAAGATTTTTAGCTTCAAGTTCGACCTTAATTGTCCTGAATTATAGTACTCTCGAATTTCGGCAATCGTCCCCAAGATAAAAAGTTATCGTCGAATTACTCGAAAGTTTGTTTTGTAGCTGGGTAATATGGGATGTAAAGTGCTACGTATTATGATTTATAGGTTCTAAAGTGTTTTAGGGTCATTATACAAATAGACACAATATTTGATCTTGATTCGCTCTTATCTAGATCCACCTCTTCAAACGGAACACATTCGCTTCATATCAAACTTCCGAACGATTTTTTGGATTGGATCGCATCCCATTGCAATCCATCTCAACACATTGGATCCTGATAGCATAACATAATATTGGGGATTCTTAATTAATTGTGTAGCATAATCTTTGGGGTTCATCATTAATAGCATTAGCATAATATTTGGGATTCATCACTGATTGAATTTATTATTTCCTTGTATAGTATGATTAGCTTTGTTTATATATGATGTAACGATATCATTGCAAACATATAATGAAAATATAGAGTTTTTACTCTTTCATGGTATCAGAGCCAAAAACAACTGAAACCCTCAATCTTCTCTCATCTTATTGGCATCTCATCGCCACTGCCATTCACCAGCTCACTCTCTATTAAGCTCTCATCAAACTCATCCACTACACTGCCATTCATCCATACCATACGTCCCACTGTCATGGCCTCTTCAAGCTCCTATGATACTCTTCCGTATGCGACTTTGATTCATATGTTAACTATTAAGCTTACGTCAACAAATTATTTACTATGGCGAAGTCAAATTTATCTTCTTCTCATCAGTCAAGGCCTTATTGATTTGATTGACGGATCTCGTCCGGCACCTTCTGTTAATGTGGTTGTTGATGGAAAAGCATCCCCGAATCCCGATTATCTTTCTTGGCGTGTTGAAGATCAACGTCTTGTCTCCCTCATATTCTCTTCTTTAACAGAGGAATCAATGGCTGTCGTAGTGAGTTGCACCACCGCACGGGAGGTATGGGTGTCGCTGGAAAATACGTTCAGCCACCAATCAAAGGCCCGGGAATTTCGTCTCAAAGGAGAACTGCAGACGCTGCGTAAATGAGACAAATCAGTTGCTGAATTTGGGCGTGAATTCAAACTGATTTGCGATAAGCTATCTTCTATTGGTGTTTCTGTTGATGAGACTGACAAGATTCATCTATTTCTCAAAGGCTTGGGCTCTACTTTCTCAAGCTTCTCTGCGACTCAAATGACGACATCAACATCTTTTTCCGATCTCTTGAATAATGCTGAAGCTTGGGATATGTTTCAGCAGACACTTGATCCTCATCCCATACCTCAAGCTGCTTATGCCGTGCACACTAATGTTCAGCCTCATTCACATCCACAAATTGGTGGTCGTGGTGGTCAGAAACCTAATGGAGGACGTGGGCAAAAACCAAATGGTCGGGGTTCTTGGCAGAAACGAGCTCCTCATTGCCAAATATGTAGGACAAACGGACATTATGCAAATGTTTGCCCTGATCGTTTCAATAAGACTATTGCTCCATCTGCTAACATTGTTGAGGCTTTCTCTACTACATGCAAAATATCGGATCCTCCAGTTTCTGATTGGTATATGGATACCGGAGCTTCGGCACACATGTCGCCTTCTTCAAGTCACTTAGATTCATCTAAGCCCTACTCAGGTTCGGATTCCGTAATAGTCGGTAACGGTGATTCCTTATCTATTTCTAAAATTGGATCGCATCAGTTGAATACGTCTATTAAATTATCAGATGTTTTGGTTGTTCCGCATTTGACTAAAAACCTATTATCTGTGAGTAAACTGACTTCTGATTTACTTGTTGATGTGTGGTTTACTGATGGCCCTTTTGCGATTCAGCACCGGGTAACTCGGAAGATTCTGGCTCGAGGCAGATGTAAAAACGGCCTTTATATATTGGATAATGCTCAGTCTGCTTTGCTTGCAGCCCTTAAGCCTAAAGCTTCATTTGAGTTGTGGCACTCTCGGCTTGGTCATGTTTCTGTTGATGTCATTTCATTTTTGAATAAAATTGGGAGCATATCTGTTACTGCTTTATTGCCTAAACACGTTATTTGTGATTCTTGTGAAAAGGCTAAAAGTAAGCGCTTACCCTTTGATTTGGATGTTAAACGTTCTTCGTCTGTTTTAGACATTGTCCATTGTGATTTATGGGGACCTGCACCCGTGACTTCTGTTTCTGGATTTCGTTATTATGTCATTTTCGTTGATGATTTCTCAAGATTCACGTGGTTTTATCAATTACGACAGAAGTCCGATTTTTATGATGTGATGCTACAGTTTACTGTCTTTGTTGAGAATCAGTTTTCTACTAGCCTCAAAACTTTTCACAGTGATGGGGGCACTGAATTCACCAACAACAAACTACAACTCTTCTTTCGAAACAAGGGTATTCGCCACATTTTATCTTGTCCATATACATCTGCTCAGAATGGAAGGGTTGAACGCAAACATCGACATGTTACTGAAACAGGTTTGGCCATGTTGTTTCATTTTTACACTTCTTTAAAATTTTGGGTTGACGCCTTCAGTAGTGCTGTATACATCATTTATCGGCTTCCATCGAAGTTTCTTAGTGGAAAATTGCCCTTTGAATTGCTTTTCTCTACTGCATCGAACTTCGACAATTTTCATCCGTTTGGTTGTCGAGTTTATCCATGCCTTCGAGATTATACAGCAAATAAGTTTCAGCCACGAAGCATATCTTGTGTTTTTATGGGCTATAGCAGCTCACACAAAGGGTTTCGTTGTTATGATCCTATATCTACTCGCATTTATATTTCTCGTCATGCTAAATTTGATGAGGTTTCATTTCCATTCTCAAGTTCTATGAACAGGAAGGAAAATTCATCTTTATCAATTTCGGAATTTTTGGAACCAGCTCACTTGGTCGGGACTCAGATTCAACCCGACACTCAACCTGTTGTGCCATCAACGTCTATTCCTTGTGCTATGTGTGATGATGCTTCTTCTAGCATGCATATATCAGCACCTATGTCAGATAATCTTGTCCACTCTCCATCCGAGTCGCTTGCTGATTTTCCAACAACATCTTTGGAAGTACCAGATTCTTTATATGTCTCTTCGGATGCTGCAGTTCCTTCTCATCCTATGCAAACTTGAGCTAAGTCAGGAATTTTTAAGCCAAAGTATGTGACTGATTATGCTCGTACTGGGTTATTTAATGCACTTATAACACTCAATGAACCTCGAGGGGTGAAGTCTGCACTGAAGAATCCTATATGGGTTGCTGCTATGAATGAAGAACTTTCTGCTCTTCACTCAAATCAAACATGGGATCTGGTTCCACGGCCTCCTAACACAAATGTTGTGGGATCAAAATGGGTATTTCGTAACAAATTTCATGCTGATGGGTCCATTGACAAACATAAGGCTAGACTTGTTACACAAGGGTTCAGTCAGCTTCCAGGATTGGATTATTCTCATACCTTCAGTCCTGTAGTTCGAGCATCTACTGTTCGAATCGTACTCACTATTGATGTTCTTCACAATTGGCCTCTTCATCAGTTAGATGTCAAAAATGCATTCTTAAATGGGATTTTGACAAAACACGTGTTTATGGAACAGCCGCCTGGATTCATAGATGCTCAATTTCCGCATCATGTTTGTCGTCTTAAGAAAGCTTTGTATGGGCTGAAACAAACTCCTCGTGCTTGGTTTCAAAGACTTAGTGATTTTCTCTTGAGTATTGGCTTCACATGTAGCCGCTCAGACTCATCTCTATTTTTATATACTCGGGGGTCTTCTACGTTATATCTTTTAGTATACGTTGATGATTTCATTCTCACAGGCAATTCTCCAGATGGCTTACAAGCTTTCATTGATCGCCTCGGTCAAGAATTTGCTATTAAAGATATGGGTAAACTGAGTTATTTTTTGGGTCTTGAGGTCACATATACATCTTCTGGAATTTTTCTAAATCAAGCGAAGTATGCTCGTGACATTCTTCAACGAGCAGCTCTCGAGGATTCCAAAGATTTTGACTATCATTTTGTCCGTGAGCTAGTTTCTGCAGGTCGCCTAGAGACGAAGTTTATTTCCTCCGATTTGCAAGTGGCAGACATTTTTACAAAGGCTTTACATCGTTCACTATTTGAGTTCTTTCGGGACAAGCTTCGCGTTGGACCTCATCCCACGTCTCGCTTGCGGGGGGATGATAGCATAACATAATATTGGGGATTCTTAATTAATTGTGTAGCATAATCTTTGGGGTTCATCATTAATAGCATTAGCATAATATTTGGGATTCATCATTGATTGAATTTATTATTTCCTTGTATAGTATGATTAGCTTTGTTTATATATGATGTAACGATATCATTGCAAACATATAATGAAAATATAGAGTTTTTACTCTTTCAGATCCAATGGTTACTATCATCTCACCCGCCTAGTCACAACCCAATCATCGCATTGTCATTCCTCATCCGCCGTCATGTACACTAACACGTCGTCAGCCCGCCAAGTCACACAAAGTGTCATGTCATCGTCACATTGTGCATCACACGAATGACACATCATCGCCGGTGCCACGTCAGTTACCTACTCGCCCTCGAGGGTCTCTCCTGGCTCATCAGTGAATTAATAACCCACAATAATAAACATATACAGTAAAACCTCTATAAATTAATACTCGATAAATTAATAAACTCTTTAAAATAATAAAATTCATAAGTCCCGACTTGGGCCTTTGTAAAAAATCATCTAATTCGATAAGATAATAAGATAATAATTTTTTGAAAAATTCGTTTATAAATATTAGGTCCCATTAAAACTCTAAATTAATAATTCATAAAATATTACAAGTATAATTTACTACGGTGATTTAGTAAAATATGAATCTATTGTTATTTGGGTTTTCTTAAAATTTAAATCTAATTGAATTTTATCCCTAACTTTTTTAATTGCAACCAAGAAGTTCTCTAACTGCAACATATTCAAACCAGTGAAAATATTCACAAAAAAACACACTAATCATCAATGAATATAATCAATGAAACATATGTAAATTCATTTATTTTCAATACATACTAAATTTGTTGAAATTAACAAATATTTCTTTTAATTAATAAAATATTAATTTATCGATATATTAATATCTCTCTAAATTAATAAAATTTTATGATTCCAAGATTATTAATTTATAGAGGTTTTACTGTATAAGGAAGAAAATTTTAGCTTACTTTTTCAACGTGGGACTTCCGTACCTAGGGTTGCAAATTAATTGATTTTTCGGTTCGATTCGAGATTTGATTTGAAATTTAATATTCGCATTCAGAATATTAGAATATCGAATACGAATAAGAATATTTTTTCTGATTCGAATAATTTTCAAATCCGAATACGAATATGAAAATATTTGATTCGAATATTTATACAATATTTAATTCGATTAATTTTAATATATGTATATATATAATATATAATATAGTACAATACTTGTAACTAGATAAGTTTATTAATATCAAATAAAATATTGAAGCCTAAATAATATATTAAGCCCCAAACGATTATTTTTCATAAAGCCTAACCGATTCATTAAAGCAAAATGAATTAAATAGTAATAATAATAATAAAAAGAAAACATTCATTTGGATAAGTTTTTTTGAGAAACTAGAAACTATCTTTTGTAAGAATGCAGATGAATTTGCTGCCAGAATTTTTTTTATGCTGCAGACAGATAGTTTAATGTGTTAGTCCATATATTATATGTACTTTTTTTATTTAACAAGTTTTGTGAGGAAAAAAAGGGGGAAAAATCGAATCCGAATATTCGCTAATATATTCGAATATCATTAACGAATCGATTTTAGGATTCGAATAAGAATCAAATAAGAATACAAATATTCGAAAAAATTAACGAATGCAAATTAACTATGATGATATTCGACTTGATTCGATTCGTTTCGTTTGCAACCCTTTACCTCCATTTTTACATTAATTTCTCATTCATACGATATCTGTTTTGATCGAATTAATAGTATAAAAACATCTAATCGAAATATAATATTGGTTCTAAAAATTAATTTCATAATGACTTCTCCATTTTTATACAACTAATAAAATGTAACTTATTACTTGGGTTAGGCCAAAGTCCAATAACAAATATTTTGTTATAAAATATTATAACTATTAAGTATTTTACTAATGACGATATAATTAGAGAGATAATAACTTCTTTTCTTCAATACTTTCTCTTATCTTTTTACACATCCCAAATCACCTATTTATACACAAATTCATCCAATTACATCCACAAAATAAAATATTACATCAACCACACAAAAATCTCATCTACCATTCTAATCAATAAAATAATCACAACCTCCATTCTAAACCACTCATTTTACTTAACCACCATTCCAAACAATATACATCCACATATTTATTTAATATTTCATAATACTCCCCCTTGGATGTATATTAAGGAATATGCCTCGTTAAAACCTTACTAGGAAAAACCCAGCGGGATAAAAACCTAGTGAAGGAAAAAGAGTACATACTTCCTTTTGTACGCTTTCACTTGTTGTCTCATTAAAAACCTTACTGGGAAAACCTCATAGGAAAAAAACCACAGTTAAGGGAAAAAGAGTACAACGCGCACTTGCTCCCCCTGATGACAATATCACTTCAGATCTCGAAGTTTTCGAACTCCAATTGAATATACTAATTTTCTAAAAATAATGGGAGGAAGTGCTTTTGTAAATAAATCTGCAAGATTTTCGCTTGATCGCACTTGTTGTACATCAATATCACCATTTTTCTCCAAATCATGTGTAAAGAAAAATTTCGGTGAAATATGTTTTGTTCTATCCCCTTTAATATATCCTTCCTTTAATTGGGCAATACATGCCGCATTATCTTCATATAAAATCGTTGGAAGTAATTTCTCAGATAATATCCCACAAGTTTGCTGTATATGTTGAATTACCGATCGCAACCAGACACATTCTCGACTAGCTTCATGAATTGCTAGAATTTCTGCATGATTAGATGAAGTGGCAGTTAAACTTTGTTTAACTGATCGCCATGAAATAGCGGTTCCACTATATGTAAATAAATAACCAGTTTGCGATCGAGCATTATGTGGGTCAGATAGAAAACCAGCATCTGCATACCCAATTAAATCTGCTTTCGATTCATTTGAATAGAACAATCCCATATCAGTTGTTCCTTGAAGGTATCGAAATATCCGTTTAACCCCGTTCCAATGTCTACGAGTCGGTGACGAACTATATCTCGCCAATAAATTTACAGCGAACGCAATATCAGGTCGCGTATGACTCGTAAGATACATTAGTGCTCCAATAGCACTGAGATATGGTACTTCGGGACCAAGTAATTCTTCATCATTTTCACGAGGTCTAAATGGATCTTTATTCACGTCTAATGATCGGACAATCATCGGAGTATCCAATGGATGAGCTTGATCCATGTAAAATCTTTTCAATACCTTTTTCGTATATGTCTCTTGATGTACAAATATCCCATTCTTCAAATATTCAATTTGCAGTCCAAGACAAAATTTCGTCTTTCCGAGATCTTTCATTTCAAACTCCTTTTTTAAACAAATAACAGCATTTGATAACTCTTCGGGAGTTCCAATTATGTTAATATCATCAACATAAACTGCGATGATAACAAATTCACTTTTACGCCTTCTCATAAATATACAGGGGCAAGTTTGATCATTTTTGTACCCCTCTTTCAATAAATATTCACTCAGGCGATTATACCACATACGCCCAGATTGCTTTAATCCATAAAGCGATTTATTCAGCTTAATCGAGTACTCGTGTCGGGGCCCTGAATTTTCAGGCAACTTAAATCCCTCGGGAAGTCTCATATATATGTCACTGTCAAGTGATCCATATAAATAAGCGGTGACAACATCCATAAGACGCATATCGAGTCCTTCACGTACTGCCAGACTAATTATATAACGAAAAGTAGTTGCATCCACCACAGGAGAATATGTCTCCTCATAATCAATACCAGGTCGTTGTGAGAAGCCTTGTGCAACAAGTCGTGCTTTGTATCTCACAATTTCGGCGTTTTCATTCCTCTTTCTGATGAAAACCCATTTATATCCAACCGGCTTTACATTTTCTGGTATGCGGACTACAGGTCCGAAAACTTTTCGTTTCTCAAGTGATTTCAATTCTGCCTCGATTGCATCTTTCCATTTTGGCCAATCATTTCTTTGTCTGCATTCTTGTACAGACCTTGGTTCATGATCCTCATTCTCATTCATCTCATTCATTTCATGTAGCGCTACGTTAAATGAGAATTTATCGTCAACGTTGACTTTTACTCGGTTCCATCTAATTCCATTTTGGGCATAGTTTATCGAGATCTCTTCATTATCATTATTCTCAGAATTTTCAGGTACCTTATTTTCATTCTCATAATCATTAATGCCCATTGACTCTTCTAGAGTCGATAAATCCTCGACTGGACCATTCTTATTATTTGCTCCTTTTCTTTTTCGAGGATTTTTATCTTTGGAACCCGAGGGCCTGCCACGTTTCAATTGTGGTCTAGGCTCGATAACACTCTTTGTATGTTCTGCAGGAACATCGATTTTTGCAGGAGCATTAACAGCTGGTATATGTGACTTAGTCACTCTTTTAAGGTCAGTAAAGCTATCTGGCAGTTGATTAGCTAATCCTTGTAAATGAATTATCTTTTGAACTTCTAGTTCACATTCTTTCGTTTGAGGATCATAATGATTTAGCGATAATTCATTCCAACTAATATTCTTTTCCAGCTGTTTCATTTCTCCCCCTAATGTCGGAAAATTCGATTCATCAAAATGACAGTCGGCAAATCTAGTCGTAAATAAATCTCCAGTTAAAGGTTCTAAATATTTTATTATTGATGGAGATTCAAATCCGACATATATTCCCAACCTCCTTTGAGGTCCCATCTTAGTGCGTTGTGGTGGAGCAATTGGAACATAAACCGCACATCCAAAAATTCTCAGATGGGAAATATCTGGTTCCTGACCATAAACCATTTGTATCGGGGAGATATCATTATAACTTGTTGGCCTGATGCGTATTAGTGCAGCTGCATGTAATATAGCATGTCCCCAACAAGATGAAGGAAGTTTCGACTTCATTAATAATGGTCTTGCAATTAATTGCAACATTTTAATTAATGATTCTGCAAGACCGTTTGCGTATGAACATGTGGCACGGGGTGCTCAACATCAATTCCAATAGACATGCAATAATCATTAAATGCCTTGGAAGTGAATTCACCAGCATTATTAAGTCGTATTTTCTTTATAGGGTAATCTGGAAAATGTGCTCTTAATCGAATCAACTGAGCAAGCAATCTCGCAAAGGCTACATTGCGTGTTGATAACAAACATACATGAGACCATCTAGTTGATGCATCGATCAATACCATGAAGTATCTAAATGGTCCACACGATGGATGTATCGGTCCACAAATATCACCTTGTATACGTTCCAAAAATCTTATGGATTCATTCTTTATTTTTACTGGTGATGGTCGAATAATCAACTTTCCTTTAGAGCAAGCAGCACATGATAATTCATTAGATTGAAGAATCTTCTGGTTCTTCAATGAGTGTCCACGTGAATTTTGAATTATTTTTCGCATCATAACTGAACCGGGATGGCCCAACCGGTCATGCCAAACAACAAATTTACTGTCATTAATAAACTTCTGGTTTATGATAGCATATGATTCAATCGTTCTAAAATATGTATAATATAGGCCAGAATCAAAAGATGGTAATATTTCCATAATTTGTTTACCATTCGAAGTTACTTTTGTAATGTGCAAATATTCAATATCTCCATTTTCTGCAGTCTCAACGTGATATCCATTATGTCGAATAGCTTTAAAGCTTA
This sequence comes from Lindernia subracemosa, assembly GCA_028392965.1. NCBI lineage: Eukaryota > Viridiplantae > Streptophyta > Magnoliopsida > Lamiales > Linderniaceae > Vandellia > Vandellia subracemosa. The sequence goes on along the minus strand of JAQPCC010000137.1, from coordinate 331,172 downwards.
ATAAATTTCTTTGAGACTTAGGAGAATACAAGGCATTTTCAATCATCAGCCTTGTCCCTCTAGGCAGTAAAACATTAGCTCTTCCGGAGCCTTCAATTATATTTGTGCTGCCTGATATAGTAATAACACTGGCCCTTTTCATATCAAGATGATCGAAATATTTCTTATTTTTCAGAATCGTATTAGTCGTTGCACAGTCTGCAAGACATAATTCTCCATTGCACATGCTCGCATCCATCAAATAAATATCCTTTATAAACAAACACATAGTATTATTAATGAAAAAGAAATATTGCATTACAAACATATAGATAACTTAAAACAAATAAAACACACAATAGTAAAACATAATACATAAATAAAATCAAAGCAGATTAATTTTATTCGATCAGAAAATCCGAAGCCTCTAAATGAGCATTTTCATCATTGGCATCAGAGGTAGAGGGGAATTCTCCCTGAACAAAATTCATTTCAATTTTCTTTCATTTGCCCTTCTGAGATTCTTGATATAACTCAACAAGATGTTTGGGCGTACGACAATTGCGCGACCAATGGCCAGAACCACCGCAACGATAACACTTTTCATCATTATTCTTTTGTTCAGTTTGCCTCTTCTCATCTTTATTATCATAAATTTTCCTCTTCTGGGGAAGATTTTGATGACTGCCACGATAATTATGATAACCACCACGATGATACTGATAACCACCACCATAATATCCTCGGCCACGACCTCGGCTTTGACCACGACCACGTCCACGCCGCGAAATCCACCACGACCACGTCCACGATCATTACCCCGACTATTATCATTATTAGTTTTGACTGCATTCGCTTCAGGGAGTGCAGTAGAACCAGTCGCTCGGGATTCGTGATTTTTTACCAGCAATTCATTATTTTGCTCAGCCAAAAGTAAGCAAGAAATTAAATCGGAATACTTTTTAAATTTTCTCTCCCGATATTGCTGTTGTAATATCATATTCTGCGGATGGAACGTGGTAAATGTTTTCTCCAGCATATCATTATCGGTAATTATCTCTCCACATAATTTCAGTGTGGAAGTAATTCTATAAACAGCAGAATTATATTCGCTTACCGATGAAAAATCCTGCAATCGTAAATTCAGCCATTCGTACTTTGCATTGGGAAGAATAACGGTGGTCAGATGGCTATATCGCTCTTTCAGATTTTTCCACAACTCAGCTGGATTCTTTTCTGTCAAGTATTCAACTTTCAGATTTTCGTGAATATGGTGGCGAAGAAAAATCATGGCTTTCGCCTTGTCTTGTATAGTTGTTGTTTTCGTGGGATCAATAGTGTCACCTAAACCTTTTGCTGTCAAATGGGTTTCGGCATCTTGAACCCAAGGTAAATAATTTTTGCCAGTGATGTCGAGTGCAACAAACTCAAGACTCGTCAAATTCGACATTTACTATAATAAAATACAAAACATGTTATAATAATTAAAATACAAAACATGCTATAATAATTAAAACATTATACAAAAAAAAATATAATTAATCTTCTTTTAAATCTTCTTTTAAATCTTCTTTTGTAAAAGTTCTGATGAAAAACGATATCCACATCCATATAAGTGTCGCCGTAAAAATAATCATGACCAATAGATTAAACATCAGATAGAGCGACATCCTTCAATTACAAAAATGTAAAATAAGTTTCGTGATTATAACATCAAAGGAAAAAGTACAATTAATCATAATATTTAAAAAGCCTTAAAAATATTATCCACATAGCGGTAAGGATCACCGTAAATAAAGTAAGAAGAAGAAGATCCATCTTTGTATAAAACGACATGATTCTATAATTGAAAAATAACATAATAATTAGATAACATAGATAAATTATTATTAGTATTTAATAACGATAATATTGTAAATAAAATGTTAAGTAAATCTGGGAGAATGACCGATCCAAGTCAAATTCGTAATTAGGCGGTACTCCGTTCTAAAGCAAATTTGTAATTAGACGGTAATCCAACCCAAAATTTTTAATAACGATAATATTGTAAATAAAATGTTAAGTAAATCTGGGAGAATGACCGATCCAAGTCAAATTCGTAATTAGGCGGTACTCCGCTCTAAAGCAAATTTGTAATTAGACGGTAATCCAACCCAAATCATTTTTTTTTCCACATGCCAACACCGGGGATCGAAATCTGGACCTCTCGTCACTTGTAATGACGATATTCCGCGAAACCACTCGGCTATCGACGTTTTAGTTATAAATTTTAAAATTAAATATTTATTATATATATAACATTATTAGAGAATGATTAACGTAAATACAAAATAAAATTTCCATACCTAAACTCGTACAATATCTTCGACGGAGGTTGAAACTGATGACGGAGAGCGCTCGTGCTGATAACGTGTTATAAAATATTATAACTATTAAGTATTTTACTAATGACGATATAATTAGAGAGATAATAACTTCTTTTCTTCAATACTTTCTCTTATCTTTTTACACATCCCAAATCACCTATTTATACACAAATTCATCCAATTACATCCACAAAATAAAATATTACATCAACCACACAAAAATCTCATCTACCATTCTAATCAATAAAATAATCACAACCTCCATTCTAAACCACTCATTTTACTTAACCACCATTCCAAACAATATACATCCACATATTTATTTAATATTTCATAATATATCTAACATTTAGGAGACAAAATTAATTTTGTAAGGTCAACACCGACTGAACCGATCATGACATCTCACGTGTATAGATATTTTCAAGAAAATAATGATTATGATATCTTTATATTATATAATGTCATATTATTGTAAATTACGACACTACGAAATTAGGGGGAAAAAGTGAAGTATTCTAATAGTCGAATTTTCTGAATTCTAATTAATGATATTCGTCTTCATCACTTTCCATTGTTAGCATTTGGTAATTAATTTAATCAAATCAAAATTGGATGGAAAAAAAAAGATAATTATCAAATATTAGGTTTACAGATAAAATAAGTATATGCTTTCGTAGCTCAGTTGGTTAGAGCACCTGTTTAGTAAGTAGGAGGTCTTGAGTTTGACTCTCAAAGAGGGCATCTAATATGATCAATTTATTTATTTTTTTTTAATCTTTATTTCCATTTTGAAAAAAAAAAAGAAAGAAAAAAACCAAAACAATTCTGACAACGATTAATAATTAGGCAAATTTTGTTATAGGCCATATCAGAATATAAATTTAGTATTCAGACTCTGTCAGAAAAAAATTAGTTTTAAGGACCCGATTTTTATAGTAACACTTTATTGTACTGCAATAACAATACATTGTAAGTTTGTAACACAAAAAGTACGACTGATACCTCTTCTATAACACTTTTGTAAGTTTAGTTCCTTATTCTTAAGTTTTACAGAAATTGCGTCATTTGAAATAATTTTTTTTCTGGTAGGGCCTGAACCCTATTTTAAAGCTATAAAAGGGCCTGAATCTAATTAACCCTTAAAAAAATAAAAAGTAACGTTTGTAAGTGGGTAAAATTCTAAGCATGATATTAAGTAAATGTATAAATCAATCTCTCATTTTAGTTAAAAAAAAAAAAAAGAAAAACTACCCATTACCAATATACGCGTAAATGGAAATATTGCAATAAAACAATTTTTGCTTGCAATGATGTATAAATTATAAATTTAGTACAAGTAGGAAAAATGTCAACTTCTTTTCTTGGTGCAATTAGTTAAGTCCTATCCTTCTACATGCAACAGTACGTTGATAACCTACAAAACAAACACACTTTTTCTTATAAAAATATTGATAAAAAATTATAAATTTGAATAATTTAATATATCGATTTTCAATTTTAGGTATTTATATTTGATAATTGCAAAAATATATCTTTAAATTCATATTTCAGCCCGATCATTTTTTCAACGTGAGTAAAAAAATATTCAATGACGTGTGATTTTCGATCTATTTTATTGAAAAATTGATCGAATATTAAAATTTTTTCCGATATATGAATTTAGTGACTTATTTTTTGCAGATCTAACCTAAAAATCAGTACACTTAGTGATCTTAATTTATAATTTCTGTATCTATACTATATATTAAGGGAGAGCACCTTAGAGTAACTACCATCAAATTGATTTGGTATGGTAATGCTAATTACCATTTTACCATTGATTTTCAAATTTGTTTCAATTATATCCCAAAAATCATATTTTTAATTTATAAAAAATAATTTGCAATTAAAATTAATATAATAAATTCATATTATAAAAATAATTTTAAATTTTATTTATAGTTTAAGACACGCATTCAGCGTGCGGGAAATACTAGTATATAATATATTAGTGCAATAAAGTCATGTACCTTCTATCAGGTGGTTTGGCAGATCTATCTATCCAACGCCCACGCCCATCCTACCCTCATTCAACACCTTTCAAGTTATTATCATAACTTCCAATTCAACAACTAATAAATATTTAATCTATATTTAATATTTATATAATATATATATATATATATATATATATATTCTAATCCTATATGTTCCCTAGCGTACGTACGATGCATTGTCAATGCCACCAACAGTTTGTTGTTTATATAACCATAAGAACGTAGCCATTTCTGAAGCCAAGCTTCATCTATCATATAAATATTTTATTACATATCATTTCTAAGTTACTCATAATATATATTTTCCTTTCAAATTCTCAAAAAAAGACAAAAGAAAAGAAAAATAAAAAATGGGTAATTGTCAGGCAGCCGAGGCGGCCACCGTGCTAATACAGCACCCAGACCGTAGAGTCGTGGAGAGGATGTATTGGTCCGTGACTGCGAACGTCGTCATGAGCTCGAATCCCGGCTATTACGTGGCTCAAGTCATCTCCAATAATAATAATAATAATAATAATAATAATAATAATAATAATAACACGATGGCTATTGCTGTGAAGCAGCTCAAGCTTTTGAGGCCGGACGATGCTTTGGTTCTTGGAGAGGTTTATCGTCTCATCAGCTTTGAAGGTAAGATAGTTTTTATGTGTTTATTTGTTAATGGCTCGAATATACGTTAAAATTCGTTGTTCATACTACGAAACGGCGATCGTCTCTAAGATAGGACGACTTTCTGACTTAATTATCTTAGTAGGACGATATCCACCGACTTTTGCTCGGAATATTTCACGCCCTACATTAGGACGACTTCTAACTTTCTTGAATTCTAAAAAAGAAAAAGAAAAAAAAATGATAAAATTGTACTTTAATTGCGAACTTTTGCATCCAAATGGGCTCATGTCACAATACCAAATTTGAAATATAAGTTGTTCTAATTTTATATTATTTTAAATTTTTTTTTAAAAAATATATGTTTTGTGAAGATGTGTTGAAAGGTTTTGCGGCCAACAAATGCGCGAAGTCGTCGGAGGTGGAAACGTTTATCAAAGTTGATCGGAAGAGTTCGCCTAATTTAGTTAAGGTGTGTTGAAGTCTCCAATTATATATATTTAAATAAATAGAACCCTTTTATCTTGTATATATGTATATATATATATTCTTATCTATGTGGGATGTTTGAATAAGCAGTATGAGATGCTCAGCCTGGGAAGCAGTGGCAGAGCTGCTGCGCGGAGGCCAAACGGTCACGGCGGTGGTGGTGGTGGTGGTGGGCAGTGGAGACCGGCGTTGCAGAGTATACAAGAGCTTGGAACATCTTGAAAATTTGAAGAGATTTATTTAGCTTTTTTATTTCCCTAAATCGAAGCATTTAACTACTAATACACATATGTCTAATATCCATTTTCTTTCATTATATTTTTCTAACATGATCATATATAGAAGGCTAAATTTCATATAACTCACTCGTGATTTAAAAAATAAACACTAAAATCCATATTATTTGTAAATAGTATAAAACACCCTCGTGGTTTATTTCATCATGCGCTCCTTTTCATTTTCACCCCTAATTGCGAGGTACAATGTAATGTTTTAGACATCATGGAGGGTACGATGTTAAGTTTTAGACATCACAAGAAAGTTTCACGCAATAAAAAAAGAATAAGGTAGTAATATGCATTTCATTATATCTACGTGGGGTATATCATAATTTACCCTATATAGAAACCCTTTTTTTTTTTTTTATATCAATGTCACCGTTTGTCCTATAATTTTTTAGTTTTAATATTTATTGGCGTGTATTCGTAAAAAGAAATCTAATAAGATATGATGCGGATATAAAGACGTTTAGACAATTAGACTAACTGAAGATTTTTCTTTACTAAACCAAGAAATTATAAAATATATGTTAGTAATAATCTAAGGTTAACAATATATCCTAAAAATAAACTAGTATGTTATAAGAAAATGTTAGAAGAAATTAGGTAAATATATATTTGCGTTTTTGTATTAAACCAAGGTATTACACAAATAAGCACATTATTATATCTTTATGTTTGGTGTACTGCACACTAGAGGTGGTCAACGGTTAAGGTTCAACCGTGATTTTCACGGTTCGGTTACGGTTTTCTGAAAAATCGAAACTGTAACTGCTGGTTCAAACCGTAAATTGGTGGTTTCTTACTATTAAAACTTATTTTCACATTTGTTTGAAAAATAAGAAATAAAAATTAAAACTTCAAAAACGATTCGAATTGAACCGTATTTGAAACCATAACCGCCGCTTCATAACAATAACCGTAACGATCACGGTTTGGCTAATTTCAAAACCGTAACCGATAATTTTGAACCGTGAACCATATGAACCTGTCTACTACAGACAACGACAAACGCCCGTGTATATATAAGAATAATAGACTTTGTCCATGCTAACACAATTGGGTTTAGATTGTGACATGTGTCTCCATCTAAAAGATGGTGCTGATATCAACACCTTAGATGGGGAGAGTGTGACACATGTCACAATCTCAATTCAATTGGGTATAACGCAAGTGGATAGGATAGAATAAATCCTTATTCGGTAAATAAACTCATTCTATATTTATGTCGCAGTCCTCGAAAATTTTAAACAACTAGTCCTAACCCAACAAAATCTCGCAATTAATAATCACACCCATTTGGTCAACGAGGGGACTCGGCTCCACCCTTGACGTTGTCCCCTCTCAATCCAAGAATTTCAAATTACGTAATTAACATCTTAAATTCCGACCAAGTTGTGCCCCCCAAAGAACACTTTTTTTTTTCATTAAACTTATAATAAATAAAACCTTTTGGGACAGAATAAGTAAGTAATTTATTAAAAAAAAATTCTCTAAACAATTCAATACGGCAAGCAAGGCAAGACACAAAGCACTTGACATAAAAAAAAAATAAAAAATCTTAGAGAGATAAGAGCTCAAACTAATATACACGTAAGCAAATAGACAAGGTTAGCTTCGACCACCGCACGTTTATAATCATATCGTTGGATCTGACATAATTCCACATCATCTACACGTTTTTTTAATTTAAATATATCTGTTTTTGGATAATCTGTCCAACATTCCAACACCTCAGACCAATATACATATACATATATATATATATATTCCTCGTTATCCTATTTCTCTTACATATTGGATTATTACACCTTTGATCAAAGAACTGTTTCTTGTTTGTAGAGGAAATTAGGACTTCATTACAACTGTTTTCCATCATCAAACAGTTCCCCATTTTTGTTTTTTTGTTTTCTAAGGATAAAAAGGGCTTGAAATATCGTTGAAAAACTCAATTTCATATCAATTCTTGCGAAATGGAAGGTACAAACAAACCATTAATAATCCCATTACCGCCGCCATCGCCTAATGAGAGGTCGGCGGCGAAGAGCTGCTGCTGCTCGTCTGTTTCTGGGAATCTCTTATGGGATCGTCTCTTCGACGAAGCTTATAGAGCCGACGTCTCCATCTTGACCGATAATGGCGGAAAAGTATGCGCCCATGCCAGCGTCCTCGTGAGTTCTTTTTCTTACAAGCCTTTTTTTTTTTTTGGCCTTCGCAGCTGATAATATTCATAGATGATTTTAGGGATTTATGTGATTTTTTTCTTGATTCGAAGGGCTCGGCTTCTCCGATATTCGACGGAATGCTGAGGAAATTGAGGAAGAAAGCCCGACGCAACCACTTGCCGTCGATCAGAATCCGCGGCGTGCCGGAGGAGGCCGTTCGAGTATTCGTCCGATTCTTGTATTCTTCTCGGTAATAAAACGGTTTCGTTTTGCTGAATGACCATTTCGCCTGAAAAGTTTTAAGCTTGTATATCCCGCGTATCGTATTTTAATTTTATATAATAGACCCGTTACGTTTGGGCTGATGCTGATGATTTCTTTCATAGATGTGTAATTTTTTTTAATTGGGTAGTCGTGAGGATTCGTACTCACGACCTTTTTAGTCTAATCTCTAACACTATGTTGAATGACCATTTCACCTAAAATTTGTTGGGTGCGTATCATATTTTAATTTTATATGTTATATGCCAGACACATTTTACGACATACCGTGTTCTTTTTCGGGTTAAGTTCGTTCACTAATCGCTTCGTTTTACTGAATAATCGCTTCGTCTGAAAGCTTAAGCTTGTAGGGAGCCTATCGTATTTTAATTTATATAATTTCATTTTCAATACGCCCTCACATCTAGGATCATGATTTCATTTTTAGACGGTTTTTTAATTGGGTGATCGTGAGGATTCGTGCTCACGGCGGTTTTGGTCTGATATCAGACACCACGTTGAATGTCCACTTCACCTAAAACTAGTAGACAGTGTAATTATATTCCCAATACATTTTTACGACATTCCGAGTTCTTTGGTGTTCGTTCACTAATCCCGAATACGTATCTATTCTTTTTTTTTTCTTTTTCCAGCTACGAAGACGAGCACATGAACCAATGCGCTCTGCCTCTGTTAGTTTTGTCCCATTCGTTCGTAATCCCGCAGCTGAAAAGGTTGTGCGAATGCTGGTTGGAGCACAGATTGCTCACGGCGGAGAATGTCATCGACGTTTTCCAAATCTCGCTCCTCTGCGATGCGCCCCGACTCGGCCTCGTCTGCCACCGATTCATCCTCCGAAACTTCAAGGCGGTTTCTTCCTCCGAAGCATGGGAGGCCATGAAACAGAGCCACCCTATTTTAGAAAAGGAGATTCTTGATTCGAAAAACATCGAAGATACGGTGAGTTACTATTCGACTGCCTAAAAGTTTAACTATAAATGGAATATATCATATTTTAATTTTATATACTTTGTATTCAACACGACTCTCACGTCTATGTTGATTTCTTTTTCTTATTTAGTCATAGACGTGTAATTTTCTGAAATGTGTTGTCGTGAGGATTCATATTCATGACTTCTTTTGGCATGAACTCTGATATCATGTTAAGTTATCAATTCACCTAAAACCTTAAGCTTGAATTGAGTGCATCATACTTTAATTTTATATTCTTTATTTCTAACGGTCAGTTATTAGATTTAATTGTCTGAAAGTGATTCATGGGTTCGGCGTATCGCAGGAAAAGAAGGAAAGGGCGCGAAAGGCGAACGAGAAGATAGTATACGAGCAGCTATACGAGGCCATGGAGGCTCTGATCCACATATGCAGAGACGGATGTCGAAGCATCGGGCCGCGGGACAAACACATCGGAGAGGACCATAGCCCGTGTAAGTACTTGGCCTGTAATGGGCTCGAAGCCCTCGTCCGACACTTTGCGGGTTGTAAGACGAGGGCTTCTGGCGGGTGCGTCCACTGCAGGAGAATGTGGCAGATACTGAAGCTTCATTCTTGGATATGTGCCGATTCGGACGCTTGCAATGTCCCCCTCTGCAGGTCGGTTTCTTTTCCGTCTTTCCCGACCGTCCGAGCTTCGTCTGAAGAGAATTTCATGGGTTTTTGACCATTTTTTCTTTTTTTTTTTTTTCAGGAATTTCAGACAGAGGAGGAGAAGACAAAGCAATAAGGATGACATGAGATGGAAGCTTTTGGCCCGAAAGATAGTGAGGTCGAAGAGTATTACGGGCGGCCCTTTCTTTACGATAGAATCGACAATGTGCTGAGAGAGACTCTTTAGTTGAAATTAGTTGCAATCATATGATTAGTCTTTGTTCCTTAGTGTAATGATTCTTTAATTGTAAATTCTCTTCGGTGGTCCCCTAAAGAATCTTGTCTCTTTATTTCGATCCTCCTATTGCAATGGAGCGGTAATGGGTGGGTTGGAAGCTGGTATTGAACATACGATTCCTATATCAAATTTTCGTTTCGAATACCATCCTCGATAATTCACCGCTTATGATGAATTGATTCGAGGACGGAAAATCACCGTACGAAGATGGGGATTCCCGTGGAGAATTAGGGTTCCTCATATATATGTATATCCTATAATTCAAGGGTAAATTCCTTAGCTGTCCCGATCGAAGTTTCAAATTCCTCTTAAATACCACTTCAATTATTTCTTCATGTTCAGTACCTAAAACGGTTTTTTCAATGTTGAAAAGACAAAACTAACCTTACTTCACAGGTTTAGTTCCAACAAAACTGGACATCATACCAACTGTTGTCTCTATTATACCAACTATTAACACTATTATACCAATAGAATTGAATATTATACAAACTGTTATCACTATTATACTAACAAATAACGTTATTCTAATTTTTTACAAATAAAATTGGACATTATACCAACTGTTGTCGCTATTATACCAACTGTTATTGTTATAACTCCAATAAATAATGTTATTATAATTTTATACAAACAAAAATGGAAATTATACCAACTGTTGTCATTATTATACCAATATAATTGAATATTATACCAACTGTTATCATGTCCAGTTTTGTTGTGAAAAAAAAAGTTATTTTCGTCCTTTCACTGTTTGTGGGTATTAAACACACAACTTTTCACAGATGGGTACTGAATAGAAAAAAATAATTCGATAGATACTGAACAGAAAGTTTAAACTTCGAAGGGTACTGAAAGGAAATTTGCCCATAATTTCAAAGGTAATTTTTGCAGAAAAAAAATTGAACTAAGTGGCATTGACAAAGTCGACATTAAACATAATGAAAAATAGACAATGACATACTATAATAAAGAAACATTAACAATACGATCAAGTTACAACAAAATGCGACATTAGCAAAAAATGCACTAAAGAAACAAACTATGACAAAAAAATGTTATATATTATGTTTCATGCTAAATAAACAAATTACGACAAAAAAAACTAGTATATATAATAGATATATTTCATGCCTCACTCACAAAATGGTTTTTGACAATTCATTTATTTTTTTTCAAACGATAATTTTATTAATAACAAAATATAAAGGGGCTAAAAAGCTTAGATGTTTCATTTGATAACATTGAACCATTCAGATAGAAAAAAACTCCCGTTAAGAGAGAAAGGAACACAAACTAAAAAAAACACATGCTATTATCAAACCCAATTTTCCATTTTAATCCCATAATTTATGTATTTTTTAGAATAATTTGAGTATGTTTAAGCAAATTAGATGCATTATAATTAACTAGTATTTGTGCACACTCTATGCGTGTGCTATAAATTATAAATATATATTATAATATAAAATTTTATTGTAAATTATTTTTAAGAATATAGAAAGAAAAAATAATTTGTGAGAACATTATTATAATAAATAAAAAATTAAAGAATTGAATAGTAATTAACTAAATTAAAATAAGTAAGTAATAAAATGGGCAAAATAGTAATTATACCAAACTTTTCTCAACATTTTCTCAACATAGTGGGTGGTTTTTTATAATAATTTATTAATTTGAGACCAAATAAGACATTTTTAACTTGCCTTGACACTTAATAAAATAGAATAGATTTTTTTATATGAATTTCCTAAATGGAATTGATAAAGGATCTATGAATTGACCGGCAAAATAACCAAAGTCCCATAAAGTATAATAATTAAATCTTGATTTATAGATTTGTAATAACATCCATTCTAATCCCATTACATATAGACATGTTCAGACGGTTCCGATTTCGATTCGCCGGTTTGGAGCCGGCGGAAGCTCAAACCGTAACCGAACCGTGGTTAACCACGGTTCGGTTACGGTTTAGAACCGCCGGTTCCGGTTCCAAATCGGATTTTTTTTTCCAATTTTTTTTAATTTTTTTTGTTTATTAATTGGAAAATAATAAAGAAAATTAATTTTTTTAGTAATATAAAAGCTTTTTCATTCCAATTATTTATAAATTACAACTCAAACAAACTTCAATATCGATAATATTAAAAAAATTGTAACTCGATACTTTAATACAATGTAAAAAAAAAAGTATATAATCACTATTTTAAAAGAAAATTGATTACTAAAAAAATACAATTCAATACCATGGAAAAAAACAATTACACCTTCAATATTTAAAAAAAATTTGATTATCGCTAAAAAAATAAAAAAACCGTTGAGAATATATTTTTTTTATATAAAAAATAATAAACCGGAGACCGCCGGTTACGATTTGGAAAATATAAAAACCGAAATCGAACCGTTATAACGGTTCGGTTCCGATTATAATCGGAACCGTTGACCCCCGGTTCGGTTCTGGTTTTTGAAACCGTTTGAACACGTCTAATTACATATTGATAAATAATAAAAATAATTAAAAAAAAAAATCTAATTTAGATTTTGGATTTAGGGGAGAAACAGTTTGCGAGTGAGTGCGAATTCCGCGGCTGGCGCACTGTCGCGCTCTGATACTCCCAATCTCGCTAGCGTGCGCCATCGTCGCCTTGCGTGCGCCGTGCTCTCACCTCCATAGTCGGCTCTTGTTTCTTTCCTCATCTTTTGCTGCCGTAGATAAGGCAGACGACGCTGTACCGCCGCAGATCTACGCCTCGGAGATGTCGAAATCTCGGGTCTACACCGACGTCAACGTGGTGCGCCCTAGGGAATATTGGGACTACGAGAATCTCACCGTGCAGTGGGGGTAAGTAATTGAGTGGATTCTTAATTTTGTACCTCTTTTGCTGGTCCTTACTCGATCGTTGCTTCTGCTTTCTCTCCATGGTGTGTTGATTTGCGTTTAGGGTTTCTTTTTTAGTGGATTTATAGTTCGTTCTTGCGAGATTGTTATTGAAATTGCTGTGGTCTGATGCACGAACTTGTGGATTTTTTTTGTACCACTTGGGCTATTTGGCTTTGGATTGGATTATAAGTTTCTTTAATGCTTGTTTTCAGAGACCAAGATGATTATGAGGTGGTTCGCAAAGTTGGAAGGGGAAAATACAGTGAAGTTTTCGAAGGCGTAAACGTGAATAACAATGAGCGGTGTATTATTAAAATTCTGAAGCCCGTTAAGAAGAAGAAGGTAACTTTTCTGTTGTTGTCATGTTCAAGAGGTTTATGAGCAATGGTGGGCTACTGATCAATATGTTTTATATATGAAGATCATTAAGCTTTTTTTGAAGGAATGGCGAATCATCATAGGCTATTGACTGTTGCTGGTTTATTCATCTGTAGTATTGATCTTTACTTCATAGTTAAATTACTCTAGCATGTGCCTGACATTGCAATACTTTTATGCTGCCTTAAACGTCAACTGGAAATCATGGCCAAGAACCGCAGAGCTATGATATCATCATCGTCACTGAGTTGCCTGAATTTGAGTATAGTACTATGATCTAATGCTAACTTGCCAATAAGAGAAAGAGATTGTACTGATAAATCATCGTTCTGTTTTTCCTATGATTAATTCGAGCTTTCTATTTTGATTAATATTGTTAAGTTCGAATTTATGGTTCCGTGTAGATCAAGAGAGAAATCAAGATACTTCAGAACCTCTGTGGGGGTACCAACATTGTCAAACTTCTAGATGTCGTCAGAGATCAGAATTCAAAAACTCCAAGCTTGATATTTGAATATGTGAATAGTACAGATTTCAAAGTTCTGTACCCTACTTTGACAGATTATGACATTCGTTACTACATCTACGAACTTCTCAAGGTTAGACGAACGAAATTTCATGCATCCGAAGCAGATTATGTCTCTGTATTTTTTTTCTTTTTCTTTTTTCTGATGGCTCAAGCTTATATATGCTTCTGCAGGCGCTAGATTACTGTCACTCACAGGGCATCATGCACAGAGATGTAAAGCCTCATAATGTGATGATAGACCATGAGTTAAGGAAACTTCGTCTGATTGATTGGGGTCTTGCAGAATTTTACCACCCTGGAAAGGAGTACAATGTCCGTGTTGCTTCACGGTAAATTGGATCTACTTTCTCAAGAAGTAGAATACAACGACATCTATTTTTTGAACTACTTTGTTCATTCCTTATATCTAAATTTTTTTTCACAAGCTATATTTCTTTCTCATTGTGAAATCTAACTACCTCTCAGATACTTTAAGGGTCCAGAGCTTCTTGTCGATTTGCAAGACTATGACTATTCTTTGGACATGTGGAGCCTTGGCTGCATGTTTGCCGGAATGGTGGGAGCTATGAGTGATCTTCTGGTTTTCATTTATTTGGTGAATCAGCATGTACTTTTTATGTTAACATCAACGCACGTTCTATGCAGATTTTTCGAAAGGAACCTTTCTTTTACGGGCATGATAATCAAGATCAGCTTGTTAAAATTGCCAAGGTGAGGCGGTCATCTTATTCTAACAACTAGATCTTTAGTATCATTCTGAGTGAAGCTCTTTATATGATATAATTAACTAAGCGTTGACATAAACATGCATGCACTGACTAGTATTTTATCTGACGGATCATCTCCCAGGTGCTTGGGACTGATGAGTTGAATGCCTATTTACACAAGTACCATCTTGAGCTAGATCCTCAGCTTGAAGCCCTTGTCGGAAGGTATAAATTTCTGAAAAAAATTAATTACCAAATACCCTTAGTTTAGTTAGTACCTACACCAATAAGGCTGGTCACCGTTTTACCTGGCAGACACAGCAGGAAACCATGGTCGAAGTTTATCAATGCAGATAACCAGCACCTCGTGTCACCAGAGGTATGTTCATCTTCGAACATCTCTAGTCGTCTTTTCCTTTGTTTTTCCAAGCCCGTTCAGTTCTCGAAGGCAGGTGCATTGGATCATCTTGTTTTTATCTTACCAGGCCATTGATTTCCTTGACAAACTACTTCGCTACGATCATCAGGATAGGCTCACAGCTAGAGAAGCAATGGTTGGCCATTTTGTCTCAACTAAACTAATGATTATTATTTTTTTCTTTCATTTTACTTCTCTCGAAAATCCTTCTTAGTTTACATGTTTTGTCTTCGTCCCGACTACTTAACTGACCCCTCTGTCTCTTTCTCTCTCTCTAGGCTCATCCATATTTCTTGCAAGTGAGAGCTGCCGAGAGTAGCAGGACAAGAACCCAATAAGCTCATCAACCGTCTGTAGGATTCGATATCCATTATCCGCGCATAATTCCTCCATAATGTGTGATACATCGAGAGTTTAGACTTTCTTGGGCAGCCCAGATCCTTGCTTGTGTACTTTTTGTTAATCTTCTGAAAGTCGAAAGTTGCTAACGGTTGGCATGTATTATCCTGTCCTCGTGCTGACTGACCGTCTATATCCGTCGTGTAAGTCAACTGCATCGTCTATCGTTTGCTCGGTAATAAACATTAATGCATGCATGTTTGGGTGAGAAGTGTTGGCTTCGATCACATTGGGCGAGTGGTTGGATAAAAACCTTACTCAATCATTTGCTTTTACAGCCCGAAAATGAAGCGTAAAGCATGGTTTAATTTAGTTGCCTCTCTCCATTAGCAAATTGTTTGGCGAATCCCTTCCTAATATTCTTGCAAGAAACGACTTACGTGTTGAATGCAATTATGGTATCGTGGAAATAAAATAACATTTCAAGCAGCGCTGTCATGCTGCGTTAGTCTAGACAAGACCACCACTGAACTATCAAGAAAAGATGTCCGACATGTAATATATTGTAATGTTCGCAATTGGCAAGTGGTCCGATCGTGATATTTTCGTAAGGTCATGGGTTCGATTCAGCCTGATCACATTGGCTATTGATTTTTGTTGTGGCTTAGGACAGTATATACGGACTAGTAGTAGGATTAGTTCAGTTGTAAGATAGAGTCGTCTCATAGCCGACAATGAGGTTTATGTTTGGAATCGCCTGTTTCGATTGCACCAAAAGCTCAAACTGTAATCGAACCGGCTCATAGTTTTTTTTTTGTATTTTTTTCGGTCAAAAATGGCTGCTGGAATCGTTGACCCCAGTTAGTCGAACCTTGACCGCTGGTTCGGTTTCGATTTTTCTAACCGTATGAACGCCGTTGCAAGATAGAGTTGTCTTATAGCCGACAATGAAATTTAGATTTGATTCGGGCCGACTCCAAAAAGAAGTCATGTGTTCGATTATGCATGGTCACCTTGATTATTGATGTTTGTCGTGGCTTGAGATAATACACACAGATCAGTCCACTGAAAGTTGAGGTCGTCTCATATTACAAACAATGAAAATCAAATTCGATTCAAGCTGAATTTAGTCGGAGTGTGGATACACTTAGATCAACATCGGTAGTTCCACTAAACGCTGATTGCTGGACAATAAGGTTCAAATTCGATTCAAGCTAATTTAGTCGGAGTATGCATGCTACAATGACTTTGGTTGCATTGCTAAGAAATAATGTAATATGATGGGGTTAAACACTACCACATTCTATAACGAGCGAGATCCAATAGTAACTGTTCAAGTTTATTTGGTATGACACGTAAAAATATAATATTACCCTCAACTATTCTATTTATTCTAGTTATATCACCAAATCAAATTTTTTTTATGTACCTACAAATAAACACAATCAAAATTAAACTTTCAACTTCTAAATTTTTTTAATAATTCTAAAAATATAAAATAATATTATATATATTAATATTTTATTGCACAAGCAAAAATACTAGTCCCGTAAATTACTAGCTATAATAATAATAATAATAATAATAATAATAATAATAATAATAATGCAAAGCAAGAACGCCATTTAAAATGCGCATTAGGTACTCATAATCTCAATATTATGATTTTTAGTCCCAAAATAAAAAAAATAAAAATTCAGCCGATAAGACAGTTTAAGAGTCGTAATCATGGAGGACATAATGAGAATTATCACTACAGCAAATTGCGGGCCCAAATCTTTCAAACTATTCAATAGACGAATATGCTTTGCTCAGAGCAGAGATACTACCTACAATAATCCTCCTCTTCTAAGATCTCTATTTCCTTTTTGTTCTTTGTATTATATGAGATAAAGATAAAAAAAATAAAATTATATAGCAAGTTCTTCGATTACCCTCCTCTTTCTTCCTTCTTTGTTTAGCCCAAGCAAATGGACGCCGTCGAGGTTTTTCTGTTCTGCCTCGTGGGTCTCTCTGTTTCAGTGTTCTTGGTGGTAGAAAACTTCGAGAAAGGTAGAAGAAAACCTCATCAACATGAAGAAGCAGAGAAAGCCCTAGTTTCTGCAGTGTCGTCGTCGGTGAAGGAAGATTATTTCCCTGAAGGCGAAAGGGCCGTCGGCGATCATGGCGAGGCTGTGCCCCAAGTAGATTTCTGCGGCGGGTCTACCGCCATTGTTCGGGAGATTGAGGAGGAAGACGGAGGAGAAAGAGTTAAACCTTCAGACCGTGAGATACCATCGGAAAAATCTGATCTTTTACCACACAGCGACGGCGGAGGTGACAAAGAAAAGGAGGAGCAAGAATGGTTTGACGACGACGACTGTGAAGGCGTGGAAAGGAGCGAGCTTGAGAAGGTGTTCGGCGAGGCCGTGGTTTTCGTGGGCTGCGACGAAAATGCCGATCAGATCGGAGATGAGCAAAGGCTTGAGCTTTACGGCCTTCAAAAAGTGGCCTTCGAAGGGGCTTGCCGTGGACCACCGCCTATGCTCACGGCATTGAACGCTTCGGCAAGGTCAAAGTGGTAGTAATTCTACTCATCCCTCTTTTTCCATAAA
The DNA here is from genome assembly GCA_028392965.1 of Lindernia subracemosa. Lineage (NCBI taxonomy): Eukaryota > Viridiplantae > Streptophyta > Magnoliopsida > Lamiales > Linderniaceae > Vandellia > Vandellia subracemosa. The sequence goes on along the minus strand of JAQPCC010000137.1, from coordinate 313,237 downwards.
ACATACGAATTCTTGAAATAAAACAGTACAAACTGAGCAATGGGGCATGTATGAATCTTTTTCGACTGTCAGGAATTCTTGGCAGAAGGTAGGCGGCATAAGCCGAGAAGCAGCAATGGAGAGATACGTCGACGTTTTATCGAGGGCGGCGCCGGGATGGAAGATGGGTTCCTAATTGCTCAAGAATTATTGAGCCCCATTCATAAGATCGAAGCATTAGTAGGTTTTGTTGATAGGGGCTGGGCTGTGTTCTTGATTTTCAAACGTAGTAGAAAATTGAATTTTAGATGGTATGATTATATTACTATATGGGTATGGTATGAAGAATTGAATTGATGCTCTTATGCTGTGATCATTAATGCTTAGTAGTTTCCACGTCGTTGTGAGATAACATCTCAAAGTATTCTGCAGTATTATATGTGTGTCTTATAAGGTATGTTAAAACATAAAACATACTCAATTAGTACTAATGATTATGTTTTTGTAATAACCGATGGTCATTTATAATCACATGAACGAAACTCCTTTGTGGTGGTGGAAAGGGAAAGCTTATATCTACTAGGTTTTGAAATTGGGTTTTCGAATCGGACCAAAAATTTTAGTGGTTTAATCTGTATGAAAATCGAAATAAAGCCGAAGTAAAAACGGTTCCTTTATTTATAATAAAATTATATTTTATGAATAAATAAATCAAATAAAATGTATTGGATGATTGAAAAGTAATTATAAAATGGGATGTCAAAAATTAAATTTATAAATTGGGGATCAAAATTAAATAAAAATAAAATGTATTCGAAGATACAAAATTAATTGTAATAAGAGGGGCCAAAGCTAAGTTAAAATAAAATTTATGTACTAAAGATGAGTTGAACTCAGCCTTGGAAAACAAAATCTAAAGCTATTAACACTAGACCAGATCAATGTAATTTAATATTAAGTTGTATATTTATTATTTTAATTAAAGCTTGAACCGGATTGGAACCGAACCGGAATTCCGACAAGTTCACGGTTAACCGGTCCGAATCGGCCGGTCCTGTCCGGTTGTAAAAACCCCGATTGTAAGTGTGTGAAGTGTAACAAGTTCTGAGATGCTTTAAAGAGATAAACCCAAATCTCATATCAGGTAAATGAAATAATCACGACCTACATATAAACTCACGGGCTACACCACTTATTATCAATTGACTTCTAGAGTAAAATCCCATATGTGCTTATATGCGCTCATAGCTTGGGCTTATGAGGTGAACGTGGACCGAACACATGATCAATAATTAGAGGGATGTTCTAACACAAATACGATGCGAATGATGTGCCATCAATCATTGGAATAATTGACGCATTTCATCAAAAGTCTTCCTGACACTGATGTTGGTCAGGCGGGGCAGACGACATGACAAGAAAATTATCATTGAAGGAAATGTCGGTTGGTGTTTGAGAAGAGGATTGTTTGAGTATCAAACTCAATCTCATATCGTGTAAATGAAATACTTATGACCTACGTACACGCTTGTGTTTTACTCTCACTATTGTCAATTGGCTGTTAAAGTCGAACTTATCTAAATGGAAACATACTAAGTTCTTATATCCCTGACAAAACCAATGCCTCAATCCCTAAATACAGTGTGATGACATCCTATTCTGCTGGTGTAGGGAAGCTAGAATTCAATTGCACCATTTGAAATGAAATTTATGTAATAATAAATAATATAGGAATCTTCCATACTGAAGTTTTTAACAAACGAAAATCATGCAAGGAAGGGATTTACCACTTTCAAACTTCAAAATGCCAACTTGAGGGCAGAAAGGAATAAGCTTTCTTAACCACAAATACTATGAAGTGCCAGCAGAAGATGATCGAAATGGCAGATAGCGTCTTTTCTCGAATCTCATTGGGGTGTCGGGATATCTTAGTATTTTATGCCTCGAAAGCTGTAAGATTCAAGAACCAGACATCTCGACAAGTTAAGAGAGTAAAGAGCCGTTTGTCGCAGGACTACACAATACCGTAAAGTAGCATATCACGGGATAATAACGAAAGGAAAAACAATATCAAGTATTAAAAGCAGTTTACAAGTCGTCAAACAAGCAAACCAAAATTTCAGACCAGTTGTAGTAGTAGTAGTAGTAGTCAAATGCAGAAAACTGTGACGTGACGTGCGAGCTGTTCTATAAAATACATGCAAGTCATTCTACTCAGGACAAGTATTCATTTGCATAGAAATTAGAAGTCCAATAAATACCGAACGAAATCTTAAAAACTTACTTCAGATCGATCAAGAGTCAACCTCATCTCGAATCTCTTTGACAAGACTGTCCTTGTATTCTTCGAACGAATCCCAGGATGTGTCCACGGTTCCATCCTCCACGACCCATACTTGACTCTTCTCTTCATCTTCGCAGACGCGGGATATAAGCCTCGAGTCATGACTGACCAGGACAACCCCGCCGGTGAACTCATCGAGGGCATCGGCTAGTGCGTCGATGCTTTGCATGTCCAAGTGGTTCGTGGGCTCATCTAGCAGCAGGATGTGTGGCTTGGACATGGATATGGAGGTAAAGACGACTCTTGCCTTCTGCCCGCCGGAGAGCTTTGCAATTGGTGTTAGGTGATTGTGGCTGGGAAGCCCAAACTTGCCCAGCTTGGCCCGAACAGCTTCTTGCTTGCTAAGCCCTTCTTGGTCGGGATGTAAACGAAGCAAGTATTGCACCGGCGTTTCATCCATCGTGAGAAGATCCACAAAGTGCTGAGAGTACCTTCCAATCCTCAACTTCTGACTTCGCCTCACTTCGCCTTCGGTTGGCACCAAATCTCCGGCAAGAAGATTGAGCAGAGTCGATTTTCCAGCGCCATTGGGCCCCACGATTGCAACCCGAGTCCCCATATCGATTCCAACATCGACGTTGGATAGTTTAAAATCGTCACGGTTTGGATAAGTGAAGCTAACTTCAATCAGCTGCAAAAGTGGGGGAGTTAACTCGGTGGGTTCAGGGAAATGGAACTCGACGGTGTAATCTCTCCATTTCTGCGGAGCCTCTGGCGGGGCTTCGTCTTCTTCTACCTTGCTCTTACCCTTTTTCTTGGAAGCTTCTTTAGCTGCAGCAAACTTGGCACGGTCTTTGACCTTTTCTTGTTGAACCCTGCTGCCAGATCTCTTGGCGGCTTTCACCTGCTTGTCATAGATCTCAAACTTCTTGTTCATCTCTTTGCGTCGCTGCTCGTACCCGCTCTCAAAGTCGTCGAAATTCCCGCGGTAGAGGTGGAGCTTCATGTCGTGGAGATGAATAATTTCGTTGCAAACTGTGTTGAGGAAGTCTCGATCGTGAGACACAACCACTAGTGTCTTCTTCCACCTGCATAAATATTCTTCTAACCACAACACTGCCCTGAGATCGAGATGATTCGTAGGCTCGTCTAACAGTAACAGGGTTGGTTGAACAAAAAGTGCTCTCGCTAACGAGATTCTCATTCTCCATCCACCACTGAAGGACTTTGTGGGCCTCCCTTGCATGTCTTTTGTGAAGCCCAACCCAGCAAGGATTTTAGACGCTTGTGCCTCAGCGGCATCAGAACCCATCAACTGTAACTTCTCGTATAATTCAGATAGTTTCTCTCCCACATCATCCTCTTCACCACTATCTTCATCGGGGTTTGCATCATTCGAGGCATTCGAAGAATCTTGTAACGCTGCAACTTCTTTACGAAGCTTGATTAGTTCCTCATTAGCCGAAACAACTGCATCAAGTGCTGTCCTATCATCTCCCACAATCTCCTGTTCGACCAAGAGTACATCAATGTTCTTCGGGACAGGTATCTTTCTCCAAGCAAGAAGCTTCAACAAAGTGGACTTTCCCTTCCCATTGGGACCAACCAACCCGTATCTCTTCCCGTGCGATATCTTGACAGAGACATTCTTCAATAGTTCTTTCCCACGAGCAGAGACAGAGAAATTCTCAATAGTGATATCCTTAACATTGGCATCAGCTTCATTGTCTTCATCTTGAGCTGAAGCTTTACTACCAATCACAACTGTGAAGGCATCACGGTCATCTCTAAGGGCCTCTTGCTTCGACACCTCAGCGGCATGAGCAGCGAGCATGTCTTTCTTTTCACGCTTCTTTAACTCCTTGTCGGTCACGGTTATGTCGAGAGTCTTGGAAACATTTCGATTTTTTCTCCTGTTACCTTCACTCTCCTTAAGCTCTTCTTCCTCGGAGTTCAGAACATCTTCTTCGTCAGAGGATGGAAGATCTATGCCGTCAACGTAAGATGACTGTTTTGGAGCAGATTTGGGCTTGGATTTAGCCGAAGCAGCAGTTGACGGTTTCTTGGGCTTATCTGGTTTGGTATCCATGCTTGCCAATAACGCAGACACTGACATCTTCTCTTTATTAGCACTCGGCTTGGCTTTTGTGCTAACAGCACCGTCCTCCGACTTCTTCTTCCCCATCGTTATGTCTGATAAATCATAATCGAAACAGAAAAAAGGCTAAGTAATCACAATAATAAAAGCCCTTCGCAAAAATTATAAAACACAACAACTTGATTTTTCTTAGTATTCTCGAAATCCCTCCCCAATCCATTCAATGTCTGGTGACTAATTCAATTTGCCTAAATCTACAAAACGAATCTTTAGAACCGCGAAAACCCAAGATCAGCAAAACTCAAAATTCCTCCTTTTCCTAAACAACTACAACACTATTTTGACAAATTAACAAACAAAACACCGAAATACTCATTCGGATCCAAACGGGAAATCCATTCATAGACGAAGTAAGATCAAAAAAAGGATTCAATTAAGACATACTGCATCCAGAAAGGCACAATTAATACGACCAGATGCAAAGAAACGGGCGAACTTAAAAGTGAAATCGAGGGAGAAACAGCTTTTACCTCAATAGAAAATCTGCCTTCGAGCAAAAAACAGATCGATTCTGCTAGAAAATCAATAATTTTACCTTCGGATAATTAGATATCCACCTTCAACAATCACAAGCAGCGGCGGAGATATGGTGGTCTCCGTTCCAGTTTGATTTCCACGCTAGCTGCTTATTCGTTTGTGTGATTGTGATTATAATCAAGAAGAATAGGTAGGGTAGGGCTAAGGGTAATTTGACCCTAGCTTCGCTAATGGGCCTAAACATTGTTTGGGCCTCTGAAACATTGGGCCTAATGAGCCTAGCAAAACTCAAAGACTGTTATTTTGAAATTTGAAGGGTTCTTTTTTCTTTTTAGGCTAACTTGCATATAACTCACTCGTGGTTTAAAAAATAAACACCAAAATCCCCATGATTTATAAATAGCGTAAAACACCCTCGTGGTTTATTTAATTATGCGCTCTTTGCCATTTTCACCCCCTAATTGGGGGGGTACAATGCTATGTTTTAGACACTATGAGGAGTATGGTGCTAAGTTTTAGACACCACATGGGAGTTTTCCGCAATAAAAAAAAACATAGGGTAGTAATTCGCATTTCAGTATATCTATGTGGGGGTATAGTATAATTTACCCTTCTTTTTATTGATCATTGAATTGATCCCATACAATCTTCCTATAAAAAATAAGTTCATTTTATCCTTGGGTTATAGAACTTGTAGTATAATGCTTAGATTGTTATTATCCATACCTAACCATAGATTCCTACGATTAGATTAAAACAATTTCGAAAAGATTAGGGATGAAAAATTCTAAGAAAGGTCTAATATCCGTGAAGCATGATATTTATGTGTCGAAGTCTATGCGTCCCCAAAGTGAGAAAGGTGAAAAATAGATGATTAGAATTATCTATGCTTCAGCGGTTGTAATGGTCGAATATCGCATATGTAGTGAGTATAGTGAATCAGTTTTAAGTAAACCTCGAGGAAAATAATTTTTTTTTTTTGTGTTGCCTGCCCTCATGAATTTTCAAGCTTCTTTAGATCTTGGGTCTAAATGGGTTATTTGGCAAAGTAAACAAAACCCTATAAATAATATGCCTTAACCCAAATTGCTATCACCAATGTAAAGCTAAAAAAAACACGACTTATTGTTTAGATGACAAAAATGTCCATTAAAGATTCATTGGACTTTCAAATGGGTTTGAATCTAGACTCCGCTTAGATTCAAATTTTCTACGGCGGCGCCCACAAACACTCTTCCGACAAAGGTCTGAGTCTAAATGTGTCTATAGTCAGACTCATTTGAAGTTCTAATGGATTTTTATTGAGTATTTTGTCGTCCATTTCTATCGAAAAAGAGAACAAAGACTTAAGACATATGAATTTGATGACTTATTACTAAATATTGTAGTTGACAATCCAAAATTATGTATCAAGTGACCCATAGTTATATTTTAAAAACATTCATACGTGTCAAACTTCATGATTTTCACCGAACAAAGGCTGAAAAGTAAGATTGTAATAAAATTATATGGTTCATCCATGTCATAGCTTTAGGTAAATTTGGAATGGGTTCGCCCAGCTTCACAGAATAGTTTCAATCACAGAGTGTGTTGCGTGAACCTATAACCGATTGAGTAGGGATATTCCTAATCGTAAAAAATAATAATAATAATAATAATAATAATAATAATAATAATAATAATAATAATAATAAATTGTATGGTTCAGATTTTTCTACAGATGTACAATGACATGCGGGGAAATTTAATTGTTATCTTGGAGCCGTATGTTCAATTTTCGAGGTCCATATATATGCTATTCGTCTTAAATGAGAATCTAGTCCCCGAGATATGCGGGGAAATTTTAATTACAAAATTTATATTTGCATGTAATAACTTATGAGGGCCAATTTACCACCTGCCCCATTCAATGCATGGCATATATATATATATATAAACATGTCATGAAAACTTCGTATTTTTTCTATCTCGAGTTATTTCCACTCGATTTGGCTATGAGCTAGTCTCTAAATAATGGCGTGGGCTTGCGCCACACGGATCTGGCGGAGGCTTAATTGCGCAACACACTCTAGTGATGTGACTAATCCCCAGGACCAGATGAATACGTCTCAAACCCACCTGACAACGATAGTAATAAGTAATAAATCTCATTGGGACTACTCAAGGAATTGTATGAAGGGAGATTCGATCTCACGACCTAACCCACACATCCTTAAGCCTGATCAAGAAAAACTTTGTAATAGTTGTATATTATATATTATAATTTCTAAATACTTGCGAACGTAAAAAACATTTGGAAAATGAATGTTGTAGGGAAGATAAATGAAGATTCTCGCATGTCTTTTATTATGTCACGACTGAAAATATCTTTGGTCGTTTTAATAAATAAATAAATCGAATGGCATAAAAGTCAATTGATTAAATCTGTTAATTGTGGTTGGGATCATTAGTGGGGTTGGAAAGTGAAAGTCAATATATTATTAAGACGTCAATCCACCCACCGACCACCGACCACCGACCACCGACCTATATAAATATATAATATATGTTACAATTAAATAGAAAGCATTGGAAAGCCATTTTGACACAAATTAATAATTAACTAATTAGAAGTTTGAAAACCATACAAAGAGATCACAGCAATAATCTAATCACTTTCCTCTTCTAAAAAAAAATTATTTGAAAATAAAATATCTAAAATTAGGAGAAGTGCATTTATGAATACAGATGTTCGCCATCGGGGGCCAGAAAAGAAAGAGTATCTAATTTCAATAACTTCGAAATTACATAATTAAATTAGGGTAAATTATGCTATATCTCATGTAGATATACAGAAATGGACATTACTACCTTATGCTTTTTTTATTGTGAGAAACTCCCTTGTATTGTTTAAAATTTAACACCGTACCCCTGATGGTGTCGAAAATATAGTATTGTATCCCCTAATTGGGGGGAATAAATGATAAGAAGTGCATAATTAACTAAACCGCGACGGTATTTTATGATATTTAAAAATTAGAGGGATTTTTGTGTTTATTTTTTAAACCACATGTGAGTTATATGTAATTTAGCCATTAAATTAAATAAAAAAATTTCTTCGTCCAAACTTGAATAAAATAAAAAAGAAATAATGATAAAGAGATGATAATTATGAATAAATTAAAAGTAAAAAGAGGTTAGTAATTAGGGATTTCCTCTCTTTTTTTTCCCTTTAAATGATTCATGAAAAATAAAATGAAAAAAAAATAGTTATAAATAATAAGGTCATATACAAATTACAATCTCATAGTCTACAACGTTGTGTGTCGGTGGATTTTATTAACTCAAATAAGTTGACGGCCAAGATCTTTGCATTTGTCTACATATGTAATGTAACTCATTATTATTACAATAACATAAAACATCTTCTCAAAGAAAAAGAAAAAAAATAACTATTTTAAACTTGAGACACCAGCTCGGCCATATTTGTAAGAATGGAGTCTGCTGGAGGCGGCGCGTGTGGAGGTTTGAGGAGGCGGAAGACGGCGGAGAAGCAGCCTTACAAGGGGATAAGGATGCGTAAGTGGGGCAAGTGGGTGGCGGAGATACGTGAGCCCAACAAGAGGTCGAGGATATGGCTGGGCTCGTACGCGACCGCCGTGGCGGCGGCGCGTGCCTACGACACGGCCGTGTACTACCTCCGCGGTCCAACTGCGAAGCTCAACTTCCCCGACGAGGTGGCGTCGTCTATCGGAGGGGCTGCGTCGAAGGACGGCCTCTCGGCGGCGGCCATAAGGAAGATGGCGTCGGAGGTCGGCACGAGGGTCGACGCGCTGCTGCGGAGCGACTCGGCGGCGGCTGCTCGTGAGTCGCGGTGGTTTGGGGATGGGATTGATCTCAACAAGAGGCCCGAGCCGGAGGATCCCGCCGACTCTTGGTGAAAATTATTACGACTTTAGATTAATTATTACAAGTATTGTAATTTCCTTTATTATTTTCCTTCTTTTTTTTTGTGAAATAATTGTTCTAAGTTTTAATTTGGATTTCGGATATAATCCAACAAATTCAAAAAATGTAAATAATTTGTCAGGTATCTTGGATCATTTTCAACTATTCCTTTTGCTGCAGTATCATTCCTATTTTAAACAGTGTCATCATATTCAAATAATTTCCTCCATATTTTCCTGATTATATTCCTTCATAAATTAATTTATATATATTATAATTTTTTATTATAAACTAATTTATATATATTATAATTTTTATTATAATTTACTCTATTGAAAAATTAATATATTAGTTAAATTATACATAATAATAATAATAATAGTTTATTATGTTATTAAACAAAATTATTGCAACATAATTTTAAATAATAAAATAGCATGCGTTTGATTAAAGTATTCAAGTTCGCAATTGACACGATAAAAAAAAAGTTCGCAATTCACCATCCTTTAACGAAAAAAAAAACGAAACTAGTAATTAAAAATAATATTATAATAATTACGTCAAAACAAAGCAATTAAAATATAATCACAACTAATTTCATAGAGTAATGACAATTTTTGCAATTTTCATTAAGGTTATGGGTATAGTTGTAATTGGCCAACTCTTCCAAATTTTCTACCATGCCTTCGTCGTCGTTTTCGTGAGATCTACTGTGAATAGTACAAATAAAACCCAGTTCTAATTTCAATCACAATCTCGAATTTTCTTTGCCAGAGAAATCGAAATATAAATATATATATATATATATATATATATTATATATGTTGCAAATAATTTGAAATCCAAAGAATATAGAAAAAAAAAAGGTTTGAAGTGTAACAGTGACTCGCTCAACATAGCGGGTCACTGTAGTGTCCTCTGACAATAGCGTGGCGTTTCGCGTTTCACAATCCCACGCCATACATGGCGTCCAACGACAGGAATAAGAGTACGTTGGAGATGCTCTTAGTGGTTACAATTATTTCTTTTTGATAACATTACGGCAATGTTGCGTATTTTTTTTGTAATATCCTTTAATATAATCTTAAATTGATCATGGTATTTTGTAATTTTGTTTTGTTGGAGTATCAAACTCAATCCCACATCGGATAATTTCAAGGTGGATAGTTAGTATAAGCTTGTGGTCTACTTTCTTTAATTAACAATTAACTTTTAAAGTAAAACCTCACAAGACTTATAGGGTTAGGAGCCTTCGGGGTTGATTCGATCTTTACATGTTTGTTATAATGTTTGCATTTTGATGGGTGTGTGGGTGTAAATGGGCTGATCCCGAGCTGAATACCACTCATTTTCTAGGTACAAGCTCGAACTATTTAAAAAGAAAAAATAAAAAAAAAAACTTATAAATCTGGCTTGTGAGTTTTCGAACAGTTAAAACGGAGTACGACGGCCGACTTTACTAATCTTTTATCTTTTAGAAGGAAAAAAAAATTTAATGAAAATGCCTATCAACGTCCCACTAGTCTCTCTCTAAATATATCATTTGATTACAACATTGGCCAAACTATTATAAAATAATTAAATGTGGATGTTTTAAATAATAATATTAGTTAAATTATAGATGATTTTACTAATCTTTTATCTTTTAGAAGGAAAAAAAATTTAATGAGAATGCCTATCAACGTCCCACTAGTCTCTCTCTAAATATATCATTTGATTACAACATTGGCCAAACTATTATGAAATAATTAAATGTGGATGTTTTAAATAATAATATTAGTTAAATTATAGATGATTTGAAAGTATTGTATTAAATGATGATAATGCGATAAGATGATAAGATGAGGTGTTTAATTGAAGAGTTTGTATTTTAGTGTGAGATGTATAATTTTAATTAATGTGATTAGTTGTAATAGTGAATTATTAGTAGTATAAATAGGTGATTAGAGTTCATTGTAAATCACACCAAGTATTGAAATACTTAATCTCTCTCTAATCTCTCTCTCTTTATTATTATAAGCTATATTATCATCTTAATATAAGTATAATTATAATAAAATAATCTTAATATAATATTAATCACAATTAATATTTTTATAACACGTTATCAGCACGAACGCTCTCCGTCGTCAAGATCAACCTCCGTCGAAGATCTCGTACGAGTTTAGTCGAGGTACGATAATTTAATATTTAATTTATACTAGTATATGATTGAGAAAGATGTATTAAGCAATATAAAGATTATTATATACTATCGTTGGTGTTATAAAAATATTAATTGTGATTAATATTATATTAAGATTATTTTATTATAATTATACTTATATTAAGATGATAATATAGCTTATAATAATAAAGAGAGATAGATTAGAGAGAGATTAAGTATTTCAATACATGGTGTGATTTACAATGAACTCTAATCACCTATTTATACTACTAATAATTCACTATTACAACTAATCACATTAATTAAAATTATACACCTCACACTAAAATACAAACTCTTCAATTAAACACCTCATCTTATCATCTTATCACATTATCATCATTTAATACAATACTTCCAAATCATCTATAATTTAACTAATATTATTATTTAAAACATCCACATTTAATTATTTCATAATACTCCCCCTTGGATGTTTTCAAAGAATATGCCTCGTTAAAACCTTATTAGGAAAAACCCAATGGGATAAAAACCTAATGAAGGAAAAAAAGTACATTATTATTTTAGATACGCTTTCGATTGTTGCCTCATTAAAAACCTTACTAGGAAAACCACATGGGAAAAACCTCAGTGAAGGAAAAAAGAGTGCAACGCGTATTTACTCCCCCTGATGATGACATCATTTAAGATCTCGAAGTTTTCGAACTCCAATTGAATATACCAATCTTTTGAAAATTATTGGGGGAATTGCTTTCGTGAATAAATCTGCAAGATTTTCACTTGATCGCACTTGTTGTACATCAATATCACCATTTTTCTCTAAATCATGTGTAAAGAGTGAAATATGCTTTGTTCTATCTCCCTTAATATATCCTTCCTTTAATTGGACAATGCATGCAGCATTATCTTCATATAAAATCGTAGGAAGTAACTTTTTCGATACTAGCCCACTAGTTTGTTGTATATGCTCAATTATCGATCGCAACCAAACACATTCTCGGCTAGCTTCATGAATAGCTAAAATTTCCGCATGATTAGAAAAAGTAGCCGTTAAACTTTGTTTAACTGACCGCCATGAAATAGCGGTTCCGCCATGTGTAAATAAATAGCCCGTTTGCGATCGAGCATTATGTGGGTCAGATAGAAAACCAGCATCTGCATATCCAATCAAATCTGTTTTTGATTCATTAGAATAGAACAATCCCATATCAGTTGTTCCTTGAAGGTATCGAAAAATCCGCTTAATTCCATTCCAATGTCTACGGGTGACGAACTATATCTCGCCAATAGATTCACAGCGAACGCTATATCAGGTCGCGTATGACTCGTTAAATACATTAGGGCTCCAATAGCACTGAGATATGGTACTTCAGGACCAAGTAGTTCTTCATCGTTTTCGCAAGGTCTAAACGGATCTTTATTCACATCTAAAGATCGAACAATCATTGGAGTATCCAATGGATGAGCTTTATCCATATAAAATCTTTTCAATACCTTTTTCGTATAAGTCTCTTGATGTACGAATATCCCATTCTTTAAATATTCAATTTGCAGTCCAAGACAAAATTTCGTTTTACCGAGATCTTTCATTTCAAACTCTTTTTTCAAACAATTAACGGCTTTTGATAACTCTTCAGGAGTTCCAATTATGTTAATATCATCAACATAAACTGAAATGATGACAAATTCATTTCCAGATCTTTTCATAAATATGCACGGGCAAGTTTGATCATTTTTATACCCCTCTTTCGATAAATATTCACTTAGGCGATTATACCACATACGCCCAGATTGCTTTAATCCATAAAGCGATTTATTTAGCTTGATTGAGTACTCATTTCGGGGCCCTGAATTTTCAGGTAACTGAAATCCCTCGGGAAGTTTCATATATATCACTATCAAGTGATCCATATAAATAAGCGGTGACAACATCCATTAGACGCATATCGAGTCCTTCACGTACTGCCAGACTAATTAAATAACGAAAAGTAGTTGCATCCACCACAGGAGAATACGTCTCCTCATAATCAATACCAGGTCGTTGTGAAAAGCCTTGTGCAACAAGCCGTGCTTTGTATCTCACAATTTCACCGTTTTCATTTCTCTTTCTGATGAAAACCCATTTATATCCAACCGGCTTTACATTTTCTGGTATGCGGACTACAGGTCCGAAAACTTTTCGTTTCTCAAGTGATTTTAATTCTGCCTCGATTGCATCTTTCCATTTTGGCCAATCATTTCTTTGTCTGCATTCTTTACAGACCTGGTTCATGATCCTCATTCTCATTTATCTCATTCATTTCATGTAGCGCTACGTTAAATGAGAATTTATTGTCAACGTTGACTTTTTTCGGTTCCATCTAATTCCATTTTGGGCATAATTTATCGAGATCTCTTCATTATCATTATTCTCAAAATTTCAGGTACCTGATTTCATTATCATAATCATTAATGCCCATTGACTCTTCTAGAGTCGATAAATCCTCGACTGGACCATTCTTATTATTTGCTCCTTTTCTTTTTCGAGGATTTTTATCTTTGGAACCCGAGGGCCTACCACGTTTTAGTTGTGGCTTAGGCTCGATCATTATATGTTCTCCAGGAACATCAACTTTTGCAGGAGCATTAACAGCTGGTATATGTGACTTAGTCACTCTTTTAAGGTCAGTAAACTATCTGGCAGTTGATTAGCTAATCCTTGTAAATGAATTATCTTTTGAACTTCTAGTTCACATTCTTTCGTTCGAGGATCATAATGATTTAGCGATAATTCATTCCAACTAATACTCATTTCCAGCTGTTTCTTTTCTCCCCCTAATGTCGGAAAATTCGATTCATCGAAATGACAATCGGCAAATCTAGCCGTAAATAAATCTCCAGTTAGAGGTTCTAAATATTTTATTATCGATGGAGATTCAAATCCGACATATATTCCCAACCTCCTTTGAGGTCCCATCTTAGTGCGTTGTGGTGGAGCAATTGGAACATATACCGCACATCCAAAAATTCTCAGATGGGAAATATTTGGTTCCTGACCATAAACCATTTGTATCGGGGAGATATTATAACTTGTTGGCCTGATGCGGATTAGTGCCGCTGCATGTAATATAGCATGTCCCCAACAAGATGAGGAAGTTTCGACTTCATTAATAATGGTCTTGCAATTAATTGCAACCTTTTAATCAACGATTCTGCAAGACCGTTTTGCGTATGACATGTGGCACGGGGTGCTCAACATCAATTCCAATAGACATGCAATATTCATTAAATGCCTTGGAAGTAAATTCACCAGCATTATCAAGGCGTATTTTCTTTATTGGATAATCCGGAAAATGTGCTCTTAATCGAATCAACTGAGCAAGCAATCTCGCAAAAGCTACATTCCGTGTTGATAACAAACACACATGAGACCATCTAGTTGATGCATCAATCAATACCATGAAATATCTAAATGGTCCACACGATGGATGTATCGGTCCACAAATATCACCTTGTATACGCTCCAAAAACTTATGGATTCATTCTTTATTTTTACTGGTGATGGACGAATAATCAACTTCCCTTTAGAGCAAGCAGCACATGATAATTCATTAGATTGAAGAATCTTCTGGTTCTTCATTAAATGTCCACGTGAATTTTGAATTATTCTCCGCATCATAATTGAACCGGGATGGCCCAACCGGTCATGCCAAACAACAAATGTATTATCATCAGTAAACTTCTGGTTTACGATAGCATGTGATTCAATTGTTTTAACATACGTGTAATACAATCCAGAGTCAAACGAATGTAATATTTCAACAACTCTTTATCATTCGAAACCACTTTTGTAATGTGCAAATATTCAATATTTCTCTTTTCTGCAGTCTCAATGTGATATCCATTATGTCGAATAGCTTTAAAGCTCAATAAATTTCTTTGAGACTTAGGAGAATATAAGGCATTATCAATTATTAGCCTTGTCCCTCTGGGCAGTATAAATTGCTCTTCCGGAGCCCTCAATTATATTTGTGCTACCCGATATAGTGATAACACTTGTTTCTTTCATTTCAAGATGGGAGAAATATTTCTTATTTCTTAGAATCGTATTAGTCGTTGCACAATCTGCAAGACATAACTCCCCATTGCACATGCTTGTATCCATTGTATTGATAAATATATAATAACTAGAATTATTAAATAAATAAGCGTCAAAATAAAATTATATATATAAAGATAAAATAATAAATAAATAATGCTTAAAAAAATTTATAACGATGTATCAGTTTTCTTTATTTGGATCTTTAACAAAAACCAAATATTCAAATGAGCATAGGATCTAGCACCAATTTTCTGAAATATCGTAATCTTGAGCAAAATTTAATTTCATCGACACTTCACTTTTAATTGCTCTTTATAAAGATCAACGGATCTTTGGGTGCGAATAATAACCAACGATAATATATAATAATCTTTATATTGTTTAATACATCTTTCTCAATCATATACTAGTTGTCCACTTCGGGGGAAATATTAATAATAACCACGGTAAATATAATGTTCACGATCACTTTTATTATTTGCGCATACATTCACTTCAGGGAATGCAACATAATCATTTAGTCGGACTTATGCTTTTCATTCATCCATCATAATATATTCTGATTATTTTCTCACGATATTTATTCGTATTATATCCGATGGACTGAACGTGGTGAATGCTTTATAATACACCGAAGTAACCGTGTAAATCAGTAGCAAGTATAAAATTGAGATTGATAAATCAAAGTTTTTCAAGATTCAATTTATTGATATCATGAAAATAAAATCATCATTAAAATATTAAAAGGAAAAATTATAATTAATCTTCTTTTGTAAAAGTTCTAATGAAAAACGATATCCAAATAACTGTCGCCGTAATAATAATCATAAGTAATAGATCAAACATCGGACAAATCGTCATCCTTCAAAATAAAATATATTTCAGTAATTATAATATTAAAGAAAAATTGTAATTAATAATTATATTTTAAAAATATTGATAAAAATATTATCCACATAGCCGTAAGGATCACCGTAAATAAAGTAAGCAACAGAAGATCCATCTTTGTATAAAACGACATGATTCTATAACATGAAAAAGAACATAATAATCAGATAACATATAAATCAATGATAAAATATATGAATTGTTTTATGAAACTCGTTCTTTATTATTTCATAATTATTGTCCAAGCTCCGATAATGTTGCTGTAATAAAATTTGTCCAGTGTCCAAAACTATTCGGTCCAATAATTACTTCAAGATTGTTCAATCAAAAAATCAATAATATGCCGCTACTGAGGTGGGGATAACCGCAAGACCTCGTGGGCTTTTGGTGTTGTGTACGTGTATATATATATATATAATATATATATATATATATATAAATAAATAAATCGTAAATAAAAATTCCACACACCACCACGGGGTATCAAAATCTGGACCTCTCGTCACTTATAGTGAACGATATTCCGCGAAACCACTTGGGTATTGGCGTTTAGTTATAAAACTTTTAAAATATATTTTTATAATATATATTTTTAAATTAATCACAATTAATATATGATTAGTATAAATTAA
The DNA here is from genome assembly GCA_028392965.1 of Lindernia subracemosa. NCBI lineage: Eukaryota > Viridiplantae > Streptophyta > Magnoliopsida > Lamiales > Linderniaceae > Vandellia > Vandellia subracemosa. The sequence continues at coordinate 296,644 of JAQPCC010000137.1, read as the reverse complement.
ATATTAAATTATCGTACCTCGACTAAACTCGTACGAGATCTTCGACGGAGGTTGATCTTGACGACGGAGAGCGTTCGTGCTGATAACGTGTTATAAAAATATTAATTGTGATTAATATTATATTAAGATTATTTTATTATAATTATACTTATATTAAGATGATAATATAGCTCATAATAATAAAGAGAGAGAGATTAGAGAGAGATTAAGTATTTCAATACTTGGTGTGATTTACAATGAACTCTAATCACCTATTTATACTACTAATAATTCACTATTACAACTAATCACATTAATTAAAATTATACACCTCACACTAAAATACAAACTCTTCAATTAAACACCCCATCTTATCATCTTATCACATTATCATCATTTAATACAATACTTCCAAATCATCTATAATTTAACTAATATTATTATTTAAAACATCCACATTTAATTTTTTTTTAATAGTTGGTTATTATTCGCACCCAAAGATCCCGTTGATCTTTATAAAGAGCAATTAAAAGTGAAGTGTCGATGAAATTAAATTTTGCTCAAGATTACGATATTTCAGAAAATTGGTGCTAGATCCTATGCTCATTTGAATATTTTGGTTTTTGTTAAAGATCCAAATAAAGAAAACTGATACATCGTTATAAATTTTGTTTAAGCATTATTTATTTATTATTTTATCTTTATATATATAATTTTATTTTGACGCTTATTTATTTAATAATTCTAGTTATTATATATTTATCAATACAATGGATACAAACATGTGCAATGGGGAGTTATGTCTTGCAGATTGTGCAACGACTAATACGATTCTAAGATATAAGAAATATTTCTCCCATCTTGAAATGAAAGAAACAAGTGTTATCACTATATCGAGTAGCACAAATATAATTGAGGGCTCCGGAAGAGCTAATTTTAAACTGCCCAGAGGGACAAGGCTAATAATTGATAATGCCTTATATTCTCCTAAGTCTCAAAGAAATTTATTGAGCTTTAAAGCTATTCGACATAATGGATATCACATTGAGACTGCAGAAAAGAGAAATATTGAATATTTGCACATTACAAAAGTGGTTTCGAATGATAAAAGAGTTGTTGAAATATTACATTCGTTTGACTCTGGATTGTATTACACGTATGTTAAAACAATTGAATCACATGCTATCGTTAACCAGAAGTTTACTGATGATAATACATTTGTTGTTTGACATGACCGGTTGGGCCATCCCGGTTCAATTATGATGCGGAGAATAATTCAAAATTCACGTGGACATTTAATGAAGAACCAGAAGATTCTTCAACCTAATGAATTATCATGTGCTGCTTGCTCTAAAGGGAAGTTGATTATTCGTCCATCACCAGTAAAAATAAAGAATGAATCCATAAGGTTTTTGGAGCGTATACAAGGTGATATTTGTGGACCGATACATCCATCGTGTGGACCATTTAGATATTTCATGGTATTGATTGATGCATCAACTAGATGGTCTCATGTGTGTTTGTTATCAACACGGAATGTAGCTTTTGCGAGATTACTTGCTCAGTTGATTCGATTAAGAGCACATTTTCCGGATTATCCAATAAAGAAAATACGCCTTGATAATGCTGGTGAATTTACTTCCAAGGCATTTAATGAATATTGCATGTCTATTGGAATTGATGTTGAACACCCCGTGCCACATGTTCATACGCAAAACGGTCTTGCAGAATCGTTGATTAAAAGGTTGCAATTAATTGCAAGACCATTATTAATGAAGTCGAAACTTCCCTCATCTTGTTGGGGACATGCTTTATTACATTCAGCGGCACTAATCCGCATCAGGCCAACAAGTTATAATAATATCTCCCCGATACAAATGGTTTATGGTCAGGAACCAGATATTTCCCATCTGAGAATTTTTGGATGTGCGGTATATGTTCCAATTGCTCCACCACAACGCACTAAGATGGGACATCAAAGGAGGTTGAGAATATATGTCGGATTTGAATCTCCATCGATAATAAAATATTTAGAACCTCTAACTGGAGATTTATTTATGGCTAGATTTGCCGATTCTCATTTCGATGAATCGAATTTTCCGACATTAGGGGGAGAAAAGAAACAGTTGGAAATGAGTATTAGTTGGAATGAATTATCGCTAAATCATTATGATCCTCGAACGAAAGAATGTGAACTAGAAGTTCAAAAGATAATTCATTTACAAGGATTAGCTAATCAACTGCCAGATAGTTTTACTGACCTTAAAAGGGTGACTAAGTCACATATACCAGCTGTTAATGCTCCTGCAAAAGTTGATGTTCCTGTAGAACATATAATGATCGAGCGTAAGCCACAACTAAAACGTGGTAGGCCCTCGGGTTCCAAAGAAAAAATCCTCGAAAAAGAAAAGGAGCAAATAATAAGAATGGTCCAGTCGAGGATTTATCGACTCTAGAAGAGTCAATGGGCATTAATGATTATGATAATGAAAATCAGGTACCTGAAATTTCTGAGAATAATGATAATGAAGAGATCTCGATAAATTATGCCCAAAATGGAATTAGATGGAACCGAGAAAAAGTCAACGTTGATGATAAATTCTCATTTAACGTAGCGCTACATGAAATGAATGAGATGAATGAGAATGAGGATCATGAACCAATGTCTGTTAAAGAATGCAGACAAAGAAATGATTGGCCAAAATGGAAAGATGCAATTGAGGCAGAATTAAAATCACTTGAGAAACGAAAAGTTTTCGGACCTGTAGTCCGCATACCAGAAAATGTAAAGCCGGTTGGATATAAATGGGTTTTCATCAGAAAGAGAAATGAAAACGGTGAAATTGTGAGATACAAAGCACGGCTTGTTGCACAAGGCTTTTCACAACGACCTGGTATTGATTATGAGGAGACGTATTCTCCTGTGGTGGATGCAACTACTTTTCGTTATTTAATTAGTCTGGCAGTACGTGAAGGACTCGATATGCGTCTAATGGATGTTGTCACCGCTTATTTATATGGATCACTTGATAGTGATATATATATATGAAACTTCCCGAGGGATTTCAGTTGCCTGAAAATTCAGGGTCCCGAAATGAGTACTCAATCAAGCTAAATAAATCGCTTTATGGATTAAAGCAATATGGGCGTATGTGGTATAATCGCCTAAGTGAATATTTATCGAAAGAGGGGTATAAAAATGATCAAACTTGCCCATGCATATTTATGAAAAGATCTGGAAATGAATTTGTCATCATTTCAGTTTATGTTGATGATATTAACATAATTGGAACTCCTGAAGAGTTATCAAAAGCCGTTAATTGTTTGAAAAAAGAGTTTGAAATGAAAGATCTCGGTAAAACAAAATTTTGTCTTGGACTGCAAATTGAATATTTAAAGAATGGGATATTCGTACATCAAGAGACTTATACGAAAAATGTATTGAAAAGATTTTATATGGATAAAGCTCATCCATTAGATACTCCAATGATTGTTCGATCTTTAGATGTGAATAAAGATCCGTTTAGACCTTGCGAAAACGATGAAGAACTACTTGGTCCTGAAGTACCATATCTCAGTGCTATTAGAGCCCTAATGTATTTAACGAGTCATACGCGACCTGATATAGCGTTCGCTATGAATCTATTGGCGAGATATAGTTCGTCACCGACTCGTAGACATTGGAATGGAATTAAGCGGATTTTTCGATACCTTCAAGGAACAACTGATATGGGATTGTTCTATTCTAATGAATCAAAAACAGATTTGATTGGATATGCAGATGCTGGTTTTCTATCTGACCCACATAATGCTCGATCGCAAACGGGCTATTTATTTACACATGGCGGAACCGCTATTTCATGGCGGTCAGTTAAACAAAGTTTAACGGCTACTTCTTCTAATCATGCGGAAATTTTAGCTATTCATGAAGCTAGCCGAGAATGTGTTTGGTTGCGATCGATAATTGAGCATATACAACAAACTAGTGGGTTAGTATCAAAAAAGTTACTTCCTACGATTTTATATGAAGATAATGATGCATGCATTGCTCAATTAAAGGAAGGATATATTAAGGGAGATAGAACAAAGCATATTTCACCAAAATTTTTCTTTACACATGATTTAGAGAAAAATGGTGATTTTGATGTACAACAAGTGCGATCAAGTGAAAATCTTGCAGATTTATTCACGAAAGCACTTCCCCCAATAATTTTCAAAAGATTGGTATATTCAATTGGAGTTCGAAAACTTCGAGATCTTAAATGATGTCATCATCAGGGAGAGTAAATACGCGTTGCACTCTTTTTCCCTTCACTGAGGTTTTTCCCATGTGGTTTTCCTAGTAAGGTTTTTAATGAGGCAACAATCGAAAGCGTATCTAAAAGAATAATGTACTCTTTTTCCTTCATTAGGTTTTTATCCCATTGGGTTTTTCCTAATAAGGTTTTAACGAGGCATATTCTTTGAAAACATCCAAGGGAGAGTATTATTAAATAATTAAATGTGGATGTTTTAAATAATAATATTAGTTAAATTATAGATGATTTGGAAGTATTGTATTAAATGATGATACTGTGATAATATGATAAGATGGGGTGTTTAATTGAAGAGTTTGTATTTTAGTGTGAGGTGTATAATTTTAATTAATGTGATTAGTTGTAATAGTGAATTATTAGTAGTATAAATAGGTGATTAGAGTTCATTGTAAATCACACCAAGTATTGAAATACTTAATCTCTCTCTAATCTCTCTCTCTTTATTATTATAAGCTATATTATCATCTTAATATAAGTATAATTATAATAAAATAATCTTAATATAATATTAATCACAATTAATATTTTTATAACACAAACAAAAAAGTATATATTAGATAAGAACCGTCACCAACGAACACTTTCTTTGAACCAAAGCAAACCCTAAACTGTCGACTTGATATAAAGTTTGCTGCTAGTTGCGTCTCAGATCAGATCCTAAAAATGTATCCAAACGCCAATCATGCCATTTCAATTTTTTTATTTTTTTATATTTTTTTTATAAACCCCAAGTTTTTAAATAATATCTGTCACACTCACACCCCCCAAACCGCAATAAAAATCATCGTAAATAGAACATCAAACAACACCATCAATTAGACCTTTAATTTTTGTGTGGAAGAGCATGAAGTTGAATTGACATGGTCGTTCTCTGTGTTGGCCCATGTTTTGTCAAATTAAGCCTAAGCCCAATATTGGTGTTAAGCCCAAAACGAGATTGAGAAAGCCCATTATCCCTCGAATAAAAATTAAATTCATTAATCATATATTGGTCCCCATATGGTGATCTAATGGTTGAGCAGAGCTTGTGGATTTTCAAATTAGAGGTTTTAGATATAATTTTCACTAGCGACTTTGACTATTGTTGTTGGATGGAAAGTGAGATCTTTTTTTTTTAATCTGACTCAGGGGATCAGTTTCATCCCCTGAAAGTGAGACATTCTTATCTGACTTCGGGGAATTAGTCCAATCTCCAAAGTGTGTGGCGCAAATTCATAGTTGATTGAGTGAAAATACCACTTAGCCGACTAAAAGATCATAGTCAGTTGAGTGAGTCGACAAAAAATAATAATAAAAAAATCATATATTGGTTCAAGATTATTTTTTTTCTCCTTCCCTCAATAATAATAAAGAAAATCACCTCTCTCCTCTCTTAAAATAAAATACCCTAAACACAAAAGCCATTATTATGGCTCCTCCTTATCCACCATTGTATTTAGTATGATGAGTAACCATTCCCTTACTGCTTTTTTGCTTTCATTTTTTTTATTTCTTCGATTTTGGGAGCTTTGTCTCCACGTATATGAGCTTTTATTTTTTTTTATTTCTTCCATTTTGGAAGCTTTGTCTCCACTTATATGAGCTATGTCTTTCTCATAGGAGAGTCATTTCCAAAAAAAAAAAAACTAATAGATCTTGGTTTAGTTGTTATTTTTATGAAGTTTACTCATTTGTTATAAATCTTTTAGATCATTTTCCAAACTTCAAATCTTGTTTTTCTTATAGTTTCTTCCTAGTAAATGTATATATGTTGTGAAATTTTTAAATGTATTTATAATTGACAAAGGCAAACTATACATTTTATTTACATATGTTTTCTCTCTTCCCCAACATTGAATTTTTCTCTCTCTTCCCCCTCCCTCTTCAAACCCTAGCCGCCCCCTTCCCCTTCCACCTCCCTCTCCAAACAGCCGCCCCTCCCTCTTCCTCCGCCCCCGCCTCCATTAATGGAGGTTGGGGGAGTTTTTTTCCCTTTTTTTAGTTTTTAGTTCAGAAAAAAAAAAAAACTTGCACAAGCCCGCCTCCGCCTGCCGCCGCCCCTCGCCGCGGACAACGCCGCCCCTCGCCATCACTGCTGTCGCCGCCCATCATCGCCGTCTTCGCCGCCAACCCCGCCCTCGTCGCCTTCCGCCACCTTTTACCGTTCACCCACGAGTCTCCCGAGTAGGGAGCTCGTTTCTCCCGGCCTTATGGACCGGGAGTTCTTGTCTCCCTCGTTGGAGATTGTTTCTCCCTTTGTGGAGCCCTCTCCGAAGAAAGTGTGATTATCGTATTCGAAGACCGAAGAAAGTGAAGAGCATTGTAGATTTAGCTTAATAGCTATTTTTGTGGTATGTTCTTTAAATCTTCGTGTTCTAGATCGAATTTCTCATTTTCTTTCGGCTTTTTTTTCTTCTTTTTGGTGTTTTGGTTGTTGATGCTCTTACGTGGGCCTTTGTTCTCTACCGGCGAATGATGTTACTGAAGAGACCCGTTGGGCTATTTAGACTGTGTACTCTGTTGTTAATGAAATTCAAGCCGTCATCTCAAAAAAAAAAAAATGTGTCATCTCAAAAAAAAAAAAATATACATTTTATTTACAAAGTGTCTATCTATATAATTCCCCGATAACGTTCACCTAATGGTGACCCAATCATCAGTAACCGACCAATCACAATCAAGCCTTTCGTCACAGTCAGCCAGCACTCTCAATCTCCCTACCGCCGCTAAATCGGCCGAGGGCAAACTTGTCATTTCCAAGCTGACCGATGCCACGTAATCATCATCTTCTGGAAAATCAAACACATATCTCGGAGACGTCGAAGCACAATTCTCCTTATCACCATCACCACCGCCGCCGACGCCGACGCCGCCGCCAACGAAAGGATGACTCAGCAGCATCTCAGCCGTCCACCTGTCGCTCCGATCCCTCGCCAAGCACTTGCCGATGAAATCCCTCGCCACGTCGGACAGCAACTCCTGCCACGCCGTCGACCAGTCGCAGCCTCCGATTTTGACGGCCAGCTCAGCCAAGCTTGAGCATCCACCCCACAGCGGAGCTCCGGCGAGCATCTCCACCACGCAGCACCCTAAAGCCCATACATCCGACGCCGGGCCAATGTCTCCGCCGGCTAATACCTCCGGCGACATGTACAGCGGGGTTCCCCTCAGCTCGCCAGTTATCGAATCGCCCCCCGACGCCTTCCTCGCCAAGCCGAAGTCGGCGATCTTCAAGCCGCCGTCGGGAAACAAAAGAACGTTCTGAAGCTTCACGTCGCAGTGAGCGTAGCCGGCGCCGTGTATACGCTGGAGCCCCCTGAGCAGTGCTCTGGCGTGGCGGACCACTTCCCCTTCTTGCATTCTCCGGCCGGCGCAGGCCATGAGCTTGTCGTGGAGCGTCCCCTCCGGCGCAAACTCGAGGAGGAGGTTGTATAGCCTTTGGTTGTCCTCGTATGTGAAGCAGTCGCCGTAGCAGTTGATTATCTCCGGGCAGTCCTTGAGCTCGTCGAGGATCGACTTCTCGTTGACGAGCGTCGCAGAGGTCGACTCGGCGCAAGTCTTGACGGCCATCAGCGGCGCGCCGTCGTTTGTCGGCACTGCCAGACTCACCGTCGCGAAGCTCCCATGGCCCAGCTTTCTTGCACGAGCCCACTTCATCGTTTAGAGCTTAGCTAGCTGACTTTTTTTGTTCTGAGATTTTAGTTCTTCCTCGTACTAAGTTAGGAGATATGGAAAGAAAAGAAAAGATGTGCACGAAAGAAGGTGAAGATCGGTGGCTATTATATATATATACATATATATAGGGATTTTATTAAATATTTATTTTCTTGGAAAAATGATTATTTTTTTGAGGTGGAAACGCATGAACCAACGTGTTGAAATTGTGGTTGCTACGTAGAAAAGCACGTGGTGGTCTTAAGGATATTTCGTGGGAAGGTGAATGTATATATATATATATATATGTAATGATGCCTAAATAATTTGAAAAAACGTGAATTGGACCTTGGAATTTAATAAGGTCGATGATTGGTAGTGATTTGTTTGGCATGACTTTTGAGAGAGAGTCCTTCGTGACATGCTATTATTATTTATTATTATTATAAGATAAAGACTATTATTTTCTAGCTTTATGAATGAATAGACAACGAGGGAATATATATATATATATATATTATTTTTACACGAGTCGTTATTGCAGAGATAATAGGCAATGATGGAACTTTATAGTCAACTGTTGAATACTTAGTTGAGACACCGTTGACCATGGACTTGGGCTATGGAAATATCACAAAACGTTGGATAAGAGAATTTGATCTTTGCTTTAGGAGAGTGAGGACAAGTTATAAATCTACTTCAGAGGTACTTAAGTTAATTGTTGACTTTGGATAGGATTGGCACTTAATCTAAATGTATGATAGAAGTGGTAGATATGAAGGAGCATTATTTTGCATAATAATGAAACGATGGGCACCAAACTATAAGCACCAATTATATGGTGATGGGATTTCACAATTTAGTAGTGATTTGTAGATTTGGAAACGCAACCCCTTCGAAATAATATATATATATATATATAATATATAATACGGTTAAATTGCATCTAGCCAACTCGTAGTTTTAAAAAATATACATAAAAATCCTTTCGGTTTGTAAAGAGCGTAAAATACCATCATGATTTATTTAATCATGTGTATTTACACCCCCTAATTGGGAGATACAATGCTAAGTTTTAGATAGTAAAAGGGAGTTTCACGTAATAAAAAAGCATAAGGTTGTAACGCGCATTTCAGTATATCCACGTTGGGGTATATCATAATTTACCATATTATATATATATATATATATATATATATATAAATTATTCAATTTAGGAGTTAGCTATGGATATGTCAAGTGGTCGAATTCATAATATCTTCAGATGGAGGGTGCGATGCGATTTAAACTCATTAACTATAGGAGGTTGTGTGCACTTGAAACAGTATGCACCGACGAGGGAGATTGTTCATTGATCATTCCACTTAAAAGTTTAATGGTCATTTACATTGTTATCAGACTTCAGATCAAGAGTGATAATATGTACGAATTCACCAAATAGCATAATATATTATTATTACATGATTACAGAGATATGAGGTAATGATGAAATTTTGAAGTCAAATGTGGATTACTTAGTTGAGACTTGGTTGACAATATAGAGGCGTTGGAAATATCATAAAACGTTGGATAAGGGAATTTGATATTTTGGTAGGAGAGTTAGAACAAGTTATAATTCTCTTGTTCAAAGATTCTACTTTAGAGGTACTTTGATTAGTTGTTGACTTTTGGTATCTTTGTGGATTGGCACTAATAAATATAAGTATGATAGAGATGAAGAAAAGAGCATATATGTGCATAATTGATGAAATGATGGTCACCAAACTATACACGAACCAATTATATGGTGATGTGATTGACAATGTATTAGTGATTTGTTGACAAAACTTCTTTTTTCTTTTTTCATTCTTTTTTCAACCTCATAATTTCCAGTCAATCGCTATAGACTAGCATCATATACTACATATTCATGAGAATCAAACTCATGACTTAATACTTAGAATACCATCCTAAGCCCTAGCCTAACCATGGGACTATACACAACCTTTTGAAATGATATATTTCTTTTTTCTATTCAATTCAGTGTAGGGGTGTAAACGAGCCGAGGCGAGCCCGAACATGGCCCAGCTCGAGCTCGGTTCGATTAAGTATTATTAGGCTCGAGCTTGATAAATTTCAGCTCGAGCTCGGCTCGATTAAAAATAATAAAGCTCGGCTCGGCTCGATAAACTCGATAAGGTTAGTGTAATTTGAGGTATTTGAGCTCGAATTCGTTCTCGAGTTCGAGTTCGATATATATTAATGAATAAAAATACTTATTTTAATATATATTATAAATATTTAATATATTTAAAAATAAAATTGCAGGCTCGATAAGGGCTCGACGAGCCACGAGCCCAGATAGAATAGACTCAAAGTTTGGCTCGATTTTGACCAAGATCGAATCAAGCTTTAACCGAGCTGCTCGCGAGCGGCTCGACTCATTTTCACCCCTAATTCAGTGTGTAAATTTATAAATAGTATATTTGATTCATCCTTGGCGTGACATTTTATTTCCTCGTGGTTACTAAATAAATAATATATATTTTTATATAATGTGAGTAAGACAACAATCTTTAGGGTCTATTACTTTCTTTTTTTTTTTTTAAAAAATAAACCCTCACATTTTGCACGTCGTTATTAATAAAGGGGCAAATATATATATATATATATATATATATATAAATATATATTGTTAAACAACATTAACCACATGCATCCCACATCGATTAATTCGGGAGAAGTTGACTAGTATATAAGTTAATGAGCCACTCCGCTTATCACCAATTGATTTTAGAATGGAAGACTAAAACTTATGTGGTCAACTCCCCTCCTATATGGGTCCGTGTGTGTAGGCCCAATAACGAAATTTTACATGGTATCAGAGCGGAAAAGATCCTGGTGGTTCGTGAGGTTCGAAAAGAGTGGCGCTCCTCACCCGACTCTAATTGAAAAAAATATATACGGCGGGTTCGAAAAAGAGTGCGGGAGATCCTCGTGGTTCGTGAGGTTCGAAAAGAGTGGCGTTCCTCACCCGACTCTAATTGAAAAAAATATATACGGCGGGTTCGAAAAAGAGTGCGGGTTCGAAAAAGAGTGGCATTACCGTTCGATTAAAAAATAAAAAAATGGGTTCGCATGTGAGGGGGGAGTGTTAAAGAACATTACCCACATGCATCTCACATCGATTAATTCAGGAGAAGTTGACTAATATATAAGTTAATGGGTCACTCCACTTATCACCAATTGGTTTTAGGATGGAAGCTCACAACTTATGTGGTCAACTCCCCTCCTATATATAATCCCTTATACAATATTATGGTGTCTTGTATAGTATAACCATTAACTATCTTGATATTTTAGAACTACTAAGATTTTGACTTTGCAAACTTGTGTTTTTCAAAGTTCTAACTTCAACACATGGGTCGAAAAGAATTAGTCTCGCTGGAAACCGAAAATCATCTCAATGGGGATTAAATTCGATCTCGTCGGAGTGCATAGTAGGAATTCAAATCTGATACCGTTCTTACACGTACATGCATGATAAACGAGGCTAGGCAGGTGCCACCAAGAGCACTACATTAAAATAATAATATCCTTTTCCAAAAAAAAAAAAAAAAGAACAAAAAAAGAAAGAAATGAAAACATTGCATGGGACTTATGAATCGGGGAGGGTCGAACCTAGACAAAGATTGGAATTGGAACAATTATATGTACAATGTTGAATTATAAATCGAATGTGAAAATTTTTAATATGAGATTTATTTTATTTAGTGGATTTTTTTATGTGAGGCTATTTTATTATAAATGCTCAGAAAGATTTTCATATTGCAATTAGCAAATAAAAGATATACTATCGTTTGTGGGCCCCCCATAAATAAAAAATTGAAGCACGCCCAGTGGGATTCGAACCCACAATCGCTTGATTAGAAGTCAAGCGCCTTATCCATTAGGCCATGGGCGCTACTTACTAGGTTATGACCAATATTTTATTTATTCATAAAATGCCCAAGATAAATTACTTGCAATCGAATTTTAGGATAAAACCAAAATGTTCCCCAGGATCAATTTAGTCCCCGATGTTTTGCCTGAACCAATAAAAATCTCCAATATTGTCGATTTTTAGTATGTTCTTAAAAAAAAAATTAGAATGCTTTTCTTTGTGGTGATAATAAATTTAATGACAAATGGGCCTATAAAATAAATTAGACTATGATTTAGGTTTGGTCCAATTTAGTCATTCCGTTACGATAAACTTTAATTTTAACGGAAATCTCACGCGTGCCCCATACCAAAATTTCGATAAGGTCGGTATCACATTTTCGGTAAGGTATACCATACCGAATCACCCCTAATTTTATCTCACAAAAGCGGACTATTTGTACTCAAGTTCATAATATTTTAGTGAGTTTTTTTATTAATCTTACGCTGAAATAAAAAGAAACCAAACAGAAGAAAATGGATTATTATGAGTCTTTTATGATTTATATAATCCAAGACAAGCAAAGAGGCCCTTCATGTTCTATATCTTTTTTGTAAATAACTCGAGTTTTGGTTGGAAAAAATATAGGTGTGGCTGACCGTCATCATATTCTCACTCCTGGCCAACATATATGGGTAAAAGATGAGTTGAATCGGTAGACGATCTCAATGAGTTGGCTCGGCTGGAGCTTAACTCGAACTACAGTCGAGGTCGAACTCAATAACGTAATTTTTTTACCTTCAATTTAAATTTTTTGAGCTATAACTGCGAGTTTGTAATTAGTATTCTTTTACACCCCTAGCCATAATAAAATATTTTTTTTATATTTTATTTTTTTTATCAATTCATCTAAAAATAAGGGACGTGAATGATTGCAAGTAAAACATTATAGCAAAATTAACTCTAACTACCTAGAAAAAAAAAAAAAATAAGATTCTCTACCACATCTTCTATTCTACACTAAAACAATCCCAAGCAGCCCCCTTTCTTGTCTTAATCACATTCACAAATCTTTAAAATTCATGTACATATATTCAAGACGATTTGTTAACGAAGGGATGGTCTAGCAACTTGGTCGCCGTCGGCCTCTCCGCGGGATTTCTAACGAAACACCGCTGCAAGAAATCTTTGCCGTCTTCAGACAGGGTCTCGGGGATCGGTGGATCCTCCTTCAACACCTTGAACATCACTGCAGCCTAATACACACAGACACAAGGGCTTAGTTCATTGATTATATTTACTAGGGTTTTGTAAGAAATAATGATCTACAAAGTACTCGCTCACCCCTTCGTACTCGCTCCAAGGAGGCTTTCCGTTCATCATCTCGATTATCGTACAGCCCAAGCTCCATATATCCACCGCCAGGCCAATGTCCGGGCTAGCATCTTTCTCAGCCGCGGGTTGCAATATCTTGAAAAGGAAAGGAAAGAAAAGAAAAGAAACGTACGTTGTTAATTAATCCATCCATCGATCGATTTTCCCGAGCCATGTTGATCGTGTTAAAACTACCACCTCACCTAAAAGCTTAAGTCTGACGGGGTGTAAATCATATTTTTAATTTTATATACTTTATTTCCTACACGCCCCCTCACGGCTATAAGCTGATTTCTTTCTTATCTAGCCGTAGACATTTAATTTTCTTAGATGGGTGGTCAGTCGTAAGGATTCGTACCTACAACTACTTAACCTAAAAGCTTAAGCTTGAAGGGAGAGTATCATATTTTTATTACTGTATTTCCAACACGCCCCTTCACGTCTAGCCTAATTTCTTTCTTATCTAGCGCTAGACGTGTAATTTTCTTAAATGAGTGGTTTGTCGTAAGGATTCGTACCTACCACTTCACCTAAAAACTTAAACTTGAAGGTTGCATCATATTTTAATTTTATATACTTTATTTCGTCGTACCTCTGGAGCTAACCAATATGGGCTGCCCTTCAACGAAAGATGAGCCGCTTGGCCGTTAAGCTGCAAGAAATTTAAACAGTGAATATCAATCTATAGATTTACACAAGCGCATGAAAAACAAAAATTCGACCGGGAAACTCACGTGTTTCGCCATTCCAAAGTCCGCGAGCTTTACTACTCCGTACGCATCTACGAGCAAGTTAGCGCCTTTGATGTCCCTATATATAGGTACCAATCGATGATTGAAATTAGAGGCGAAATAATTAGGTTATAAAGATTTAATCTAGGATAGAGGCCTAGGTAACTTCTTATATATGGATCATTATTACCTATGTATGGTTTTAGTACCATGAAGATAAGCCAGGCCACATAGGATATGGCGCGTGAAATTTCGAACGATGGATTCCGTCATGGCGCCGCAGTGGTCTCTGATGAACTTATTGATCGAGCCGGGATGAACGTACTCCAAGTATATATGAAACTTGTCGCCAACCTTCATTTATAAATAATATTATTCGAAAAACTTTCATCGAAATTAACTGATTAATTATAAGGGCTCGGCGAGTTGGTTATATTTCAACTTACGATTTCGCTACCGTAATAGTGGACGATGTTCGGGTGCTTCAAGTTGCTGAGGACTTCGATTTCCTTGAGATAAAAAAAGAAGAAGCGCATTTAGCGTAACTGAAGTACAATAAATCGCCTATAAAACGGATATACTGCGAAGAAACGAAGTAGCTCGCTCAAACCTGCTCCAACTGCCTCATGCTCTCCTCGGACTTCGAATCGTCGGCCAAAATCTCGACTTCCTTCATGGCGCACAACGCGCCCGTCTCCCTGAAGGACACGGAAAATCGTTAGAGGTCAATCGCAATTCTTTAATTATTATTACGTCGAAAATCTTGCGTTTAGGCGCATTGCATGCCTGTTAGAAGCCACGTAAACACTTCCGAATGTACCCCTTCCGAGAAGCTTCCCCTTCTGCCACTGAGACTTGACGGGCGAAACTTGAGGAATCAAAGGCGGCGGCGGCGGCTGCGAAGAAGGAGCATTTGCGACGGAGCATTCGCATTTCGCCGGCTGCGACAAATGCGCTGAGCTAATGTGCTCGGGAGGCAAAGGCAAGGGATGCACGGCGGCCTGAGAGTTATTACGCTGGATCGAAGGAGACGCTGGCCTATGCGAACACGGCGATGTAATGACGCGAGGGCTTATTATTACGGTGGGGCTTTGCAGCGGAGAATAATCGTAATTACAAGACGACGTCCTCTCCTGGCGGGGTATGTTTAGCCCTACGTTCCATTCGCAGCAAGGGATGTTCGGCTCAGACCACCTATTGAACAGGCCGGGAATGTCCCCGCTCGAGGGGCTAAATGAGATGCATACGTAAGGGCTCGTGGGAGCGCTCGAAGGGATTCTTATCTTGCACCTCGAATTTAACCTCTGCTTGCTATTATTGCCCGGCGACTTCTTGGATGATGATCGGCATTTCATCGACTGATCGGAGTTCGTCTGAGATTCTTCGTCCGATAATCTGCCGGCGACATAGATTAAGGCAAAGTATTACAAAGGATTAAAGAATGTATACACACCACATCAACAAAATCTATTACACAACTCCATGCAAATTATTACATCCAACAAACCAAACGTTAAATCCATGAATTCAACCTTGGAAAACAGCAAAAAAAATTACAGATCTCTCTCTCTCTCTATATATATATATATATATATATATTTTCTGAGTCTATATATAGAGATTTGCTATGGTGCCTACCCACCGTGAGCAGCTACCGTGAGCACCATAACAAATCTCCTACCTGTGGTGCTTCTCGTCCCTCTCCAATGCCGCGTCACCTCCGTCGTCCATCTCTACTCTGCCGTCACCTCTGCTGCTCACCTTCGGCGCGTTGATTTCTCAGAAATTCATCATCTTGGCTCTCTATGAAAAAATAGAAAATAATGATGAAATCCTGAGAAATCAATGTGCCGAAGGTAAGCGGCGGAGGTGACGGCAGAGTAGAGATGGACGACGGAGGTGATTTCGGCATTGGAGAGGGACATGAAGCACCACATGTATGAGATTTGCTATTGTGCTCACGGTGGGTGGGCACCATAGCAAATCTCTCTCTCTCTCTCTATATATATATATATATATATGATAATTATGAAAACACACCTGGTAAGACCATTGAGGGCATCAATGGCATCATCATCCAAACCGCCATGAACAACATTGGGAGGTGGCAATGGCCTGCTATACGATCCATTGCAAGACGAAGAATGAAGCTTAGGTTCGCCTTCTTTTAATGTCGTCGCATGGGGCTCGGGCATAGGCAGAGGCTGAGGAGGCGTCGTGGAACTACTCCGCCAGGATTCGATGTCCTTTTCAGTTACGTGCCTGAGTTTTCTCGCGCGGGTTCGGCTAAGAGTTCGAGACGAGCCCGGCTTGTTTATCATCGTCATGATGGTGTCTTCCGCGTCGTTCTGATCTTGCGGCCTCGTCGAGGATCTGAAAGATGTCTGCCACCAATGCATGATGATGATGATGATAGAATTTCGATTTGTGTTTATTAGGGTTTACTTTCGAGGTTTTCCTGCATGGGGGATGGATATGTACGAGGTTTAGGAAGGATTATGAAGGGGATGATCAATATAATTAGTGTTAGAAAAACCCTATAGGGTGGTGGTCTCATTTCGAGATGACAAGTAGAATGTCTTGTTCTTTTTTGTTTTTTAGGTGTTTAGGTGATATTTATTGGAAAATGATAAGATGTTAATCGATGTAATTATTTGTATAAATATGATTTTGAATTTTCGTTTTATTATTGATATAATTCTTTCTGTTTATATAAATGTTGTAAAATAGTAGTCTTGAGTCAACTGTCGAAAAAAGGGTTTTTTTTTTTATAATTATATGGCAAAACTAAACAAAACAGAAGGTGCGGTGGATAATATTCATCCCCACGCTGAATAATATATACTATATTTTTTTCACATGTGTGCTCTAATATATAAATATTTAATATTACTTTATATTTTAATTAAGTAATTTATAATTAAAGATGTTTGGTATATGAAATTATAATCTTAATTTTAATTTTTTATTTTTAAATATATAAATAAAAAATTAATTTGTGATGATAAAACTTGAATAAATTAATGGCTAAATTGCATACAACCAACATGTAGTTTAAAAATAAAAACCAAAATTCCTATGGTTTGTAAATAGCGTAAAAAAACTCTCGTGACATGGTTTATTTAATTGTGCTTCTTGTCATTTACACCCCCCTAATTGAGGGTACAATGCTATGTTTTAGACACAATGGAGTTACGGTGCTAAGTTTTAGACAACATAAGGAAGTTTCACGCAATAAAAAATGCATAGGGTAGTAATCCGTATTTCAGTATATCCATATGGGGGTATAGCATAATTTACCCTAAATTAAAATATGAAGGGCAAAAAGGTAATTAAAATTGATATAACAATTAATTTGGAGGTGGTTACTATAGACCCCTCACCCATTATATATAGTATAGATTATGGGTTCGGTGTATTTAGTGATAGGGTCCAACCTAATAATTAGGGTTTTCAGTGGGGCGGGGATCCGCCCCGAATGGGGCGGGGAATCCCCGACTTTCTATCCCCGCGGACGGGGACGGGGACTATACTCCCCGCCCCGTGGGGATCCCCGCGGGGATCCGCTAATGTAAATTATAAAACCATACAATATATATTATTAAAATATAGATAATATTCAAAATACAATTTAAATATTGTATAAAATTTATATAATATAATATAAATTATACTTTTAAAATAAAATATGACGGGGACGGGGATTCCCGCGGGGATGGGGATCCCCGTGGGGACGGGGATGGGGACAATTTCGTCCCCGTTTCTTGGCGGGGACGGGGACGGGGATTAGATCCCCGCCCCGAACTTGCCCCATTGACATCCCTACTAATAATAATGGGTTGGTTTATTAGATATAGAAAAAACTCGTGGATTGTGCTAACTGGTCAAGCTTGTTCTACGAGATTTATGTGATTGAGAAGTGCTTGAGACAT
The DNA here is from genome assembly GCA_028392965.1 of Lindernia subracemosa. Lineage (NCBI taxonomy): Eukaryota > Viridiplantae > Streptophyta > Magnoliopsida > Lamiales > Linderniaceae > Vandellia > Vandellia subracemosa. The sequence goes on along the minus strand of JAQPCC010000137.1, from coordinate 278,778 downwards.
ATATAAATAAGTCGTAGAACTATCCATCTCAAACTCATTCGACAATTACATGGCGACGTAGTTTGAGTTTTGGTTAAAATTCGATTTGATGAGAGTTAAAAGTTAATAGCTAAAATATCTGTGAGAATTTTTAGAGTAAATGCGAGAGTTGAAAAATTGTGTGTTGTAATATGTTGTCACGTACTGAATTTTCTACGTCCTTGATTTCTCGAGTGGCTTTCTTTCTTCGTTAACAGAGGAGTTCTTCACGTCTCTTCTGGCGTCCTTATCGTATAATCATTTTTTTTACCGTAGTACTTCATGTGTGGGGCCCCCCGACCTCACCGTCTCCCTTATCCCGATCGTAGTTATACAAATTTCTCCAAGGGTGAATTCAATTGTGGGGCCCACACTCTTCCCGTTCCGTAGTTTCCGGACGGTAAGAGTGGAGTCTCTTTATGGGTTATTATTTCATCTAGTAATTCTTTTTCAATCCCGTGGTGGACTAAGTCCAATCTGAGAACCTCATCGTCGACTATAGGACGGCGGGAACGAGCGATGGTCGGCGAGGTCGAGCGACCGACAAGGGTTGAACGGCAATTTAGTCGATGTGGGAATTTTCGGACGAAATGAACTGGCGATCGAAAATGGGGCTAAGTCGATTTAGGGCTTAATTTAGCGATTACAAAAATGTGGTCTTCAAAGTTGGTCTGTAAACGAAATAACGACCATGTTTTTTTTTTACTCCACGACCGTGTTTGTAGTCGCTATGGCAACTAAAAAATGTGTTAGTAGACAAGGTTAATACGTGGTCGGTAATGTGCATGTTTAACGACTGGCTTTGTTGTCGCGGTAGCAACTAGGGTTGCAAACGAATCGAATCGAGTCGAATACTACCATATTCTATTAGTATTCTGTTATTAAATCTCGAATTCGAATTCGAATTCGAATTCTATTCGAATACTAAAATCAATTCGAATTCTATTTGACTATATATTCGAATCGAATATCGAATATTCGAATATTCGATTATTATTATTATTTTTTATATTTGTCATAAAATCTATTTAATAATTCAATATAAATAATATTATATTTAAATATCTATGGAATCATAAATATTATATTTTAAAAAATATTGAATTATTTCAAATATATTTTGAATTATAATTTTTTTTTTTGAGAAATTTCGAATTATAATATATTGTATTTAAATAAATATTTCGTTATTATTAAATATATATTGAATTGTAATAAGTATATTAAAATAAATATTTAATTATTCTAATCGAATATTCTATTAATATTCGAATATTGTGATATTTGTATTCATATTCTAATATTATTCGAATCAAAAAAATTATTCTTATTTGAATTCTATATTCTAATATTTCGAATTCGAATCGTAGATTTCGAATCGAATCTCGAATCGATCCAAAAAAACTCGATTCATTTGCAACCCTAGTAGCAACTAGAACCTTTTGTCGATAGCATAATTACGTAGTCACTAATTTAGATATTCAGCGACTGAAAAATCATTAGTCGGCATTTGTAGACGTTTTTTTTTTTTGTAGTGAACGAAACTAATCCATTTGACTTGAGTATAACGTTCAAGCCCATATAGACTACGATAGTCAGCAAGTCCAAGTGGTATCAAACCCTTTACCTCCATAATTGACATATCCCATATCCCTAGCCAAAACTAATCTAAGAACATTTAAAGTGAATAATAATGTAAGTGCGAAAAACCCTTCCCAGTTGATGTCGGGCGGTGTGTATTTATTCTTTTGGCGCAGGTCAGTTGATGCATGAAGAGAAAGAAAGTCCAATAAGATGAATAGTTAAACAAAAATCATTAGATTCAAATGAGTTGACCATATAGCATGATGATATTCACATGAAAACCTTTTGGCATGCATGATAGTAAATAATCTTAATTTAATCCCACTTTGGTAATAAATCAAATTCCTTTTCATCATTACCCTAACTAAATACCTTCCCTAGTCCCTACATTCAGCATTAACCATTAAAGCCCACATATGTATGGTCAACATATAGACTTCACAAAACAATGAAATGAAGTAAGTACTTATCTGCCAATGAGGCCTTGGTCTAGTGGTCAATGAAGAGGCCTTAAGGATTTGTGAGTTAGGTCATGGGATCGAATCCCTCTTCCCACAATTCCTTGAGTAGTTCCCATGAGATTTATTTCCCATGACTATCGTTATTAGGTGGGCTTGAGACGTATTCATCTGACCACGGGGCAGGGCCGTTTTTTTTAATTTTGGTGGCCCAGTGATTTTTTAAGAAAAAGGCCCCATATGAAAGTATATTAAAATTTTGACCCAAAAATGTGGCCTTGGCCTTTTAAAAATTTGGCCCAAAATTATGTGGCCCTGTGCAGTGGGCCAGGATGCACAGGTCAAATCCGGCCCTGCCCCGGGGATTAGTCCCGTCACTATAGTGTGTGGCGCAATTAAGCCTCCGCCAGATCTGTGTGGTGCAAAGCCCACGCCGATATTTAGGGACTAACTCATAGCCAGGTCGATGGGGATACATCGAGACAGTAAAAAAAAAAAAAGTACGTACTTGTCTATTGCTTATTAAATACATAATGCCACAGTTTTTGACAGAACATCGTCAGCTGTAAGTAAAAAGTCAAACCCCTTTGCATTTTCTTGCATGCATTACGACGCGGGGAAACAACGCAAGCAACTTGCAATAAAAAGACAGTTAAGCCTTTTCCAATTTTTTAATATGCAACTTCAATCATCAGCAGAATACTTAGGCTGTTACTGCTATTATATAAAGCACCTAACTGTTGAAGAAGAATGATTCACTTTACAAAGGAACCTTGCAGGTTAGTTAAGCTGTCATTCTTTCTACCTCGTATCTTCTTCACCATTAATGGGCTACCTAAGATTTGATTGATTTTATTTTTTTCGCAGGTTTTTCGATCGTTATATCGTCGAGTCTCCGAAATGGAAGGATTTTCTCTGCAACGTTGGCTGCTCCTATCCATTTTCGTGCTGTTTTCGGGGGCCTTAGGTGTGAATGCAGACGATCCTTATAGGTACTTAACATTAACCGTTACTTACGGCGTGGCTTCGCCCCTCGGCACTCCTCAGCAGGTATTATATATATATATGCATATCGTATAAAAATGTACAAAATTCCCTTTAGCCCATATTCAAAAGACCAGCATATAAGCCCACGTGAGATTCTATTACGCTGGACAGTGGGGGCGGGAATTCCCCGTTTTTCAATCTTCGTGGGGCAGTGACGTGGAAAATTTGCTCCCCCTTGGCGGGGACGGGGTGGAGACGAGGATCATATTCCCCGCGGGGATACAATATAAGATCTTATTAAATTATCCTTATAAACCCTACTACCATTCATTATTCTTTGTCTTTCTTCCCTTTAAGTTACGTCCGTCCGTCACAATTTTTACAATCAGATCTCGTAACTTTTCTTCACTCGCATCAGTTCCCGAGAGTGGCACGAAAAACTTGCCACTATGTTTTTCGTCAGTTTCACCATTGCAGAAAAATAACAAAAAAAAAAATTACTCTGAAAAGGGCACGAAGCGGGGATTCCCTGATAAGTGTTGGGGCAGGAATGAGGATTAGAGCCCCACCCCCCACCCTAGGTCTCATTCTATAACCAAACAGGAAATAGATATAGAGTAGCCCATCAGGTCACAACTTATTTACTTAACCGATGTGGGATTGAGTTTGACGCCCCAGACATTTGCAGGTCATCCTCATCAACGGAAAATATCCGGGCCCCACCCTGATATGCGTGACGAATGACAACATGATCGTCAACGTCGTCAACAAGTTGGATCAGCCTTTCCTTCTCACATGGTAAGAGCCCATCCCAATACGTTCCATCGACCGACCGACCGACCGACATTTCTATGTTCAGACAAGTATTCATGTAAGAAATTCTATTATATGCAATATACATAGGAATGGGATAGAACAGAGAAAGAATTCATGGCAAGACGGTGTCTCGGGGACAAACTGCCAGATCCCGCCGAACTCGAACTATACGTACCAGTTTCAGTGTAAGGATCAGATAGGAAGCTTCACGTACTTCCCTACGACTAACATGCACAGAGCTGCCGGCGGCTTCGGGGCGTTGAATGTGTATGCCAGGTCGGTTATTCCCGTCCCTTATCCACCGCCCGCCGATGATTTCAGCCTTCTCATCGGCGATTGGTATAAGACCAATCACAAGGTAAAAATGAACTTCATATATCACGCTAAAGGTCTGAGTTTCATAGATGAATTTGTGCCTAAATCTAACGTCGACGAAAATATCGCTCAGGCGCTGCAGCAGCTGCTCGACTCGGGGAAGTCGCTTCCTTTTCCTCATGGACTCCTTATCAATGGCGAATCCCATTCTACCTTCACTGGTGATCAAGGTGATATATATTTCAAGAACTAACGATATAGTGTTCGAAACGAAAAAATGGGATAATTTAGGGAAATAGCTTTCAAAGAAGAGGGTTTTGAAAAAAAAAATAGTCCCCAAGTGTGTAAAGACTATTATACCCTCACTAAACGGGACCCATAATAATTGGCTATGTAGTTATGTTAAACACGAAGCGTTTATGGATGTGAGAAACGGTGGTTGTGTAGTCAGTCATCTAAGTAGGTCACGGATTCAATGGCTTTAATTTTAGTCTATGACCTTAATTTTAAGGGTATTTTTGTCATTTAAAGTGTCGTTCTCCGTTATATACCAGTTTTCAGCTGCTATATGATGGTCTCTCATCTCCCCATTAGGCCATTATGCAGCTGAGAACTCATATATAGCCGAGGACCATGCTGTACAATGACAAAAATACCCTTAAAATTAAGGTTATTGATTAAAAAGACTGATCAACGGTGCTATTTTTTAAACATCTTTTTGGTCAAAGACTTAAAAAAAAAACGGAGAAATCATCATGCTTAGATAACGACATAGCTCAATTTTCAGGCAAGACGTACATGTTCAGGATCTCGAACGTCGGCTTCCTGACCTCGTTCAACTTCAGAATCCAAGGCCACAGGATGAAGGTCGTCGAGATCGAAGGATCGCACGTCCTCCAAAGCTACTATGATTCTCTCGACGTGCATGTGGGCCAGTCCATGGCCGTCTTGGTCACGTTGGACCAGCCTCCCAAAGATTATTACATAGTCGCCTCGACGAGGTTCACAAGGCAAGTCCTAACGGCCACCTCAGTGCTACACTACACCAATTCTCGAGCCGCCGTTTCGGGCCCTTTGCCGAGCGGCCCGCCAAACGGAGCCGTTTGGTCCATCAAACAAGCCAGAACTTTCAGGTATAGATAGCGAAAAGCAATCACAAGCCAATGGTCCATTCGAAATGGAAGCTTTAACTGTGTTCGATGCGATTGTTATATATCAGGTGGAACCTAACGGATAATGCGGCCAGACCGAACCCGCAAGGCTCTTACCATTATGGAAAAGTCCCGATATCTAGGACCCTCGTATTCGCCAACTCAGCGCCCGTAATAAACGGGAAGCAGCGCTTCGCCGTCAACGGAGTGTCTTACGTCAGCCCGGATACACCTCTGAAGCTGGCCGACTACTTCGACATCTCCGGCGTTTTCAGCCTAAACTCAATCCCGACCGCCCCGTCGAACAGCAACAATGGGTTTAGGCTCGGGACTTCGGTCGTGGACACTTCCCTGCACGAATTTCTCGAAATAGTTTTTCAAAACGGCGAGAAAACGATACAGTCGTGGCATCTCGACGGCTACAGCTTCTGGGTCGTCGGGTAAGAACTTTGCACGCCGAGAAAATAGATTAAAAGATTTCGAAAATGAGTTCTGAGCTATATTTCTTCTCCATTGTCATAATACGAACAGATTTGGGTCAGGACAATGGACACAAGCTAGCAGGCAAGGGTACAACCTCGTAGATGCATTCGCCAGGCACACTACACAGGCAAAAACACTCGCCAGGCCTTTCTTCGAGCTTTTACGACAATCCCGCGTCTTAACCGAATATAAACCCGTCGTTACTTTCATTGCAGGTATATCCCAATTCATGGACTGCGATATTAGTGTCTTTGGACAACCAAGGCATGTGGAATCTGAGGTCTGCAATGTGGGGACAGCAGTATTTAGGGCAGCAGCTTTACGTAAGAGTCTACTCTCCGATAAAGAGTCTCGCCTATGAATACGATATTCCTTCCAACGCTTTGCTGTGCGGTAAAGCTTCGGGGAGAAAGCTTCAGTAGTTTCTCAGAACGAACGGTTTCATCATTATTCATGTATTCGAATTTTCGATCCTATAGTCATGAGAGCTTGGCTTGCAGCTGTACTTTAAAAACACGAGGGATTATGTTTCTTATTGCAAATTTATATCGAAAAATAGGATGAACGTAGAGAAAGCAGTCGAAGATCGACCAAATGATAACCGTAATGAGTCGCTATCAAATAAGACTGCAAGCAAAGATTAGACAATGATACGACGATGCAAGAGTTTCTTACCAGTGAGTACTCGGGCATCGACAGTTTCGAGAGAGTACAGTCTTGGAAACTGTCGTCCGACGACGTTTTCCCTCTTCATTACCATCTTTGTCCGAAAAGACGAAATGTGGGATTACCCTAAGCGCAGAACTCATCAAGCTCCTTTTGTGTCGTCGATGTTCGGCATGAGAGTTTTATTCAATCCCTGAATAGAGAATCACGACGATGAATCGGCAAAGGAAGGAACATTGAAACTACGAATTCACAATGATTGAACATTCGACTATTTGGCTCAAAGTACAACTTCAATATCCACGAAAGATGACAAAGCACACTGAATGAACTGAGTTTGCTGAGACCGATATTCTGCGTATCGCCTGGTCTATTGATCCCTGCGTGGAAAGAGAGACGAAGGAAAACTCTTATCGATCCTATGTATTAACACCGTAAGCTATTCGCTCATCTTTCTCAAAAAAACTTTTAAGAACAGCAACTTGCTACAACATTGCAAGTTATTACAGAATTACAAATTCAGTTTGGATGGATAAAGAAGAAAAACATGATGTTAGAAGAATGTACATCAGTATCTCATATCATCGTGCTGAAATACGAAGAAAACGAAACCGAGGCCATACGCAGCGGCCGCCAAGATCGGCACCCCTGCGGCGAAATGAAGGAGAAGCAAAAAAATCAACACCTTTTTTCTTTCTAAGTTTTGCAATAAACGAAAGTGGAGAGATTCAATTACCATATGATGTGAACTGTCTGAAAGAGTTCTCCAGCAAGTGCATAAACATGGAGCTCATCACAAGCCCACTTCCCAGTTTTTCCCTCACGGTTCTCTCCCTCATGTTCACAGACCAAAACCCTTCTTCTCCGATGAGAATCCCTTCGACGGAGACCTTTATAAACAAGAAAATACCGAGGAAAAATGGGATCTTGGCCGTTTTTCTGATGCTTGATTTGTTGACTTTTAGGTTGAGTCCGTTGACCAAGTTGACGATACAAGCTGTGGCATAGAGAGGAATCCAGAAATACCAATCTGCAAGGAATGCAAAAAAGGGAAATGATTTTTTTTGCAGATATTCATTTCTCTCAGGCGTGATTTTATTACCTCTGTCGTTGAATTGGAAGAAAGTTGATAGCGCAAAAAGGGAACCCATTAACACATAGCACACTTGCTGTAGCAGTGGCTTCTTGCCCTTGACTTTAGCCATTTGCAGAGCTTCTTTTTCATAGAATCACCTCGTCTGTTTAAGAATTGATAGAAGGGATGAAGTGGTCGCTGGTAAGCTGTTGCTTGACTTTGATGTTAGGTTAGATTAATTTATTCCAATATGATAGTGGGTTTTCAGATTCAAGTGAATATTATATGGCCTTTCCTTCTATTATCAGATTTAATTTCTTGTTTCGAACTTCTGAAAGGAATGCACTTGAAGTGTTCGATGGAAATCCCCACACAGAGGACAAGTTTTCACTACCTTCGTTCTTGCGATTTTCGGGTAGTAAGAAAAGACTTGTTTTTCGGGTCCTTTGCGATTTTCATCTTCTTACCTTCTATACTTCTGAACCATGTACGTCGTTCAGCAAACTTTAACAGCGCGGTAATATCCGAAAAATGAGTAAGGCCTCATAGATTCAACAAGAGCGAAGCTCGTAGATTCAACAAGGCCCTCTGTTCGTTCTAATGCAACCGAAAGCTACTTGGTAATAGCCCTTTGCCGGGCTCAAAGGTAAGCATACTTCTTGATCCCTTTTTTTTTTCTCCTTATGTGTGTTTGTGGTATTGAATACTAAGAACATCAGCATCAATTCAAGCTTCTGATGAAGTTGATAAATTCAAATTTTCACACTGAAATCTATTTGAAGCTAATATTCTCGAAGGCGACCTTCGTCCGCGTACTTGGCTCTTGTCTCCTACTGCTGTGGCATATATGTTCAATCAGGCATCTTCAACTGTCTCTTCTGTTTGATACTTTGGCATGAGGACAATACTGATGGAGACTTCTTCTTTCTAACTTAGCTGAAATTGTTTAAATATATATACATGCTGATGCTTAAAAGCTCAGCCCTTCTTACATTATTAATTTCTGTACCTATCGACTCTGTCATTCTTTAACCTTCCTGCGGTTTTCTTTCATAAAGAACTCAAAAACCTTAGACAAAGTCCATTGCCGTCCGACGTTGGATTCTTTTATCAGAAGTATTCGAAGTGATGTCATACTTGTCAAGTTGATCTTGTCCTTTGTTTAATATCTCATTCCCTGATGTTGTTCTACTAAGATTTTCGTACTTTCCGAAACTTTTTCTGCAAATTTTTCTTTCTAACACGAAAATGGCTGCTTCTCTTACAACCTTGGTGATACTCTTGTCTCTGTTCTTGGCCCTTTCAGGTCCCTACTCAGCTGCTCAAGCACCTAACGACACGGCCACCACCGATTTCACACAGTCGTCGGGCTCGCCGCTGTCGTGTAAAACCTACGTCAGCTACCGTGTGCAGCCGCCTTACTCAAATCTTATAAATATATCTGATCTATTCGGCCTCAGCGGGTTGGAGATAGCTACGGCCAGCAACCTACCGTCGGAGGATGTCCAGCTTGTCCCCGACCAGCTTTTGCTCATTCCGATCACTTGCACTTCGAATGGGACCCATTACTTCTCCAACACGACCCATCAGATTCAGAAGCTCGACAGCTTTTACTCTATTTCGGTCAAGGTTTTCGAGAATCTTACAAACTACCATGTGGTCGAAGACATGAACCCCGCGATGGATCCGACCAACCTGACGATCGGGGCTCAGGCGGTTTTTCCTCTCCTCTGTAAGTGCCCGGGAAAGTCTTACGAAGAAAAGGGTGTCAACTTCTTGATCACTTATGTGTGGCAGCGCAGCGATGATGTCTCGGCCGTGAGCGATATGTTTCAGTCTTCGCCGTCTGATATCGTCGGTGGAAACAATAACAGGAATTTCACCGCTGCGATAGGTTTGCCCGTCTTAATCCCAGTAAAAGTGCCCGTCGTTCTACAGAAGTTCTATCCTTCTTCTGAAACTAGTCATAAATCGCCTCGTCATAAGATCGTAGTTGCTGTCGTAACCGCTGTTCTGGCCCTTTTCGTCGTTTTATCGGGTCTGTTGGGCTATATCTGCGTCTTACATCGGAAAAACAGGAAGTTGGCTCGTAAGGGTTCGTCGCTGGAATCTTCCGGCCTCATCCCGGGGGGTCGCCAAGCCTGCAAGGACGGATCTTCGGAGCCAAAGATGAGCCAAGACAAGCTGCTCCCCAGCGTATCGGGGTACCTCGGGAACCCTATAGTATATGAACCCCACGTGATAATGAAGGCGACGATGAACCTAAGCGAAAGGCACAGAATCGGCGGGTCGGTGTACAAGGCTGTAATAGATGATCGGGTCCTTGCAGTAAAGAAAACAAGGGACCCGTCGGAAGAACTCAAGATACTACAGAGATTGAACCATGGTAACCTTGTGAAGCTAATGGGAGTTTCCTCAGACAAAGACGGAAACTTCTTCATCGTCTACGAATACGTCGAGAACAAATCCCTCGACGACTGGCTCTTCCCCAAACCGTCCGCCTCTCCGTCGAAAGCCCAGCAGCTCGGCTGGGGCGAGAGGCTGCACATAGCGCTGGACGTCGCCAATGGGCTTCAGTACATGCACGAGCACACCGAGCCCAGCATAGTCCACAAGGACATACAGGTCAGCAACATACTCCTCGACTCCAACTTCAAGGCCAAGATTTCGAACTTCTCCGCCGCCAGGTTAGCCACGAGCCCCATCATGCTGAACGTCGACATCTTCTGCTTCGGGGTGGTGCTGCTGGAGCTCCTCTCGGGGAAGAGGGCCGTGGAGACGAAGGAGAACGGCGAGAACGTCATGCTGTGGAAGGAAGCGAAGGGAGTCTTGGAGGTCGAAGACGAACGGAGGGAGAAGCTGGCGAGGTGGATGGATCCGAACTTGAACGGCTGCTTCCCCGTCGACGATGCGCTGTGCTTGGCCGTCTTGGCTAGGGCATGCACGTCGGAGAAGCTGTCCGAACGGCCGAGGATGTCTGAGATTGTCCTCAGCCTGTGCGTGCTGGCTCCGTCGTCGCCGGAGGGGAACGGAAAGTCTTGGATTTCGAAGAGCGAAGCGGAGGAAGTTCTCCCTATTATTAGTACTGTTGTGGCTCGTTGAAAGCTATCTATGGAAGGATTGCTTTGTAATGGGGATTGTATACATCATAGGCTTTATTTATGGCTCGTTCGAACATGTTTTTCTTGGTTGATGTACTAATTGTGTTTAAAGTTGTGTGTAGGAATTTTCTTTGAAAGAAAGAATATTTGGTTGTGATTTCTCTGATTGGCATTAGTCTCGTCAATTATTTTCATACGAAGATCTTATAAGTAGTTCCTAACATTGCAGTGAAAATTAGAGAGATGAATCATGAATGGTTGGGTGGGACCATGGATACTCCTTTTAAAGAGGCAATAAATATGATTTGCTATGGTGTTCACCCACCGTAGAGCCGTTAAAACGGGCTGGTGGGGGGCGGCCCTGGGAAATGAAGGCCCGCTCGTAGTGAAAAAATTGAAAAATAATTAAAATTCAATTTAAATTAAAAACTTGGTTCATTGAAAAAAATAAAGCTCAAAGCCCAATACAATAATTAATTATAGGTTCAGTGAAACATTAAAAAGAACATGTTTTTCTTGGTTGATGTACTAATTGTGTTTAAAGTTGTGTGTAGGAATTTTCTTTGAAAGTAAGAATATTTGGTTGTGATTTCTCTGATTGGCATTAGTCTCATCAATTATTTTCATACGAAGATCTTATAAGTAGTTCCAAACATTGCAGTGAAAATTAGAGAGATGAATCATGAATGGTTGGGTGGGACCATGGATACTCCTTTTAAAGAGGCAATATATATGATTTGCTATGGTGTTCACCCACCGTAGAGCCGTTAAAACGGGTTGGTGGGGGCGGCCCTGGGAAATGAAGGCCCGCTCGTAGTGAAAAAATTGAAAAATAATTAAAATTCAATTTAAATTAAAAACTTGGTTCATTGAAAAAAATACAGCTCAAAGCCCAATACAATAATTAATTATAGGTTCAGTGAAACATTAAAAAGAACATGTTTTTCTTGGTTGATGTACTAATTGTGTTTAAAGTTGTGTGTAGGAATTTTCTTTGAAAGAAAGAATATTTGGTTGTGATTTCTCTGATTAGCATTAGTCTCATCAATTATTTTCATACGAAGATCTTATAAGTAGTTCCTAACATTGCAGTGAAAATTAGAGATGAATCAGGAATGGTTGGGTGGGACCATGGATACTCCTTTTAAAGAGGCAATATATATGATTTGCTATGGTGTTCACCCACCGTAGAGCCGTTAAAACGGGCTGGCGGGGGGCGGCCCTGGGAAATGAAGGCCCGCTCGTAGTGAAAAAATTGAAAAATAATTAAAATTCAATTTAAATTAAAAACTTGGTTCATTGAAAAAAATAAAGCTCAAAGCCCAATACAATAATTAATTATAGGTTCAGTGAAACATTAAAAAGAACATGTTTTTCTTGGTTGATGTACTAATTGTGTTTAAAGTTGTGTGTAGGAATTTTCTTTGAAAGAAAGAATATTTGGTTGTGATTTCTCTGATTGGCATTAGTCTCGTCAATTATTTTCATACGAAGATCTTATAAGTAGTTCCGAACATTGCAGTGAAAATTAGAGAGATGAATCATGAATGGTTGGGTGGGACCATGGATACTCCTTTTAAAGAGGCAATATATATGATTTGCTATGGTGTTCACCCACCGTAGAGCCGTTAAAACGGGCTGGTGGGGGCGGCCCTGGGAAATGAAGGCCCGCTCGTAGTGAAAAAATTGAAAAATAATTAAAATTCAATTTAAATTAAAAACTTGGTTCATTGAAAAAAATACAGCTCAAAGCCCAATACAATAATTAATTATAGGTTCAGTGAAACATTAAAAAGAACATGTTTTTCTTGGTTGATGTACTAATTGTGTTTAAAGTTGTGTGTAGGAATTTTCCTTGAAAGAAAGAATATTTGGTTGTGATTTCTCTGATTGGCATTAGTCTCGTCAATTATTTTCATACGAAGATCTTATAAGTAGTTCCGAACATTGCAGTGAAAATTAGAGAGATGAATCATGAATGGTTGGGTGGGACCATGGATACTCCTTTTAAAGAGGCAATATATATGATTTGCTATGGTGTTCACCCACCGTAGAGCCGTTAAAACGGGCTGGTGGGGGGCGGCCCTGGGAAATGAAGGCCCGCTCGTAGTGAAAAAATTGAAAAATAATTAAAATTCAATTTAAATTAAAAACTTGGTTCATTGAAAAAAATAAGCTCAAAGCCCAATACAATAATTAATTATAGGTTCAGTGAAACATTAAAAAGAACATGTTTTTCTTGGTTGATGTACTAATTGTGTTTAAAGTTGTGTGTAGGAATTTTCTTTGAAAGAAAGAATATTTGGTTGTGATTTCTCTGATTGGCATTAGTCTCGTCAATTATTTTCATACGAAGATCTTATAAGTAGTTCCGAACATTGCAGTGAAAATTAGAGAGATGAATCATGAATGGTTGGGTGGGACCATGGATACTCCTTTTAAAGAGGCAATATATATGATTTGCTATGGTGTTCACCCACCGTAGAGCCGTTAAAACGGGCTGGTGGGGGCGGCCCTGGGAAATGAAGGCCCGCTCGTAGTGAAAAAATTGAAAAATAATTAAAATTCAATTTAAATTAAAAACTTGGTTCATTGAAAAAAATACAGCTCAAAGCCCAATACAATAATTAATTATAGGTTCAGTGAAACATTAAAAAGAACATGTTTTTCTTGGTTGATGTACTAATTGTGTTTAAAGTTGTGTGTAGGAATTTTCTTGAAAGAAAGAATATTTGGTTGTGATTTCTCTGATTGGCATTAGTCTCGTCAATTATTTTCATACGAAGATCTTATAAGTAGTTCCGAACATTGCAGTGAAAATTAGAGAGATGAATCATGAATGGTTGGGTGGGACCATGGATACTCCTTTTAAAGAGGCAATATATATGATTTGCTATGGTGTTCACCCACCGTAGAGCCGTTAAAACGGGCTGGTGGGGGGCGGCCCTGGGAAATGAAGGCCCGCTCGTAGTGAAAAAATTGAAAAATAATTAAAATTCAATTTAAATTAAAAACTTGGTTCATTGAAAAAAATACAGCTCAAAGCCCAATACAATAATTAATTATAGGTTCAGTGAAACATTAAAAAGAACATGTTTTTCTTGGTTGATGTACTAATTGTGTTTAAAGTTGTGTGTAGGAATTTTCTTTGAAAGTAAGAATATTTGGTTGTGATTTCTCTGATTGGCATTAGTCTCATCAATTATTTTCATACGAAGATCTTATAAGTAGTTCCAACATTGCAGTGAAAATTAGAGAGATGAATCATGAATGGTTGGGTGGGACCATGGATACTCCTTTTAAAGAGGCAATATATATGATTTGCTATGGTGTTCACCCACCGTAGAGCCGTTAAAACGGGCTGGTGGGGGGCGGCCCTGGGAAATGAAGGCCCGCTCGTAGTGAAAAAATTGAAAAATAATTAAAATTCAATTTAAATTAAAAACTTGGTTCATTGAAAAAAATAAAGCTCAAAGCCCAATACAATAATTAATTATAGGTTCAGTGAAACATTAAAAAGAACATGTTTTTCTTGGTTGATGTACTAATTGTGTTTAAAGTTGTGTGTAGGAATTTTCTTTGAAAGAAAGAATATTTCGCTGTGATTTCTCTGAATGGCATTAGTCTCATCAATTATTTTCATACGAAGATCTTATAAGTAGTTCCTAACATTGCAGTGAAAATTAGAGAGATGAATCATGAATGGTTGGGTGGGACCATGGATACTCCTTTTAAAGAGGCAATAATATGATTTGCTATGGTGTTCACCCACCGTAGAGCCGTTAAAACGGGCTGGCGGGGGGCGGCCCTGGGAAATGAAGGCCCGCTCGTAGTGAAAAAATTGAAAAATAATTAAAATTCAATTTAAATTAAAAACTTGGTTCATTGAAAAAAATAAAGCTCAAAGCCCAATACAATAATTAATTATAGGTTCAGTGAAACATTAAAAAGAACATGTTTTTCTTGGTTGATGTACTAATTGTGTTTAAAGTTGTGTGTAGGAATTTTCTTTGAAAGAAAGAATATTTGGTTGTGATTTCTCTGATTGGCATTAGTCTCATCAATTATTTTCATACGAAGATCTTATAAGTAGTTCCAACATTGCAGTGAAAATTAGAGAGATGAATCATGAATGGTTGGGTGGGACCATGGATACTCCTTTTAAAGAGGCAATATATATGATTTGCTATGGTGTTCACCCACCGTAGAGCCGTTAAAACGGGCTGGTGGGGGCGGCCCTGGGAAATGAAGGCCCGCTCGTAGTGAAAAAATTGAAAAATAATTAAAATTCAATTTAAATTAAAAACTTGGTTCATTGAAAAAAATAAAGCTCAAAGCCCAATACAATAATTAATTATAGGTTCAGTGAAACATTAAAAAGAACATGTTTTTCTTGGTTGATGTACTAATTGTGTTTAAAGTTGTGTGTAGGAATTTTCTTTGAAAGAAAGAATATTTGGTTGTGATTTCTCTGATTGGCATTAGTCTCATCAATTATTTTCATACGAAGATCTTATAAGTAGTTCCTAACATTGCAGTGAAAATTAGAGAGATGAATCATGAATGGTTGGGTGGGACCATGGATACTCCTTTTAAAGAGGCAATAATATGATTTGCTATGGTGTTCACCCACCGTAGAGCCGTTAAAACGGGCTGGCGGGGGGCGGCCCTGGGAAATGAAGGCCCGCTCGTAGTGAAAAAATTGAAAAATAATTAAAATTCAATTTAAATTAAAAACTTGGTTCATTGAAAAAAATAAAGCTCAAAGCCCAATACAATAATTAATTATAGGTTCAGTGAAACATTAAAAAGAACATGTTTTTCTTGGTTGATGTACTAATTGTGTTTAAAGTTGTGTGTAGGAATTTTCTTTGAAAGAAAGAATATTTGGCTGTGATTTCTCTGATTAGCATTAGTCTCATCAATTATTTTCATACGAAGATCTTATAAGTAGTTCCTAACATTGCAGTGAAAATTAGAGATGAATCAGGAATGGTTGTGTGGGACCATGGATACTCCTTTTAAAGAGGCAATATATATGATTTGCTATGGTGTTCACCCACCGTAGAGCCGTTAAAACGGGCTGGCGGGGGGCGGCCCTGGGAAATGAAGGCCCGCTCGTAGTGAAAAAATTGAAAAATAATTAAAATTCAATTTAAATTAAAAACTTGGTTCATTGAAAAAAATAAAGCTCAAAGCCCAATACAATAATTAATTATAGGTTCAGTGAAACATTAAAAAGAACATGTTTTTCTTGGTTGATGTACTAATTGTGTTTAAAGTTGTGTGTAGGAATTTTCTTTGAAAGAAAGAATATTTGGTTGTGATTTCTCTGATTGGCATTAGTCTCGTCAATTATTTTCATACGAAGATCTTATAAGTAGTTCCGAACATTGCAGTGAAAATTAGAGAGATGAATCATGAATGGTTGGGTGGGACCATGGATACTCCTTTTAAAGAGGCAATATATATGATTTGCTATGGTGTTCACCCACCGTAGAGCCGTTAAAACGGGCTGGTGGGGGCGGCCCTGGGAAATGAAGGCCCGCTCGTAGTGAAAAAATTGAAAAATAATTAAAATTCAATTTAAATTAAAAACTTGGTTCATTGAAAAAAATACAGCTCAAAGCCCAATACAATAATTAATTATAGGTTCAGTGAAACATTAAAAAGAACATGTTTTTCTTGGTTGATGTACTAATTGTGTTTAAAGTTGTGTGTAGGAATTTTCTTGAAAGAAAGAATATTTGGTTGTGATTTCTCTGATTGGCATTAGTCTCGTCAATTATTTTCATACGAAGATCTTATAAGTAGTTCCGAACATTGCAGTGAAAATTAGAGAGATGAATCATGAATGGTTGGGTGGGACCATGGATACTCCTTTTAAAGAGGCAATATATATGATTTGCTATGGTGTTCACCCACCGTAGAGCCGTTAAAACGGGCTGGTGGGGGGCGGCCCTGGGAAATGAAGGCCCGCTCGTAGTGAAAAAATTGAAAAATAATTAAAATTCAATTTAAATTAAAAACTTGGTTCATTGAAAAAAATACAGCTCAAAGCCCAATACAATAATTAATTATAGGTTCAGTGAAACATTAAAAAGAACATGTTTTTCTTGGTTGATGTACTAATTGTGTTTAAAGTTGTGTGTAGGAATTTTCTTTGAAAGAAAGAATATTTGGTTGTGATTTCTCTGATTGGCATTAGTCTCGTCAATTATTTTCATACGAAGATCTTATAAGTAGTTCCGAACATTGCAGTGAAAATTAGAGAGATGAATCATGAATGGTTGGGTGGGACCATGGATACTCCTTTTAAAGAGGCAATATATATGATTTGCTATGGTGTTCACCCACCGTAGAGCCGTTAAAACGGGCTGGTGGGGGCGGCCCTGGGAAATGAAGGCCCGCTCGTAGTGAAAAAATTGAAAAATAATTAAAATTCAATTTAAATTAAAAACTTGGTTCATTGAAAAAAATACAGCTCAAAGCCCAATACAATAATTAATTATAGGTTCAGTGAAACATTAAAAAGAACATGTTTTTCTTGGTTGATGTACTAATTGTGTTTAAAGTTGTGTGTAGGAATTTTCTTGAAAGAAAGAATATTTGGTTGTGATTTCTCTGATTGGCATTAGTCTCGTCAATTATTTTCATACGAAGATCTTATAAGTAGTTCCGAACATTGCAGTGAAAATTAGAGAGATGAATCATGAATGGTTGGGTGGGACCATGGATACTCCTTTTAAAGAGGCAATATATATGATTTGCTATGGTGTTCACCCACCGTAGAGCCGTTAAAACGGGCTGGTGGGGGGCGGCCCTGGGAAATGAAGGCCCGCTCGTAGTGAAAAAATTGAAAAATAATTAAAATTCAATTTAAATTAAAAACTTGGTTCATTGAAAAAAATAAAGCTCAAAGCCCAATACAATAATTAATTATAGGTTCAGTGAAACATTAAAAAGAACATGTTTTTCTTGGTTGATGTACTAATTGTGTTTAAAGTTGTGTGTAGGAATTTTCTTTGAAAGAAAGAATATTTCGCTGTGATTTCTCTGAATGGCATTAGTCTCATCAATTATTTTCATACGAAGATCTTATAAGTAGTTCCTAACATTGCAGTGAAAATTAGAGAGATGAATCATGAATGGTTGGGTGGGACCATGGATACTCCTTTTAAAGAGGCAATAATATGATTTGCTATGGTGTTCACCCACCGTAGAGCCGTTAAAACGGGCTGGCGGGGGGCGGCCCTGGGAAATGAAGGCCCGCTCGTAGTGAAAAAATTGAAAAATAATTAAAATTCAATTTAAATTAAAAACTTGGTTCATTGAAAAAAATAAAGCTCAAAGCCCAATACAATAATTAATTATAGGTTCAGTGAAACATTAAAAAGAACATGTTTTTCTTGGTTGATGTACTAATTGTGTTTAAAGTTGTGTGTAGGAATTTTCTTTGAAAGAAAGAATATTTGGTTGTGATTTCTCTGATTGGCATTAGTCTCGTCAATTATTTTCATACGAAGATCTTATAAGTAGTTCCGAACATTGCAGTGAAAATTAGAGAGATGAATCATGAATGGTTGGGTGGGACCATGGATACTCCTTTTAAAGAGGCAATATATATGATTTGCTATGGTGTTCACCCACCGTAGAGCCGTTAAAACGGGCTGGTGGGGGCGGCCCTGGGAAATGAAGGCCCGCTCGTAGTGAAAAAATTGAAAAATAATTAAAATTCAATTTAAATTAAAAACTTGGTTCATTGAAAAAAATAAGCTCAAAGCCCAATACAATAATTAATTATAGGTTCAGTGAAACATTAAAAAGAACATGTTTTTCTTGGTTGATGTACTAATTGTGTTTAAAGTTGTGTGTAGGAATTTTCTTGAAAGAAAGAATATTTGGTTGTGATTTCTCTGATTGGCATTAGTCTCGTCAATTATTTTCATACGAAGATCTTATAAGTAGTTCCGAACATTGCAGTGAAAATTAGAGAGATGAATCATGAATGGTTGGGTGGGACCATGGATACTCCTTTTAAAGAGGCAATATATATGATTTGCTATGGTGTTCACCCACCGTAGAGCCGTTAAAACGGGCTGGTGGGGGGCGGCCCTGGGAAATGAAGGCCCGCTCGTAGTGAAAAAATTGAAAAATAATTAAAATTCAATTTAAATTAAAAACTTGGTTCATTGAAAAAAATAAAGCTCAAAGCCCAATACAATAATTAATTATAGGTTCAGTGAAACATTAAAAAGAACATGTTTTTCTTGGTTGATGTACTAATTGTGTTTAAAGTTGTGTGTAGGAATTTTCTTTGAAAGTAAGAATATTTGGTTGTGATTTCTCTGATTGGCATTAGTCTCATCAATTATTTTCATACGAAGATCTTATAAGTAGTTCCAAACATTGCAGTGAAAATTAGAGAGATGAATCATGAATGGTTGGGTGGGACCATGGATACTCCTTTTAAAGAGGCAATATATATGATTTGCTATGGTGTTCACCCACCGTAGAGCCGTTAAAACGGGCTGGTGGGGGGCGGCCCTGGGAAATGAAGGCCCGCTCGTAGTGAAAAAATTGAAAAATAATTAAAATTCAATTTAAATTAAAAACTTGGTTCATTGAAAAAAATAAAGCTCAAAGCCCAATACAATAATTAATTATAGGTTCAGTGAAACATTAAAAAGAACATGTTTTTCTTGGTTGATGTACTAATTGTGTTTAAAGTTGTGTGTAGGAATTTTCTTTGAAAGAAAGAATATTTCGCTGTGATTTCTCTGATGGCATTAGTCTCATCAATTATTTTCATACGAAGATCTTATAAGTAGTTCCTAACATTGCAGTGAAAATTAGAGAGATGAATCATGAATGGTTGGGTGGGACCATGGATACTCCTTTTAAAGAGGCAATAAATATGATTTGCTATGGTGTTCACCCACCGTAGAGCCGTTAAAACGGGCTGGCGGGGGGCGGCCCTGGGAAATGAAGGCCCGCTCGTAGTGAAAAAATTGAAAAATAATTAAAATTCAATTTAAATTAAAAACTTGGTTCATTGAAAAAAATAAAGCTCAAAGCCCAATACAATAATTAATTATAGGTTCAGTGAAACATTAAAAAGAACATGTTTTTCTTGGTTGATGTACTAATTGTGTTTAAAGTTGTGTGTAGGAATTTTCTTTGAAAGAAAGAATATTTGGTTGTGATTTCTCTGATTGGCATTAGTCTCGTCAATTATTTTCATACGAAGATCTTATAAGTAGTTCCGAACATTGCAGTGAAAATTAGAGAGATGAATCATGAATGGTTGGGTGGGACCATGGATACTCCTTTTAAAGAGGCAATATATATGATTTGCTATGGTGTTCACCCACCGTAGAGCCGTTAAAACGGGCTGGTGGGGGCGGCCCTGGGAAATGAAGGCCCGCTCGTAGTGAAAAAATTGAAAAATAATTAAAATTCAATTTAAATTAAAAACTTGGTTCATTGAAAAAAATAAGCTCAAAGCCCAATACAATAATTAATTATAGGTTCAGTGAAACATTAAAAAGAACATGTTTTTCTTGGTTGATGTACTAATTGTGTTTAAAGTTGTGTGTAGGAATTTTCTTGAAAGAAAGAATATTTGGTTGTGATTTCTCTGATTGGCATTAGTCTCGTCAATTATTTTCATACGAAGATCTTATAAGTAGTTCCGAACATTGCAGTGAAAATTAGAGAGATGAATCATGAATGGTTGGGTGGGACCATGGATACTCCTTTTAAAGAGGCAATATATAGATTTGCTATGGTGTTCACCCACCGTAGAGCCGTTAAAACGGGCTGGCGGGGGGCGGCCCTGGGAAATGAAGGCCCGCTCGTAGTGAAAAAATTGAAAAATAATTAAAATTCAATTTAAATTAAAAACTTGGTTCATTGAAAAAAATAAAGCTCAAAGCCCAATACAATAATTAATTATAGGTTCAGTGAAACATTAAAAAGAACATGTTTTTCTTGGTTGATGTACTAATTGTGTTTAAAGTTGTGTGTAGGAATTTTCTTTGAAAGAAAGAATATTTGGTTGTGATTTCTCTGATTGGCATTAGTCTCATCAATTATTTTCATACGAAGATCTTATAAGTAGTTCCAACATTGCAGTGAAAATTAGAGAGATGAATCATGAATGGTTGGGTGGGACCATGGATACTCCTTTTAAAGAGGCAATATATATGATTTGCTATGGTGTTCACCCACCGTAGAGCCGTTAAAACGGGCTGGCGGGGGGCGGCCCTGGGAAATGAAGGCCCGCTCGTAGTGAAAAAATTGAAAAATAATTAAAATTCAATTTAAATTAAAAACTTGGTTCATTGAAAAAAATAAAGCTCAAAGCCCAATACAATAATTAATTATAGGTTCAGTGAAACATTAAAAAGAACATGTTTTTCTTGGTTGATGTACTAATTGTGTTTAAAGTTGTGTGTAGGAATTTTCTTTGAAAGAAAGAATATTTGGTTGTGATTTCTCTGATTGGCATTAGTCTCGTCAATTATTTTCATACGAAGATCTTATAAGTAGTTCCTAACATTGCAGTGAAAATTAGAGAGATGAATCATGAATGGTTGGGTGGGACCATGGATACTCCTTTTAAAGAGGCAATAATATGATTTGCTATGGTGTTCACCCACCGTAGAGCCGTTAAAACGGGCTGGTGGGGGGCGGCCCTGGGAAATGAAGGCCCGCTCGTAGTGAAAAAATTGAAAAATAATTAAAATTCAATTTAAATTAAAAACTTGGTTCATTGAAAAAAATAAAGCTCAAAGCCCAATACAAAATTAATTATAGGTTCAGTGAAACATTAAAAAGAACATGTTTTTCTTGGTTGATGTACTAATTGTGTTTAAAGTTGTGTGTAGGAATTTTCTTTGAAAGAAAGAATATTTCGCTGTGATTTCTCTGATGGCATTAGTCTCATCAATTATTTTCATACGAAGATCTTATAAGTAGTTCCTAACATTGCAGTGAAAATTAGAGAGATGAATCATGAATGGTTGGGTGGGACCATGGATACTCCTTTTAAAGAGGCAATAATATGATTTGCTATGGTGTTCACCCACCGTAGAGCCGTTAAAACGGGCTGGCGGGGGGCGGCCCTGGGAAATGAAGGCCCGCTCGTAGTGAAAAAATTGAAAAATAATTAAAATTCAATTTAAATTAAAAACTTGGTTCATTGAAAAAAATAAAGCTCAAAGCCCAATACAATAATTAATTATAGGTTCAGTGAAACATTAAAAAGAACATGTTTTTCTTGGTTGATGTACTAATTGTGTTTAAAGTTGTGTGTAGGAATTTTCTTTGAAAGAAAGAATATTTGCTGTGATTTCTCTGATGGCATTAGTCTCATCAATTATTTTCATACGAAGATCTTATAAGTAGTTCCTAACATTGCAGTGAAAATTAGAGAGATGAATCATGAATGGTTGGGTGGGACCATGGATACTCCTTTTAAAGAGGCAATAATATGATTTGCTATGGTGTTCACCCACCGTAGAGCCGTTAAAACGGGCTGGCGGGGGGCGGCCCTGGGAAATGAAGGCCCGCTCGTAGTGAAAAAATTGAAAAATAATTAAAATTCAATTTAAATTAAAAACTTGGTTCATTGAAAAAATAAAGCTCAAAGCCCAATACAATAATTAATTATAGGTTCAGTGAAACATTAAAAAGAACATGTTTTTCTTGGTTGATGTACTAATTGTGTTTAAAGTTGTGTGTAGGAATTTTCTTTGAAAGAAAGAATATTTGGTTGTGATTTCTCTGATTGGCATTAGTCTCGTCAATTATTTTCATACGAAGATCTTATAAGTAGTTCCGAACATTGCAGTGAAAATTAGAGAGATGAATCATGAATGGTTGGGTGGGACCATGGATACTCCTTTTAAAGAGGCAATATATATGATTTGCTATGGTGTTCACCCACCGTAGAGCCGTTAAAACGGGCTGGTGGGGGCGGCCCTGGGAAATGAAGGCCCGCTCGTAGTGAAAAAATTGAAAAATAATTAAAATTCAATTTAAATTAAAAACTTGGTTCATTGAAAAAAATAAAGCTCAAAGCCCAATACAATAATTAATTATAGGTTCAGTGAAACATTAAAAAGAACATGTTTTTCTTGGTTGATGTACTAATTGTGTTTAAAGTTGTGTGTAGGAATTTTCTTTGAAAGAAAGAATATTTGGTTGTGATTTCTCTGATTGGCATTAGTCTCGTCAATTATTTTCATACGAAGATCTTATAAGTAGTTCCGAACATTGCAGTGAAAATTAGAGAGATGAATCATGAATGGTTGGGTGGGACCATGGATACTCCTTTTAAAGAGGCAATATATATGATTTGCTATGGTGTTCACCCACCGTAGAGCCGTTAAAACGGGCTGGTGGGGGCGGCCCTGGGAAATGAAGGCCCGCTCGTAGTGAAAAAATTGAAAAATAATTAAAATTCAATTTAAATTAAAAACTTGGTTCATTGAAAAAAATACAGCTCAAAGCCCAATACAATAATTAATTATAGGTTCAGTGAAACATTAAAAAGAACATGTTTTTCTTGGTTGATGTACTAATTGTGTTTAAAGTTGTGTGTAGGAATTTTCTTGAAAGAAAGAATATTTGGTTGTGATTTCTCTGATTGGCATTAGTCTCGTCAATTATTTTCATACGAAGATCTTATAAGTAGTTCCGAACATTGCAGTGAAAATTAGAGAGATGAATCATGAATGGTTGGGTGGGACCATGGATACTCCTTTTAAAGAGGCAATATATATGATTTGCTATGGTGTTCACCCACCATAGAGCCGTTAAAACGGGCTGGTGGGGGGCGGCCCTGGGAAATGAAGGCCCGCTCGTAGTGAAAAAATTGAAAAATAATTAAAATTCAATTTAAATTAAAAACTTGGTTCATTGAAAAAAATACAGCTCAAAGCCCAATACAATAATTAATTATAGGTTCAGTGAAACATTAAAAAGAACATGTTTTTCTTGGTTGATGTACTAATTGTGTTTAAAGTTGTGTGTAGGAATTTTCCTTGAAAGAAAGAATAGTTGGTTGTGATTTCTCTGATTGGCATTAGTCTCGTCAATTATTTTCATACGAAGATCTTATAAGTAGTTCCGAACATTGCAGTGAAAATTAGAGAGATGAATCATGAATGGTTGGGTGGGACCATGGATACTCCTTTTAAAGAGGCAATATATAAGATTTGCTATGGTGTTCACCCACCGTAGAGCCGTTAAAACGGGCTGGCGGGGGGCGGCCCTGGGAAATGAAGGCCCGCTCGTAGTGAAAAAATTGAAAAATAATTAAAATTCAATTTAAATTAAAAACTTGGTTCATTGAAAAAAATAAAGCTCAAAGCCCAATACAATAATTAATTATAGGTTCAGTGAAACATTAAAAAGAACATGTTTTTCTTGGTTGATGTACTAATTGTGTTTAAAGTTGTGTGTAGGAATTTTCTTTGAAAGTAAGAATATTTGGTTGTGATTTCTCTGATTGGCATTAGTCTCATCAATTATTTTCATACGAAGATCTTATAAGTAGTTCCAAACATTGCAGTGAAAATTAGAGAGATGAATCATGAATGGTTGGGTGGGACCATGGATACTCCTTTTAAAGAGGCAATATATATGATTTGCTATGGTGTTCACCCACCGTAGAGCCGTTAAAACGGGCTGGCGGGGGGCGGCCCTGGGAAATGAAGGCCCGTTCGTAGTGAAAAAATTGAAAAATAATTAAAATTCAATTTAAATTAAAAACTTGGTTCATTGAAAAAAATAAAGCTCAAAGCCCAATACAATAATTAATTATAGGTTCAGTGAAACATTAAAAAGAACATGTTTTTCTTGGTTGATGTACTAATTGTGTTTAAAGTTGTGTGTAGGAATTTTCTTTGAAAGAAAGAATATTTGGTTGTGATTTCTCTGATTGGCATTAGTCTCGTCAATTATTTTCATACGAAGATCTTATAAGTAGTTCCTAACATTGCAGTGAAAATTAGAGAGATGAATCATGAATGGTTGGGTGGGACCATGGATACTCCTTTTAAAGAGGCAATAAATATGATTTGCTATGGTGTTCACCCACCGTAGAGCCGTTAAAACGGGCTGGTGGGGGGCGGCCCTGGGAAATGAAGGCCCGCTCGCAGTGAAAAAATTGAAAAATAATTAAAATTCAATTTAAATTAAAAACTTGGTTCATTGAAAAAAATAAAGCTCAAAGCCCAATACAAGAATTAATTATAGGTTCAGTGAAACATTAAAAAGAACTTGTTTTTCTTGGTTGATGTACTAATTGTGTTTAAAGTTGTGTGTAGGAATTTTCTTTGAAAGAAAGAATATTTCGCTGTGATTTCTCTGAATGGCATTAGTCTCATCAATTATTTTCATACGAAGATCTTATAAGTAGTTCCTAACATTGCAGTGAAAATTAGAGAGATGAATCATGAATGGTTGGGTGGGACCATGGATACTCCTTTTAAAGAGGCAATAAATATGATTTGCTATGGTGTTCACCCACCGTAGAGCCGTTAAAACGGGCTGGCGGGGGGCGGCCCTGGGAAATGAAGGCCCGCTCGTAGTGAAAAAATTGAAAAATAATTAAAATTCAATTTAAATTAAAAACTTGGTTCATTGAAAAAAATAAAGCTCAAAGCCCAATACAATAATTAATTATAGGTTCGGTGAAACATTAAAAAGAACATGTTTTTCTTGGTTGATGTACTAATTGTGTTTAAAGTTGTGTGTAGGAATTTTCTTTGAAAGAAAGAATATTTGGCTGTGATTTCTCTGAATGGCATTAGTCTCATCAATTATTTTCATACGAAGATCTTATAAGTAGTTCCTAACATTGCAGTGAAAATTAGAGAGATGAATCATGAATGGTTGGGTGGGACCATGGATACTCCTTTTAAAGAGGCAATATATATGATTTGCTATGGTGTTCACCCACCGTAGAGCCGTTAAAACGGGCTGGCGGGGGGCGGCCCTGGGAAATGAAGGCCCGCTCGTAGTGAAAAAATTGAAAAATAATTAAAATTCAATTTAAATTAAAAACTTGGTTCATTGAACAAAATACAGCTCAAAGCCCAATACCATAATTAATTATAGGTTCAGTGAAACATTAAAAAGAACATGTTTTTCTTGGTTGATGTACTAATTGTGTTTAAAGTTGTGTGTATGAATTTTCTTTGAAAGAAAGAATATTTGGTTGTAATTTCTCTGATTGGCATTAGTCTCGTCAATTATTTTCATACGAAGATCTTATAAGTAGTTCCTAACATTGCAGTGAAAATTAGAGAGATGAACCATGAATGGTTGGGTGGGACCATGGATACTCCTTTTAAAGAGGCAATAAATATGATTTGCTATGGTGTTCACCCACCGTAGAGCCGTTAAAACGGGCTGGCGGGGGGCGGCCCTGGGAAATGAAGGCCCGCTCGTAGTGAAAAAATTGAAAAATAATTAAAATTCAATTTAAATTAAAAACTTGGTTCATTGAAAAAAATAAAGCTCAAAGCCCAATACAATAATTAATTATAGGTTCAGTGAAACATTAAAAAGAACATGTTTTTCTTGGTTGATGTACTAATTGTGTTTAAAGTTGTGTGTAGGAATTTTCTTTGAAAGAAATAATATTTGGTTGTGATTTCTCTGATTGGCATTAGTCTCATCAATTATTTTCATACGAAGATCTTATAAGTAGTTCCTATCATTGCAGTGAAAATTAGAGAGATGAATCATGAATGGTTGGGTGGGACCATGGATACTCCTTTTAAAGAGGCAATATATATGATTTGCTATGGTGTTCACCCACCGTAGAGCCGTTAAAACGGGCTGGCGGGGGGCGGCCCTGGGAAATGAAGGCCCGCTCGTAGTGAAAAAATTGAAAAATAATTAAAATTCAATTTAAATTAAAAACTTGGTTCATTGAAAAAAATAAAACTCAAAGCCCAATACAATAATTAATTATAGGTTCAGTGAAACATTAAAAAAATAAAACTTAAAGCCCAAAATAATATTTAAATAATATAATATAATTAAAATATATAATTTAATAATTTTTAATAATAGGCGGGCCGGCCCCCGGGCTAGCCCGTCCTGCCCCGCCAAAGCCCGCGGAGGTGACGGTAGAGTCGAGAGGAACGACGGAGGTGGCGGCGACGCTGGAGATGGAAGGAAAGCACAATATGTGCGAGATTTGCTATGGTGCTCAAGATAGTTGCTCACGGTGGGTGGGCACTATAGCAAATCTCATTCTCTCTCCCTCTCTCTCTCTCTCTCTGTCTATATATATATATATTCTGACTCGAAATATCCTCACCTGATCGGTTATTGGCTTGCGCCACACTTTTCAAACTCGTTTGCACCACAACAGGTCGACAGGGTTGCGTCACATAGTTCAGGTCCGACAAAGTTGGATATGGGCTTGCGCCACACTTTTCAAGCCCGTTTGACCGGCTATGGGCTTGCACCACATATTTCAGGCCCCCATAGGGTTGGATGTAGGTTTGCACATCACACACTCCAAGTTGCGGGACTAATTTTCGGAGGCAGGTGAGGATACCACGCTCCGATTTCTAACTGGAATTGAACCCGTGTGACCTCCATTTTGAAATATTACGGACCTATCCGCTAGGTCATATTGTTAGGAGAAGTTGACTTTTAATTATATGTTAAAAACTTACAAAAGATAAAAAAAAAATATAACTGAAATCAAGTTTTAAACATTTGCCCGGTTTTAGGACATTTCATAACAATATATATCAAATGTATTGTATCCTAATTTTTTTTTTCAAAAGAGAATTTCAGAATTTGCAAGGGTTAAAAGAGCATAAAATATTAAAATAGAGAAGAAACCTGGTTTAAAGATAGAAACAAAAACAAACCGAAAAAAAAAATCCAAAGGAAAATAAGATTAAAAATTTGATTAAGAAAAACTAAAAACTTACTATAATTAAGCCTAAAACTTCATAGTGGTTATTAATTTCAAATCGACATTCACTTTATTTCTTTTTCCAACTTCAAAGAGCTTATTGTCTCCGTGGGGTTGGCCTACATGGTTTAAGGGGTGAAATTCTAACCCTTAGGTCATGAGTTCAATTCTCGTGATTATCGTGGTGGGTGAATTTGAGATATCTTTCTATTATATTATTAGCGAGACCCTTATAGAAATTGTCATTTGATGTGTCACTATTAACCAATCAAATTTTCTTCTAAAATTAATTAAAGAAAAAAGTCCTTTATAAAAATCACCTACTAATAAAAAAAAGTTCTTACCCCACAATCTTAAGATGCTTTTTCTTACATAAATACTTAGCATGGTAATAACTAACTCTTAATTAATTTTAATAAAAATTAAATTTACAATAATAGTTTTAAAATTAAATTCACAATAATACCCTACAATTTAATTAACAAATTAAATTTACAATTATAACTATATTTATAATTAATTTGTTTAATTGCACAGATAATTGACTGTGCGAAATTACTAGTATTAAATTATAATTGTTGACTGTGTGCGATCGGTCATTGAGGTCTGTACGATGATGTACTTACTTATTATATAATATAATGAACTTTAACCAAAATAAAAAAATAAAAAAAAAATTGTAGACCGGATAAGAACGGGAGAAGATGAGTTTTTGTTGGTATTAAATTGTAATTGTAGACTGGAAATTATGGAAACATAGTGGGGCAAATCTTGAAATATAGAAATATTAAGGGCTAAAAGACAATTTTTTGTCCACGGCATATTAGAAGTCAATGCTTGGATGACTAGCGCAGAGGTTGAAGGTACCTGAGAATTTTCACGAGAAAAATGGAAATTTTGCCATGTTCCCCAACAATTAATCTACGTTTTCAGAAACGAAGCCTACTCCATCGAGTTTATTCGAAGTCCAATGTGGTCCGCGCTGTAATTTCTGCAGAGCATTCGAATCATGGTCGAATGTTCATACTTGGAATGGGTTACGTGGGACAATTCTTCGCCGCTCACTTGAAGTCCAGAGGATGGTATGAGAAATTTCTTACCATTTTATCGCTATTTTAATCACCGATCTATCCAAGACACGATTTGTTTTTTCGTGGGTTTAGGGCAGTGAGTGGGACTTGTATGACTGTGGAGAAGAAGAAAAAGCTTGAAGAATTAGGGTTTCAAGCTTACGTCTTTGATGCGAGTGAGCCACAGTGAGTCACTTACTGTTAATGGGCTTCACCTTCTTTGATTGCTTCAGTCCCTTTTGTTGTAGCAGCAAAATGTCCCTTTTCCTGTTAGAATCTGATTGCAGCATTATCGGCGTAAATAATCGAACGTTTTTAAACGATTGAAGTTGACAATAATGTCCACAGTTAGCTGAAGCATTAGGGATTTTACAAGTTAGGGGTATTTCAAAGTCATCAAGTTGTCGATCGTTATGCTTTTCATTTGAGTTCATCCAATGCGTATTTTGCAGAGTTGAGATACTGGAGATTGTGAAAGATCATACTCATCTTGTGGTGTCCATGCCACCTCTTGCGGGTCTTGGCGATCAGGTATAATATAATCCAATCCCGCCCTTTAGGGCGTGACACTGATGAGTTGCATAGAAATAGACATCTTTGAGGAGCCATTTCTTGCTGATTGTTTGTAATATCTTGTTTTCAGGTGTTGCATTGTAATAAAGAACTAGTCGAAACCGTGCTGAAGGATGGGAAGTTGCAGTGGCTGGCTTACTTGTCATCCACTAGTACTGATACATATGAATTTTCTCGCTGTTTCCTAGCTGCTAATGTACCATTTCCTTACGTTGTTTACGAGTTAAAAATTCTTGCTATACTAGGTGTTTACGGAGATTACGGTGGTGCTTGGGTGGATGAAGAGTAAGTAGAAGTACCCATCTTGCACGTATACTTTCTTGATGCCTATTCTCACAAGATGCCTTGCTTTCATTCACGATTCGCCATTTGCTATACCACACCAGCTACCCATTAAAGCCAGCAACTGATCAAGCCCGAGCAAGGGCGCTGGCCGAGGAAGATTGGCTGAAATTGGGTCGTAATCTTGGCATTTCATCTCAAGTATTTCGTCTCGGAGGGATCTATGGCCCCAGAAGAAGGTGGGTATTAAACATTTTGATCAAGATTAACGGCGAAGCTTGACTTATTCTATTCATGTATTCTTGGTGCAGTGCTATCGACACCATACTCAAGAAAGAACCTCTCTCTGAACGCCAGAGGAAAAGATTATCGAAAGGCTACACATCTCGGGTTCATGTAGCTGACATTTGCCAAGCACTCGATGCAAGCATCTCAAAGCAATCAGCGTCGTCGTCATCATCCTACGGTAGGGTATACAACGTGGTGGACGATGATCCCGCCCCACGTGCTGAAGTGTTTGATTTTGCTCGGAAATTGGTCGAAGAGAAATTCCCAGAATGTAGGAATTTAAGAACGGAAGAATCGTCACGTCGTGAGATGCTGGGAGGTTCATCGGGAGAGAAACGTGTTTCGAATGCTCGCTTGAAGAGAGAACTCGGCGTTGAGCTGATTCATCCTTCTTACAGGTCGGGTTTGCGCAGCATCATCGAGAATGTGGGCAGTCCGCTTGTAAGAAATTCAGCTGTTCTATGATATGTTCTTGCTGTAGCATTGTTGTCATCTCACCATAGGTTTAGGGTGTGTTTGGAATGAAGAAAGTAGTATGGAAAAGAAAATGGGAAAGAAAATGATTTTCATAAGCTTTTCTTTTATTTTCCTCGCCATTTGGTGAAAAAATTGGTTTTCTTTAGTTTTAAATATAAACTTAACTTGATTTGCTTTTCTTTTCTTTTCCTTCTCTATTTCTTCAATCAACCAAACATAAAAGTTAATTTTCCTTTTCCATTTCATTTTCTTTTCCTACTAATTTTCACAAACCAAACACACCCTTAGTTTCTATGTGTACTGTATTAAAGCTTCGTTTGGTTTGTAGAGTTCGGTAAGAAAAAAAAAGGTGTAGAGGTACAATGGTCGAAGCGCAAAGTACAATTATTTGGTGCGCTAACTTAGTTTTTCATCGTGCTTTCCAAACACGAATTCTGCGTACCAAACGTATTATAAGAGTCTGCCATTCTATAGCAATTTCTACCGTCGTAAACTCATATACCATTAGTGGAGTAATTGAGTCGAGAAGCCCAACGTACAACCCAGAAAGCCCATTATTTGTAGCAGTCTATTTAAAAAGGCTCAATAGCCCAAAAGAGCAAAAAATAATAAAATAATTTAAAAAGAAGAAAAAACAAGAGCTTTTGTAATTTTTTATTGACATAATGTACACAATGTCGCCGTAATCATCATACTCTGATTAAGTTCAATATGAATCGAATATAAATCTCATTGTCAACTATGAAACACCCTGATTATGTTCGGTCTTAATTGAATCTGAACCTTATTGTCAGCTATAGGACAACTCCAACTTCCAGTAACACTCATCGTCTTAACTCATGTGTCAAGTATAGGGATGGCAATGGGTAGACCCGTTTAGACCCATACCCTAACTTGATTGTCTCGATTAACTAATTTGTATAGATTCGACTAAATATCCAACTCATGAAACGACTCGTATCTACATAATCAGACCCATTTAAGATTCAATAGATCTTTAACGAGCATTTTTTGTCATCCCTAGTCATGTTCCATGTCCACACAAACATCAATCTCAAGGAGTTCAAGTGGAATCAAACGCATAGCCTCTTTTGTGGAGCACTTGACCTATCGATTGGGGACGAGAGATTTTACACTTCGTTTTTAAATAAACATGATATACATGCAAAATCTAAAAATAGGTCACTACTTTTATTAGTTCTCCATTTTCGATACCTAGATTTGATAATTAAAAAAAAAAAGTAAGTTGCTAACTTTATATTTCGAAATAAATTTGGATCTCTAATTTTTTTTTTCCGACAAAACAAGTTGAAAATCTTATTTTGCCAAGTCAGTAGCCATGTGGCTGGAAAACATTCCACGTAGGAATTTCGACTTGTATTGTCGAAAAAATACTATAACACCCAAACTTGTTCCGATATATTAAAGTTAGCGACCAAATATTGTGAATAGAAATTCAATAATTGGTATCATTCTTGACTCAAATTTATAAATTTTCCAATATATAAAATCAAATTAGAGAAATGAAATATTCAGACAACAAAATCACTCCATCCAGATTCTTTGGTGCACGATATCCAAAGAGGATTAGCCCCTCGATTAAGCGATCCTTATTAATAGGGTTATTATGTAGTAAAATCTTAATCGAACCTTAAGTACTTAACAAAGCCGTACATAATCTCAAATTCTAACATAGAAACATACATTGTATTCACTCATTTCAAAGCCAAAATCGCCGGCGTAAAAAAAAATCAAATACCAAGATATATAATCATCACATACACATTAAATGCGTACCCTTAATCTTATAATCAATTATTACCAATAATGAATGTTTCAAGATATTCTCCATACAAAGAGGAATAGACACGACGAAGCATCCATGAACTTTCAATACAATGTCCCTCACGAGATTGTCACGTGCCTACATGTCCTCCTCGTACTCCGCACCCCTTGTCTTCCCATATTCTATCAACAAGAGTTAATATAATATAAATAAATGACATCTAAATAAAAAGGGAATTAATTTATATAGGGGATAAAATTCAAAATGGTTCACGATATTTTCACTATGAACCAATTAAGTCATCGATGTTTTGCCTGAACTAATTTAGTTCTCGATGTTGTCGATTTTGTATCGATTTGGTCCTTCCATCACAATAAACGTCAATTTTAGCGGGAATTTCGCATGCGCCCCGTACTAAATTATGTCTAGATCGATGATAAAATTGAAATAGTTACCGAAATTAGGGCATGAAACTTAAAATTTCTCTTCCAAAATTCGAACATGGGCTCTAAATCGTCTGCTTCGTCGAGCTTCATTGACAGTAGAAGAAAACAGTACAAACCCCCCCACAAATCTTGCAAATATTCCAAAATTCGATCCATATATGATTTAGTGTGTGTGGCACGCGCGAACTTCCCGCTAAAATTGACGTTAATCATGACGGAATGACCAAATTGGTTCAAAATCGGCAACTTATTCAAGCGAAACATCGAAAACTAAATTGGTCCATAAAACATAAATATCGAGGACCATTTTAGGTTTTATCCCTTTATATGGAATCATAAAAAAAAATGGCAACTCAAACTTTCTTGGACACGAGAACCTTGAGGGCCGACCAAGTTATCTTGGGACTTGGCGCTTCGAAATCAAGATTGCCATAGCTAATGATGACGTGTCACATAGACCATTTTTCAGACCATTATAAAACCCTAATCACACAGTTCAAAACTCAACACACACACACACACTTAATTATCCCCTTTTGCTGTATTATAGAGATATTGGTCATAACGTTGTCTTTTTCAGGCAGACGTTCAATGAAGATGGAAATGCAAAGAAGTGGTAATAATGCATCGTCGCAGAAGAGACTATCGGCCGGCAGAAAACTTGGAAGGTTTCTGAAAGAACAAAGAGGAAGGCTTTACATAATCCGAAGATGTGTTGTTATGCTTCTTTGCTGGGATGATTAAATAATTAGAAATAATACATATATATATATATCTATATTCCTAGTTTTGTAGCCTTGTAAGTAGTGAATTGTCTTGAGTTTTTTATATAATTTATCCCCAACATAAGTAGGTATTATGTATTATGGGACATATGTTTAGATATCATCTTTTTTATCTGGCGTTGGTAAGATATTCTGAGATGATGAATATTCAACTTTCCTTTGGAAACAAAAAATGGACAAAGAAAGAAAATCAATAGACTTTTGGGGTCTAGTGACAAATTAATTGGGCAGGTCATGACATCTTAAGTGAAAGTTATGGATTCGAGTTCAGGGCTTCTTGACAATCTTAGTATGTGGGTCCGTTTGGTTATGAGCACAAGATAAAGCCCAAGATAAAAAATTTATCCTTCAACTCAAGATAATTTATCTCAATTTTTAATTCAGTTTACTTGTAACGGGCCTTTGGTTTAAAAACGGGCTGAAATATTAAATCCGGGCTGAGATTACTAAACCAAACACAATATTAAATCTGATTATTTATATTATATGGATTTTTCTGGGCTTTTCATCAAACCAAACACAGCCTGTGTGTATTAACTTGGGATGTGATACATAGGCTATAAAGATCGATCGCGCTGAAAGGTGGTGTTCAAGAAAAAAAAAGTGAAAACTAATCTTAAATTATATGTGCAATTTGTACATTGTCAAAATCAATTAGAAAATCACTATTACTTTGGTCCCATTTTGTTGTATCATAAATCATTATTTTAAAGACTCTAGAGTATCCTCATTCAATTGGTTATAGGCCTAAACCACACACTCTTCTGAGGTGAGACTAATCTTCAGGGCCAGATAAATATATCCTAAAATTACCTGAAACAATAGTCATGAGAATCGAACACATGACCTCGTTAGAATTACACCCCATTAGACCTTTTAGGCTAAACACATTGGGACATTTTATCATAAATCATCGAAGATGTAATAAAGTGGATGGTTTTCAAGTTACATTGGAGTGAAATGGGCTATAATTTAGAAGCCCAGCAAAATAAACATTGTCCTTATCTGCGTCTGCGTTGCATTATTACCGCTTAAATCACATATACCTAGTTAGAGGAAGAGCCGTCAAAAAGGGTCGGCGGCCCGGCCCGTAGCCCGTCATTTGGCTGGGCGGACGAGGGCCGAACCGCCATACGGCGGGCCCAGGAAAATGTGTCCCGCCCCGCTAGCGGGCTGCGGGCCAGCCCGTAGTAAAAAAAAAAAAACTATTAATCTAAATTATTAGCCAATTCAAAAATAAAGTCTAAAGTCCAATTGAATAATTTATTGTAAATCGATTAACCCATCAGAAATTAAAGCCCAAATAATGTAACACAATATTTAATTAATATAATATAATTAAAATATTTAAAATATAAATATATATGTATATATATTTAATAATAAGTTGGCCGGCCCGCGGACGAGCCCGCCAAAGCCCACATGCCGTGGGCCTTTTTGCCTGCTCTATGCCCAGTTAATAATATAAAGAGCTAAATTAAGTTTTACTTTTACATATGTAGATGGTTATTTAAATAATTTACTGTTTCCTCCAAGTTAAAATAGTCTAGTTTTTCTTTCCTTTTTTTTTTTTTGTGATCCGAGTATCCCACTCAATCAGCTATGTTTTTGCATCACACATTCCGAAGAAACTGTCGCCAAAATGGTGGGCCTAGTAAATAGATGCCCGCCACGCCACGTTGGCAGGGTGGGCCTGCCCACTTTTAAAAAAAATATTTTATTATTTTTTATAGTAATAATTCCTTTATTATTATTTCAAAATCTTAAAATATCTATATTTTAAACGATCCGACCCGGCCCGTCAAAGCCCGCAATCCGTGCGGGCTAGCCTAAATAATCACGGCCCAACCCGCCCCTTTGGCGGGCCGGCCTGCGGGTCATTTTGACACTTCTAGGCTCACTCCCACCCAACAATAGTCAAAGGGTCGCTAGCAGAATTCGAACGTCCTATCTCTGTTTTAAAAATCATCAGGTTCATCCAATGGGTCACCCCTTTGGCGACGAATAGTCTAATAATATTAAAAATAGTAAGATTAGGAAATATGAAGATTTATTTCTGAAAGTTCGAAGTTTAACTCCTTCTACGTCTCTCTTGCTTCCAAGGTATTACTAGAAGGCTTTGACTTACAAACTGCTTATAAAAGTCAGTTGCTCCAATAGCTTTTTAGAGATGACGATTGATTGAGGAATGCTCGTGAAGACAAAGCTGATGACGAGTTGGATCGGATGTTTCTGAGTTCGTTGCTGGCTTTGGAGGATTCGCGCGATATTGTTCCTTCTTTTTCACTATGTTCTTGAAAGATATTAATCATAAAAGATCAAGAAATTGATTATTGGATGAGTGAGTGCGTTTACCTTAGCAATGTATTGTTTCAAATTTTGATGATTCCCCCAACTTAATGATATATTTTGTGAATTAGATTTGTAAATTTTCAAATCAATTTCTCGATATCGTATATCCGAAATACAATCCAATGGGTATTCGATCGGTTATCCATAACGACGAAAAAAATTAAATAGAAATAATGTCGTGAATGCAACTGTTCACAAAGTATGGCATCTATTTGGTCAAAAGATATGTTCGTTGAAAGGTGACAGATTGTCACCGTCCGTGTCAGATATAACTCTTCAGCAAATTCCAACATTCTTCATTTTCGATTTCGCATTCTCTTTCATTTCGTCGCGGAAATCCCGTAGCATTTTCTCTTTGAAACAAATATTGCATATTGCATTTTCGAAACTGACATGAGAGTTTATTGGGGATGGATTAAGTTTGTTAGTTTCGAAATTTGGAGTGATCTTATTACGAAACGCTCTCGTCGTTGTATATTGGGAAATGATTGTCATGTTCTGCAAGCACCATGAGCGACGAGATATCGTTTTAAGGACATATCATCCAAACAACTTTACCGGGAGAATAAAATTCATTTTTTATTTTATATATAAAAGATCCATATTTGATAAAAAAAAAATAGACTAAAAAAAGTAAAATTCTGAAAGGGTTAAAACTCAAAATGGTCCTCAATGTTTACCTTATGGACTAATTTAGTCCCCGATATTTTGTCTGAACTAATTTAGTCCCCAATGTTGTCAATTTTGAACCAATTTGGCCATTCTGTCACGATAAACGTCAATTTTAACGAAAATCTCACACACACCTCACAATAAATCATGTCTGAATCGATAAAATTGAAATTGTTACTGAAATTAGGGTACAAAACAAAAAATTTCTCCTCTAAAATCCGAACAAGAGCTCTAGATCGTCTGCTTCGTCGAGTTTCATTGGCAGTAGAATAAAAAAATACGAACTCGCAAATCCTGCAAATATTTTGAAATTCGATCAATACATGATTTAATATGCCACACATTTGAGATTTCCGTTAAAATTGACGTTTATCGTGACGGAATGACTTAATTGGTCCAAATCGACAACATTGTGGACTAAATTAGTTCAGACGAAACATCGTGAACTAAATTGATCCATAGGGTAAACATTCGGGACCATTTTGGGTTTTATCCCAGTTCCAAAATAACCAAAACTGGTTCATTCTATACTGCTCTTTGGACACAACATCGAATAACTATATAAGATTTGATGCCAAACTCTGCAGATTTTATACAAAGCGTCCACCCTAAGCCTTATTATCCCATCCGCGCATACGACAGAGGCTTGGGATCCTCTATTCCACTTTTTGTATTCCCCTTTGTATTCCAACCTACGAAAATCGTTACACCTTCATCCGCCCAGTGTTAAAATATCCGTAAATATCATTACATCTATGAATATCGTTACACCATATGTTTAATTAAAAAAAAGATCAATATATATATTATAATATATAATACTGATTTTTCCTACACCAAACTAGAAAAATATATAATATTGACTTTTTTTTTTTAATTTAAACAACTGATATAATAATATTCATGGATGTAATGATGTGTACGTATGTTTTAACATTGATTGGGGAAGGTGGAACTTGGAATACAGAGGGAAATACAAAAAGTGAAATAGATATCCGAACCCTACGTCAGACGTTATAAATAAGCGCAGACAATACATGCAGATCTCTCTCTCTCTCCACATTCATTACCAATGGAAGAACATCCCAAAGATGACGTCATCACGAGCCAAGGCTCGCCGCAGCTCCAAAGCCAAAAATGGTGCTGCAACGAGCTTCTCCACCCTTACCGCGGCTTCTGGTTCATGAAACCCTACCTAGAGACCACCCAAAGGGTCCTCCAAGACTTCAAGCCCACCTCCCATGACGTAATCCTTGCCTCCTTCCCCAAAACCGGCACCACCTGGCTCAAGGCCCTGGTCCACTGCATCATCACGCGCCGCCGCCCTCGATCCCACGACGACAAAGACGACGAAAGCCCTTTACTCTCCGACCATCCTCAGGAACTAATCCCAGCCCTCGAAACAAACCTATACGTCCGCAGCAGCCAAACGGCGCCGGACGACGCCGTCCTTAAAGATTCCGACAAGGTCAGG
The DNA here is from genome assembly GCA_028392965.1 of Lindernia subracemosa. Taxonomy (NCBI): domain Eukaryota; kingdom Viridiplantae; phylum Streptophyta; class Magnoliopsida; order Lamiales; family Linderniaceae; genus Vandellia; species Vandellia subracemosa. The sequence goes on along the minus strand of JAQPCC010000137.1, from coordinate 240,962 downwards.
GCTTTGTCCACCCACATACCTTACCAGATTATCGGCGACCTCCTCGGCTCATGCGACTGTAAGATCGTGTACATAACGAGGAATCCCAAGGACGCCCTCGTCTCTCTGTGGCACTTCTTGCAGAAATCGAAAGCCATCGAGGATGATCCTTGGGAACTTGGGACCGCCGTCGACCAGTTCTGTCGGGGGACCGTACCGTTCGGACCGTACTACGACCATGTCCTGGCCTACAGAGAGGAGAACATAAAGAACCCAGGCAAGGTGTTCTTCTTAACCTACGAAGAGCTAAAAGAAAAGCCCGGCGAGCATCTTGAGAAGCTGGCTGAGTTCTTGGGATGTAAGATCGAAAGTGGGCGTGAGGTTGAAGAAATCTTGGAGGTGTGCGGCGTGGAGAAGCTGCGCGAGCAGCAGAGGAAGAGGTCGAGGGAGATGCCTGATGGGTTCGCACTTCCGTACAGTTCTTTCTATAGGAAAGGTGAAGTTGGGGACCATATGAACCTCCTTGATGGGGAGATGATTGAGAAGATCGATTTTATTACCAGGGAGAAGTTTCATGGCGCTGGTTTTGTCTATGGTGTTTAAGTTTCTATGTGATTGTGAAGTGAGAGCTGTTCTTTTCACTACGTTGTGTTAATAAAAAGTACTGTTCGCAGTGTTATATACACTAGAAACTCTATAAAGCTTGGACCAGCAAATTTTATTAATTAAAAAAGTTATTAATTAATCGATAAATTAATATTTTATTAATTTATAATGAAATGTTTAATTTTCAAACTCCTCTCCTCTTGAAAAAAAGCCTCTCAAACTTTCACTTAACTACCATACAATGTGTATATATCAAATGAAGGGCTCAATTTGATAAAATTATTCAATCACCTACCTTAATAGAGACATGATTCAAAGTTCAATTCGTTTAAACAAAAGCAAAAGACATTTGAGTATTCAAGAAACCTTAATAAAAATATGGGAAATTTCAGTAGGTAACCGAGCGTTTAAGGCTTTTCGAACTGGCGTTCAAATTATTTTTTAATTTTAATAGGTAACAATGCATTTATAAGGCTTTTCTAGTGGCACCCAAACTATTTTTCAGTTCCGATAGTTACCCCGGTGTTTAAGTCTTTTCCACCTGACATCCCAATAAACTAGGCAGTTACTACGTGGGTGGTCGCACTTTATATACAGTATAGATTGTCGTGCAAAAGTCATTATCCGTCATTGTCCATCACTCTATAAATCGTGAGCGCCACATAGTAATTTCTCAATTTATTTGGACATCAAATGAAAAGCCTTAAACACATAGATAACTATCGAAATTAAAAAATAATTTGTGCACAAATTGAAAAAGCTTTAAACACATGAGTACTTGCGTGGACTGAAAAATTAGTTTGAGTACCAATTGGAAAAACCTTAAATACATGTGTACCTATATGGACCGCAAATTAGTTTGGGCACCAATTATAAAAGCCTTAAACACATAGTTATTGGTCAAAATTTCCCTATATATATTATGTAATATAAGGAATTATTAATTTATATTTTATATGGGACCTATAGGAATCACCAAAAATCTTTTATCTTATAATTTTAGCGAGTTTATTAATTTAGTACGTTATCCCCGAGTCGGGACTGGTAAAAAGTATTATCTTAAAGAGTTTATTAAATAATAGAGTATTAACTTATCGAGTTTATACTGTATATTTACGATAGTTTTTTTTTTCTGGCGGATGTATCCATACTTGATCTGTCTATGAGCTAGGTCTTAAATACTGGCGTGGGCTTGCGCCACACAGACTTAGCGGAGGCTTAATTGCTCCACACACTCCAATAGTGGGACTAATCCCGGAGTCAGATGAATACGTCCCAAACCCACCTAACAACGATAGTCATGGGAAATAAATCATATGGGGACTACTCAAGGAATTGTGGGAGGGGAGATTCGATCCCACGACCATCCTCATTGACTACTAGACCAAGGCCTCATTGGCACGATTTTTTTAGTTCCTGTCGTAGTTCCTGTCCGTCGAATAAGTCCAATATGAGTCGAATTTAAACCTTATTATAGACCGTGTGACAACTCCAAATTACAGCGAGAATAATCTCTTTGATATATGTGCATGGTCCTAAGTTCACAAAAATTATCATACCCTAAAAGAGTGAATATTTAAGTAAATAGCCACTTAACAAATGGGATTTAAACAAATAGCCTTCAAGTGTATAAAGACTATTATACATTTTCTAATTGGGCCCATATAATAGGATAGCTGGCTATGCTTAAACGCGAAGGGCGGACGAGTGGGGCGTAGAAAAAGTCATTCAACTAATAGGTCACGAGTTCAAATTCCTATTACAATAATTTGTTTTACACGAATATTCATCTATATAAAGGCAAATCTTTAATATAACAATTTTCTTCTACATTGGTACACATCGTTATAAAGAGTACTCAGCTTATATTGTTGAATACCCACATAACAAGCTGGGTTCTGTTATGAGTACTCACCGTGACAATGTGAGTTCTTTCACTATAAAACCACAACAATATCCTTAAAATTAAGGTAATTTACTATAAAGACGTGATAAAGGAGGCTGTTTAGAAAATAAATAAAAAATAAAAAAAATTAAAGGAAAATCGAAGCCTTCAAACTATCGGAAAGCACCGTACGTAGGTGCCTTAGATGTTTGGAACGGAACTTTGATGTTTACATGTCACCTAAGATCTTGACTTTAGACCTTTTCAGTGCAGCAGCATCAGCATAAAAAGAAAATCCTTGCAATAGTTCAGTATGGTACGCAAATCATTAGTTGCCCAAAGGTACCATAGATCATGTCAATGTCCGAAGTAGAAGAACTGTTGAATTAATACATAGCAATCATCATATCAGCACCAATGTAACTTACAAACTAAACAAACCTGACAGACATCACAAATCATCTATACAGCCTGATAATGTTTACATTGAAAATGTGGAGCCAACACTTGAGTCAACATCGTTTGACTCAGACTTGGTCCATCCTACGTTTTGTCTTTCATGTAAAACAAAAAACGTTTATCCTATTATTGTGGATTTACTTACGTGTGTGCAAGAGTTATTTACGAGTTGGATGTGATTAAAGAAGGTGGAGTTGAGTGGAGCTAAAAATAGGATGCGCACTTACTACAAATAGAGAAGATGGAGATCATGTGGAACGAGTCAAACTACACTTGTCAAGAACATGGAGCAACGTCCATAATCAGAGTAGTAGAGTTGTGGACATCATGGAGGTGGATGGAGTCGCGAATATATATAGAAGACTCCGATCTCGATTGACATGCGCGCGAGCAAGAAGAAAGAAAAGACGAAAAAGCTTAAAACGCTGTCTGTGTCAATCCTGTTTTGCCTAATGTTTACCTTTATACTTTTGTATAGGACTTAGGTTCTATACGTGAGTTTCTGTGTGAAGATTAGTAAAGTAGCTAGATTCTTTTCTAGGCTAGGTTTACTATCTTTGATAGTTCTTCTTTTGTAATCCATTCTCGTAGTGGAATTTTGCCATGAAGGCACGTAGCAAGTTATTTAACTTGCTGCGTATTTTAAAACTGTATCTGCGTCTTTCTACAACTAAGTTTATTATTTTTTTCCGCTGTGCAAAAACATTCTGATCCCGAATTTTATTTCCACACTAGGGGTCAACATTTCAGTTTTTCTGATAACTTTTCCATATCAATTTATCGGGACCACATCCCACCACTCCTTCAAAGTGGTATCAGAGCCTCCGCTTGATACACTAAGCGTTCGAATCCTTTTGATATGGATGCTTTAAACTCAAATTATTTTGGTAAAGTTCCCGTATTAGACGGATCTAACTATGCCTACTGGAAAATTTGAATGCGTCAATGCATAAAGTCAATTGACTCTCGTGCATGGGACTCTGTTCTCAGTGGTTATACCCCTCCTAAAACTGTTCCTGATGCAGATGGGGAAGTCTTTGACAAACCCATTGCCGAATGGTCTACTCTTGAAAGAGCACCTGCTGATTTTAATGAAAAACCTTAAATGCTATTTTTTGTCCGTCGATATTTTCATGTTTAAAATCATTCAAAACTGTACCAATGCGAAACTCACTTGGGACATGCTTCAAAGATATTGTGAGGGTGATGCTAGTGTGAAAGATACAAAACTGAGACTTCTTCATAGTCAATTAGAAAATATGCGAATGAGGGATGATGAAGATATTACTACTTATTTTGGAAAACTCCTAAATATTTCTAGCGAGTGTCATAGAGCTTAGGTGAACCGATTTCAAATAAAGTTTTAAATTCTAAGGCTATTCGGTCACTAACTGAAAAGTTTAATGTGGAGATAGCATCGGTCGAGGAAGGTCACAATCTGGCCACTCTTGACTTCAACACCTTGATGAATATTATGAAGAACTATGAGACCAATCTCTAAGTTCATAAGAATGCATCCAGGGATAAAAGTCTTGCTCTAGTCACTCAACCTTCAGTTGTTGAACATGAGGTTTATTCTGACAATGATGAGGATATGACTATGATTGTTAGAAATTTTAAGAAGTTTCTGAAAAATAAGAGAGAGTTGAATGTTGGTCCAACATTCAAGAACATTCTTAATACTAAAGAATCTTCATCTATGCCTAATCGCCCTATCAACAGAAGAAATTCTGCTGATAAAGCGAAAGTTGACAAGCTTGACAGGGATTCTGTCCAATGCCATACTTGCAAAGGTTGGGGACATTATGCAAACGAATGTGTCAATACTCTTCATAGGTATGGAAAAGGATATTGGGTAAGTCTTTCAGATGATGAAGCTGATGTGACAGCTGAAGACACGAATGAGGTTGTCAAGTGGACGAGCATGCTGAATCCAACCTTCTCTGACAATGAAGAAGAAGAACATCATATCAGATTCACTGTGGTATCTGATGTTGATCCAACATTTAGATTATGATGATTCGAATTGTTTTGATAGGTCTTTGATTTTTTATGATACATGAAAGGAATTCGAAGAGCTTGACGAAGATAGTGAAAATATTGAAGAAACATACAGACTTCTTATCATTGAATGCTCAAAAGAAAATAAGCTGAATGTAAAGTTGAAGGAAACCATTAAATGTTTGATCAAGGAAAAGGATAATACTGAGAAGGTTATCCAAGACTTGCGGAATGGACTGAGCAGAATGGAAGTTCTTTTGAGTGCGACTATTCTGATGTACTGTGACAACTTGAGTGCTATAAGTATCTAGAAAAATCCTATTCAGCATTCTAGAACTAAGCACATAGATATTAGACATCATTTCTTGAGAGATATGGTAGAAAAAGAGTTAATAAGAATTGAGCATACAGATACTAAGAATCAGTTAGCGGATATTTTCACTAAAGCCTTAGACTTTGAAAGGTTCTCAAGCCTTAAGGAGTCTATAGGTCTATATCAGTGTCAGTAAATATTGGGGTCCAGTATCTGGATCAACATTAGCATATGTCAAATATGGCTGTTACTGTTTTGATATTTGGTTTGACTTTCTCTCAGTTAATTCCTGAAATGATTTAACTCACCTAAACCGTTTTCTGAAATGACCTACTCACTAGCACAAGTTTGCTTACAATTCTCTTTTCAAGATATATGTTCAAGCAATTAATAATTCCTTAGATACATGACATTCGCAATGACGATGTATTCTTTGCGTACAAATAAGTTGAACCTTGATGATTGAGAAATCAAAGAGTTGTGCACAATATTTCCTATCTATAATCAAGGTGAGAAAAGGCAGAAAACTGAGTTCTAGGGTGTTGAACAGAAAATGAATGAAATCGTATGAGAATGTTGGATCAAATATTGAGCAACATGTGAGACACATCATTTTGATCATTTTTTATTTACTTGATTTTATCTATATATATATTTAGTCTGTCGTATCTAGAATCCATATATCTCATTTAGAGTTAATTGAAAAACGGTTATCTCCACTTGGTTCGTGCGTTCATCAAAGTTCCTAACGGTTTCGTTCTCGTCCTGATTTGTGATATCTCCATATGTGCACGATTTTTTCCTCCATTATTGCACGATTTCTTTACCGTTAATGCACGTTCTTAGTGGGTATTTGGAAAGAATTTTTTTTTGAGTGTTACTGCACGATCATTACTACTCTTTTTCTAACCGTTGGAAAAATTTTCATATGGTTTATTTATTGATTTAGTCTCGACCGACATCTCTCCATCGCACAAATCTATCCGATAATTTCTGAATCTATCACTGCAAATCTTCAAGCTTTCTTCATTTTCTCTCTCGATTTCAACCTAGTCTTTACCAATTATCTAAATTTTCATGGCAAACTCACAAAGTTCTGAATTGCAGAATGTCGATTCAACATCGAGCTCACGCAGTTCGTTCCCAAACCCTCTAGCGATGATAGTTTACGGAGAGCCTATTCCGGAGGAAGTTGTATCCCCTCAACGGGATGACGTTCCAATCGATGTTTCCTCAGATAGCCCAATCAAAGAGAGTTCCAATGAAGATTTCAATGAAGAAGGGGGAGAACCTTCAAGTTCTGAATCTGAATCTTTAGTGGCTTCTGAATCTTCATCCGAAAACGAAGAAATTTTCACAGATTCTCTTCCTCTGAGTGATGTTTTCAACAAGTTGAAGACGAAGCTAGGGAAACGGCCAATGGATTCTGAATCTCGCCCTTCAAAGAAGGCGAAATTTTCTGGAACGACTGAGCAGGAGTTTGAGGGTTATGGGAGTTTCTGGACTGAAGTAGGGTCTGGAGATCAGGAGGATGTGTACATGAATGTTGGGGCAGAACCTGATCCAACTTTTCAGGCTGATGAAGAAATGTCGGATGACTCTGAGTGGGAAATACCTTCAATTCCTCAAAAGTTCTACTCCATGAAAATGAAGATCTTTGGAGGTCGTTTAGCTCAAGGGACTTACGGGTTGAGAGGTGTTAGGACCGTTTTTAACATCCAACGAAGAACTCGAGCATAGATTCGATAGATTTACCTCGATGATAATGCGAGCGGAAGCTTTAGGATTAAATCAATCAAATCTTTATTAATCACAAACTTTCTCTACAATTATCCTCTTTCTCTCTCTACAATTAACCCTACCTTAGATAGTGATTAGAGAGAGTGTTTCTAGTGAGAGAAAGCTAAACTCAAGTTGTGTGTATTTTACACACACTTGCCCTATATATACCAATCAATATTGGTATATTTGCATTCTAGTCCCTAACTATACATATATTACAATTAAGTCCCTAGACAAAGATAACTTGATTATTGAACACTATAAAATACTTCCAACAATCTCCCCTTAGTGTTCAATTATAATTGAAGCTTCGGTTGTCTTTGTCTCTCGAATCTTCAGTCTTCATCATCAGTTGAACACAACAGAGTAATTTCCAACAATCTCCCCCTTTGTGCTCAACTTCGAATTTGACACGGTCTTTGTTGCTGTTTGAAGAAATAGCTGAGAGCGTCTGGAGAATCTTCAGTCTCCCCCTATTTACATGCACCCTCATCTTCTTCTTTTGCAACTTGAATATTCGTCACCTTCTTGCATATGTCAGAGTCGCGCGGATCATCAGCATTGACTTGTCGTGTACGCTCGAACCATGGAGAGAGGTCTTGTTTGTTGTGGTTCAGCACGTGCGTTGAAAGCTTGGCTTCTTTAATGAGTTCACGTGCTTGGCCTCCCTGATATGCTTCTCCCCCTCATGGCGATTCATTTGTATCGTCATGCTGTGTGATCAAGGTGAACCAGAGTGTTCGCTGAACGTGTTGGCGTTGAATTCCGAATGAAGTACCTGAAAACGGGACAGACGACCAATCATCGTGAAACATCCCTCGATGTCACTCTTGGTCGTTGATGCAAAGTCACACAGACTTGCATTTGAAGGGACTACGGGGCCACATACGCAACCCGTTGACATCATTCTAGAGTCGTGCTCCAGAAGATGGCCTGCTACCGTTGTTGTTTGGATGTTGCAATGGCAGGACTTCCTTCTGATCATAGAAGCACATTTTTGCGATAAATGTGTCTACAGAAGTTCTGGCTAGGTCACGGAGACCTGCATAGTATGTGTAAAATAATGTTTGTGTCCTAGAAAATTTAAAAATATTTAGGCTATGAGGACACACTAGACATTTACGTGATAAAAAAAAATTCAGTGGTATGGGGCTGTGGACCACTTAGTTCAATATCTCTCGTTTCCAAATGAAACGGTGATAGCATATGCGGTTCCCCGTGAGATATTGAAACATCTGTCTTTAGGGAGACAAATGAGTAGCTAGGAAGGGTTGTGCATGCGCCTTTGGACCAGATGAAGCGTCTTCTACCCGGGATCTGATAAATCAGTCCTGTACCTATATGGTTATGGTCCGGATAGTTTGTGGTTGAGGTGTAATGATTTCATCGTTATTCGCTCGAATACCCTCACATACACTCGGGGTTTGTTCCTGGAATAGATGCAGTTGGGATGAACTGAACCATGGGAACAGGTATGTGAACACCTCGTATTGTCCATGCGCTAGTTGATGTTGACACTCCCTCAAAGCTTGAAGTTTGTCTTCCGGCATTCTCTTTTATCTCTTGCGCCTTTTTAGGTAACGCTCCCCCTAAATTATTGCGTTATTCCTAATGTGATGCCCTTGCTCCCCCTAAATAGATATGCTATTTCAAATATGATGCTCTTGCTCCCCATCAATATGTGCGTTCTTGTAGAAATTTGCATATTACTTTCTTTCAGGTCAAGCGCCTTTAGTAAATGAAGTATCACTCCCTCTTTAAGATGTGCGCCTTTTAAGTATGCGCTTATGAGTATCACTCCCCCTAAAACATATGCGCTTTTGATAATAAAACTACGGTAATACGCTCTTTTGAAGCTCTTGCACCTTTTCTATCGATCCACTCCCCCTAAATAAAAACAATATAGAATATGAAGACCGAATATTCTGTAAATATAGAGTTTGACTCCCCCAAAATAAAACTCAAGTGCCTTTTGCAATTTGAAATTGACTCGGCCTTTTTTAAACATTGAAGCTCAAAAGTTTTTTTTTTTGTTTGTTTTTTTTTTTTTTTTTTTTTTTTTTTTTTTTTTTATGGCCTTATTTTTCTTTTCTTTTTTTTTTTTATTGGCCTTATTTTTCTTTTTCTTATGGGCTTATTTTTCTTTTTTTTTTTTTTAATGGCCTTCTTTTTCCTTTTTTTTTATGTCCTTTTTTTTTTATGGCCTTTTTTTTTTTTTTTTTTTTTAAAAATTAAAAATAGAAACAATGTCAAATCAAGAGCTTTGGAATAATCTTGATTTGGTGTGTTTGCTCACGTCACATACCGATCACGTGTGTGGAGCAAACCGAATACCACACGTGTCGGGGTCTTGTGCGACTGCTCATCATCGCATACCGACCATACATGTGGAGCAATCGTCGCCTATTTACCATGTACGATCGGGATCCTGCAAAACAAATTATCGGGACTTTGGTACCCATTTTTGGACGGGTCCTCCCTGATTAGCAGATAAATATTTAAGCACAAATGGTTCAAGTATGGAATTTGCATATAAAGTAGTCTTGAACTGAGGAACCCAAAGTTGTTTTGGACTACTTATTTCTATTTCTAGCTTAGGTTTCCAAACTTGTTGAACCATATGAAAATTAAAAATTTCAGCATCGGTGAATGTGTGTCTTGCGTTAAATGAGAAAATTTTCTCTTTCGCCAGTCGTTTGAGATGCTTTTCGGATTTGACTTTGACCGGGTACTTGAGAGAGGAATACGAGCTTATAGAATCAATGGCATTAAGAATAGAAGTGTCGTATTTCCTACCTTCTAGACTCACATCATTCACTTTGTAATGTGTATTAGATGATCTACCTTTGTTCTTCAAACAGAAGTTATTTTTAGATATTTCAGCTTGATTAGAGAATGTATACTTATTGTCTGTTTTAGCTTTAGTAGCTTCTTGCTTTATCTTTGGAATGACTTTAGGAATTTTTGGAGGAAGAATAGAGTTAGGAACAATTTTGTTTATTGTAATAGAAAATGAATTGTCTTGCTCTATTCTTTCCTGCTTTATAGGTTTAGTCATTTGAGTTTTCTGATCCTGTTTAGAAGATATATCGTTTAAAGGTTCAGGTTTTACAGGATGAATGGTTGTAGTTGTGCCATTTTCTAAGGAATTTTTGAGAAATGAATTCTCCTTTAAAAGCTTATCCATTTTTGCTCGAAACTCTTTACGTTCTGATTCCAGAAGAGAATGTAATTCAGCAATTTTGCGTTCATTTTCTAGAATATCACAATCTTTAGAGTTTGGTTTTGTTGATTGTATAGAATGTTCCTGGTTTGGTACGGACTCAATTGTTTGAGTCGACTTATTTAGACACAATATAGTTTCTTTTATTTCGCGTTGCTCAGTTTGTCCTCGTTTAGCTAGAACATCTTCTAATTCTTTAATTTTTGAATATAATTGATTTCTTTGTTCAAGAAGACTTTTATTTTGGGCTGCACTATTTATTTTTTCGTCTCTACATGTAGATAATTCTTTTGTAAGTTCGCTTATAGTTGATTCTTGTTGTGCGACCCTTGTCTTTAAGCTCGTCAGCCTTTCTTGTTCTATTGTTAGTTTATTTTTAAGAATAGATTTTTCTTCTAGACTCTTAACTAAGCAGTTGTAATTATTTTCTAGCCTAGCTTCTAATTTTTTGATTTTTATCAAGTAGTTGGCTTCCATATTTACTTTCTGGGTTGTATGTTTTTTATTGTTATCGTGTTTTTGAATTGATATTAAATTTTGGATCAATGTGTTCGAATAGATTTTCGAATGATTAAGTTTTCAGAAATTTAGGTATCAAAAAACTTTTGAAATGATTAGAAAAGAAAAAAAACTTATACCGAGAATAATTTTTGTACCGAAAAATTTTACCAGTCCAAAAAATTTTTACCCAAAAATTTTTTTTTTTCGTATGAACCGGGAACCTTTTTGAAGCAGGTACGCAAAAATTTCGTAGCTAAAATTTAAAATTTTAGGACTTTTTTTTTTTTTTTTTTTTTTCTACCTAAAACTATCGAAAATTTTGTGTTCCGAAAATCTTTTTCCCATTTGTGCAAGTTTTCGTATAGGTTTTCGTACGATAAAAGTTTTCGTATTCACTGTAGCGTTTGAAAACTTTGAAAAATGTTTTTCGTATATGTTTTCGTACGACAACAATTTTTTCGTATATGTTTTCGTACGACAAAATATTTTTCGTATACACAAACTTTTTCGTATGGAAATTTTCTCGTATAAGTTTTCGTATGATAAATGTTTTCTTAGTCACTGTAGCGTTCGAAAACTTTGACTGTTTTTCGTATGATAAAATATATTTTCGTACTTCAAAATTTTTCGTATGGAAAGTTTTTCGTATCAAGGCATAGAAAGTTTTTCGTATGTGGAAAAAATTTCAAAAATTTTCGTATCCAATTATTTTCGTACGAAAGTCAGACTTTTTCGTTTTTCGTATGGACTTTTTCGTACGAGAAAAGAAATAATTTTCGTATGAATTACTGTAGCGTTCAAAAATTTTCGTACGATAAAAATTTTCGTATGGATTTTCGTACGAAAATCAAGTTTTTCGTATGGAAATCAGAAAGTTGTCGAGAATAAAATTTTCGTATGTAAATTTTTTCGTATCTACAGTTTTTCGTATGCTACAGTATACGAAAATTTATAAAGTCAATGCGAAAAATTCAACAAATGTGAGAGGTACGAAATCCAGGTCAATGCGAGAAAGAAAACTTGGTACGAAAAAAAATCTTATGAATGGTGCGAAAATATTTTCGTGCGAAAACTTTTATTTGGTGCGAAAACGCGAATTTATATGCGAAATCTTCAAATAACACTCAAATTGTCACTTTAAGCACAGTTAATCGATCGAAATTGACTGGGTAATCATATAAAACACTCGATTAACACGATCGAATCCAAAATATACTCCAATTTAGTAATTTCGGCGAAGAACAGTTTGACGATGAAGAAAAAAATTTCGATCGCAAATTTCAATCTCAGTCCAAATTGAGCTCAATTAATCGAAGATAATCGCAATTAACATACACCAAATGATTCGCAAATAGATTTCGTTCAGAATCATGCGAAAACAGCAATCAAAATAGCATACGAAAATCATATAGGCATGCGAAAAACTTCGTGCGAAGAACAGCTCATACGAAAAACAAATTTCAGCAATCAAAAATTGATCAATTCACACGATTTTGGCTCTGATACCAATTGTTAGGACCGTTTTTAACATCCAACGAAGAACTCGAGCATAGATTCGATAGATTTACCTCGATGATAATGCGAGCGGAAGCTTTAGGATTAAATCAATCAAATCTTTATTAATCACAAACTTTCTCTACAATTATCCTCTTTCTCTCTCTACAATTAACCCTACCTTAGATAGTGATTAGAGAGAGTGTTTCTAGTGAGAGAAAGTTAAACTCAAGTTGTGTGTATTTTACACACACTTGCCCTATATATACCAATCAATATTGGTATATTTGCATTCTAGTCCCTAACTATACATATATTACAATTAAGTCCCTAGACAAAGATAACTTGATTATTGAACACTATAAAATACTTCCAACAATCTCCCCCTTAGTGTTCAATTATAATTGAAGCTTCGGTTGTCTTTGTCTCTCGAATCTTCAGTCTTCATCATCAGTTGAACACAACAGAGTAATTTCCAACAAGAGGACAATTGACAAGCATAGCTTCAGATAGCAAGATGTGCTTCAATTCTTGGAATCTAGGAATCTTGGGAAGGCCATTCTTATCTTGGGCGCTTACTCGGACCGTGTGGTCCGTGAGGTATACTCAAACCTTTCCTCCAAGATCAACGAGCCAGATTCTATGAAGTTCGGTAAGATTTACTTACGGAATCATCTCTATGAGTTTACCCCTCGTTTGATGAATTAATTGCTTGGTACTACTATAGTGGATCAGTTTCTTGATAGTGATATGGATGATGTAGTCACTTTTATCACCGGTGGCAAGGTGGTGAGATGGACTCGTAATTTTTCTGCCACTTATCTCACTTCACTCTACACTGTTCTTTTTAAGTTAGCTATCTTTAATTGGTTTCCCACAACCAATGATAGTAGAGTGACCGAATCTATGGCTCAACTGGTATATGCTTTGGGAAATAATCTGCCCATTAATTGGGAAGAATATATCCAGAACCAAATTGCATATCAAGCTGAACGGGTTGGGAAGGGGATTCTACCTTTTCCCTCTATCATTTGGTTGATGCTGGTTCGAGAAGGTTTCAAACCCTCTCAAGGTGACAATATGGTGCACAAGAGGATCCTATATTCCATAGTAGCAAGTCATTTGACGAGGGTACACAAAGTTGTGGATCTGCCCTGGCAAGGAGCTCAGAATGATGAACAGGAAGTTGGTTCAACATCTACTACAACATCCGTCATGGAGCATCACGTTAAGTATCTGGATGATACTATTACTTCGTTGGTTGCACAAAGGGAGATACTACGAGGATTCCTTTCTTCCCAAAAAGGGGGAGAAGATGGTGCTGAAGAAGATGGCAGGACGACTGCTGCTGGAGATGGAGAAGCTGAAGAGGAAGCTGCTAAAGAAGAAGCTGGAAAGGAAGCTGCAGAATCTTCTGATTCGATTGACTCTCTTAATTTTTAGTTTTTCTTATTTTGTTTTCTTTCTTGCAGATTTGTTTGAGACTAATTCAGACTAGTCTAAGTGGTTATGTACTAATGACTAATATTTGCTATCTTATGATGACACTACTTTGTGTTTTGATTGTCTTGATGATTTCAGGGTGAGTTTTGGATTTATCTCTGCACGGGTTTTGGGAAGAAAGACAAAAGGGGGAGATTATTAATGTTTATATTGACAATGTGGAGCCAACACTTGAGTCAACATCGTTTGACTCAGACTTGATCCATCCTACGTTTTGTTTTTCATGCCTAAAAAAACCGTTTTAATCTTGGAGGAAATGTTTGAGTATACCTTACGGACCACACGATCAGAGTAAGCCCCCAAGATAAGAATGGCCTTTCCAAGATTCCTAGATTCCAAGAATTGAAGCACACCTCGTTGTCTGAAGCTGTGCTTGTCAATTGTCCTCTCAACCCGTAAGTCCCTTGAGCTAAACGACCTCCAAAGTTATTCATTTTTCAAGGAGTAGAACTTTTGAGGAATTGAAGGTATTTTCCTCTCATAGTCATCCAACATTTCTTCATCAGTCTGAAAAGTCGGATCAGGTTCTGCCCCAACATTCATGTACACATCCTCCTGATCTCCAAACCCTACTTCAGTCCAGAAACTTCCATAACCCTCAAACTCCTGCTCAATCGTTCCAGAAAATGTTGCCTTTTTCGAAAGGCGAGATTCATAATCCATTAGCCGTTTTCCTAGCTTCTTCTTCAACTTGTTGAAAACATCACTCAGAGGAAGACAATCTGGGAAAATTTATTCGTCTTCGGAACTTGAAGGTTCTCCCCCTGCTTCATTGAAATCTTCATTGGAGCTCTCTTCGATTGGGCTATCTGAGGAAACATCGATTGGTACGTCATCCCGTTGAGGGGATACAACTTCCTCCGGAATAGGTGCTCCGTAAACTACCATCGCTAGAGGGTTTGGAAACGAACTGCGTTAGCTCGATGTTGAATCAATATTCTGCGACTCAGAACTTTATGAGTTTGCCATGAAAATTTAGAGAATTGGTAAAGACTAGGTTGAAATCGAAAGAGAAAAAGAAGAAGCTTGAAGATTTGAAGTGATAGATTTAGAAATTATCGGATAGATTTGTGCGATGGAGAGATATCGGCCGAGACTAAACCAATAAATAAACCATACGAAAAAATTTTCAACGGTTAAAAAAAGAGCAGTAATGATCGTGCAGTAACAGTAAAAAAAAAAATTCTTTCCAAATACCCACTAAGAACGTGCATTAACGGTAAATAAATCGTGCAATAATGGAGGAAAAAATCGTACACATATGGAGATAACACAAATCAGGTCGAGAACGAATGATACTAACTGTTAGGTACTTTGATGAACGCACGAACCAAGTAGAGATAACAGTTCTTCAATTAACTCTAAATGAGATATATGGATTCTAGACACGACAGACTAAATATATATATATATATTTATATATATATATATATAAATATATATATAGATATATATATATATATATAGATAAAGTCTAAGAAACATAAACATAAACATAGATATATATATATAGATAAAGTCTAAGAAACATATATATATATATATATATATATATAGATAAAGTCTAAGAAACATAAACATAAACATAAAATTTAGCATGATCAATATTTGATCCAACATTCTGATACGATTTCCTTCATTTTCTATTCCACACCCTAGAACTCAATTTTCTTTCATTTTCTGCCTTTTCTCACCTTGATTATAGATAGGAAATATTTGTGCACAGCTCTTTGATTTCTCAATCATCAAGGTTCAGCTTATTTGTACGCAAAGAATACATCGTCACCGTGAATGCCGTGTATCTAAGGAATTATTAATTGCTTGAACATGTATCTTGGAAAGAGAATCGTAAGCAAACTTGTGCTAGTGAGTAGGTCGTTTCAGAAACCGGTCGAGGTGAGTTAAATCATTTCAGGAATTAACTGAGAGAAAGTCAAACCAAATATCAAAACAGTAACAACCATATTTGATATATGCTAATGTTGATCCAGATACTGGACTCACATTTACTGACACTGACCTACCTATAGACTTCTTAAGGCTTGAGAACCTTTCAAAGTCTAAGGCTTTAGTGAAAATATCCGCTAACTGATTCTTGGTATCTATATGCTCAATTCTCACTAACTCTTTTTCTACCATATCTCTCAAGAAATGATGTCTAATATATATGTGCTTAGTTCTAGAATGCTGAATAGGAACTTTCGAGATATTTATAGCACTCAAGTTGTCACAGTACATCAGAACAGTCTCACTCTCTAAGACATAATCACTCAACCTACTATTTAGCCATATGAGTTGTGTACAACAGCTACCCGCAGCCACATACTCAGATTCGGCCGTAGAAAGAGAAACACAATTCTTTTTTTCACTATACCAAGAGATTAGATTGTTACCTAAGAAGAAACAGTCAACACTTGTGCTCTTGCGATCATTTTCGTCACCTGCCCAGTCAGCATCACTGAAACTAACTAGATTAGTGTTAGTATCCTTTGAAAACCATAAATCGAGACTCCAAGAAACACCAACGTACTTCAAAATTCTTTTGACTGCTTTTAAATGTGAGACTTTTGGCTCAATCTGATATCTCGAAAATACACAAATACTATACATAAAGTCTGGTCGACTAGCAGAAACAAGCTTCAAAATATGGAACGGTATAATGTTCGGTCAACACTTTCACCAACATTATCTTTACTTACCTTCTGAGATGATCCCATAGGAGTTTTCATAACCCTGGCATTTTCTAACCCAAATTTCCGAATAATATTCTTCGCATATTTTTCTTGGGACATAAAAATACCATCTTTACTTTACTTCACCTGCAAACCTAGGAAAAATGTTAGTTCGCCGATCATACTCATTTCAAAAGTAGAATTCATAGCTTGGACAAACTGATCTGACATAGGTCTAGAAGTTGATCCAAAAACTATATCATCAACATAGATCTGAGAGATTAAAACATCGTTACCAACTCTTTTTACAAGAAGAGTTCTATCGGCTTTTCCTCTAACAAAACCATAATCCAAGAGAAACGAAGTCAGCCTACCGTACCAAGCTCTAGGGGCCTGCTTAAGACCATAAATGGCTTTTTGCAGTTTAAACACATGATCAGAATGATAAGGGTCTTCAAATCCTTTAGGTTGCTCAACATAAATTTCTTTATCAATAAAACCATTTAAAAACGCACCATTTACATATATTTGGAGTAAAGTAATGTTAAGCCAACATGCTATTGCAAGTAGTAACCTTATTGATTCTAGCCTTGCTACAGGAGCAAAAGTTTCATCAAAGTCTATACCCTCAACTTGGGTATAGCCTTGGACAACTAATCGAGCTTTATTTCTAATAACTTTACCATGCTCATTAGACTTGTTTTTGAATATCCACTTCGTACCAATGACATTATCATTAGTAGGTCGTGGAACCAAAGTCCAAACCTGATTCTTATCAAACTGCAAAAGCTCTTCTTGCATAGCATTTATCCAAAAACTATCCTTGAGTGCTTCAATAACATTTTTTGGTTCAATTTTAGAGACAACAATTAAATCTAACCTCACTATATATGGACGGCATGCATACATTTTTTACCATTGATCTGTAGTCTTTCCGTGGTTTGTCCATTGTCCTTCGCCCTTCATCCAATCTTTCAATGATCTGATCAGTGGGATGAGCTTTTTGAATTCTCGGAGGAGGATCTCTACGAACATTCATGGATTCATCTTCAGTATCATGTTCAAGTGATGTTGTTGAGTCAGATGCTGACTCAACATGCATCAGCATCCTCTGCTTGTCCAACAATTGGAACTACATCTGAAATATCAACTTGAGGAGTATTCATGCTAAGATCAGAGTCATCATCAAAGACTATATTCACAGATTCCTGAATAGTTTTCAATCTTAAATTGTAAACACGATAAGCTCTACTATTCGTTGAATACCCTAAAAATATGCATGTATCACTTTTCGAATCAAATTTTATCAAATAGTCATTGTCATTTAACATATAGCAAGTACAACCAACACACATGAAAATATTTAACAGTAGGTTTAGTATCCTTCAAAATCTCATAAGAAGTTTTCTTTGTACCTTGACGAAAGTAAACTCTATTCGAGATGTGGCATGATGTGTTTAATGATTCAGCCCAGAATCTTTTAGAAAGACTCTTAGATTGTAGCATTACACGAGTCATTTCCTGAAGAGTCATATTCTTCCTTTTGGCTACCCCATTTTTTTAGGTGTCTTAGGAGAAGAAAACTCATGGATAATACCCTTTTTTTCACAAAACTCTTTAAAAAATTGATTTTCAAACTCTCTGACATGATCAGTTCTTATACGAAAAATCGGGGCACAAAAA
Source organism: Lindernia subracemosa (assembly GCA_028392965.1). Classification (NCBI taxonomy): domain Eukaryota; kingdom Viridiplantae; phylum Streptophyta; class Magnoliopsida; order Lamiales; family Linderniaceae; genus Vandellia; species Vandellia subracemosa. The sequence continues at coordinate 222,861 of JAQPCC010000137.1, read as the reverse complement.
TTATTTTTGACCATAGCACAAAAGGTCTTGAAAAAATCAAAAGTTTCGAATTTTTCATTGAGAAAAAATATCCATGAAAACCTTGCAAAATCATCAACCAGAACAAAAGCATATTTTCTACCACCTTAAATGTCTACTTCCATAGGACCCATAAGATCCATATGAATAAGCTGAAAACAGTGAATAGTTCTGAAATGTTGAACAATATGTTGATCAACATTATGACTGGTATGCGTTTGCTTGCCTATCAGATACTGTTCACAGACAATCTTACCAAACTCCTTTAGATTTTGAATTCCTCTTATGCCCTCATGCTGAATCAATTGTTCTAAGGTTCTGTAGTTGACATGGCCCAATTTATTGTGCCACAGAACAATTTCATCTTCGGCCTTAGATAGTTGACAAACCTCTTTGCTCCCGTTCGTATTACTAAATTGGTAACAGTTATCACTTGATCTTTTTTCTACCGTCACACAAAGATTCTTGTCATTAAAAATCTCGCAACATTCTTTGTTGAATCTTACCTCGAGTTCATCATCGCACAGTTGGCTTATGCTAATCAAATTCGCAACAAGCCCTTCAACATGAAGAACATTTCTCAAAGAAGGAAAGCCGATAACATTGAGTTTGCCATGTCCGAGTATTCTGCATTTTGCTCCACCACCAAAAGTCACTGTTCCACTACTTAAAGGTGTATAATCTATAAGATAATCTTTGGTACCAGTCATATGGCGTGAACAACCACTGTCAAAGTACCAAGACCCTGAAACATTAGCTTTTAAAGATGTATATACCACATTACATTGAAGCAAAGACTTTTCTACCCAAACTTTCTTCTAAATTTTCGGAATCCAAACAGTTTTATTCTTATGATAGAAAGAATTTGTACTAAGGTCGTCTGAAATATTTCCAGACATTCTTTTCAACACTGATTTCTCAATGTTGGATCGAATGTTGGATGGTTTTTCAATCAACAGAGACTTTTTGGTAATTTCATCTTTCAATTTCCAGCAATAAGGTTTAATATTTTCACGTTTAAAAAAGAAATGACATTTGAAACTTCTACTCCTAGACTTACCTGCAGAATGCTAAGGTTTTTTTTTAACAAAAACAGGTTGTGATTTAAATCATAAACCATGTTTATCAGAAACACCAAAAGAATATACTTCGTCAAGAGTTGACTTACCTTTGTTACATTTTTGAAAAGGTATCTTCAACTTTGTTGACTTGCTTTTGCAGGCTATCTAGTTCCATGTCCTTCCGAGTCAAAAGAACTTCCATTTTGCTCAGTCCATCCCGCAAGTCTTCGATAACCTTTTCAGTATTATCCTTTTCCTCGATCAGACATTTAATGATTTCCTTCAACTTTACATTCATCTTCTTTTCTTTTGAGCATTCAATGAAAAGAAGTCTGTATGTTTCTTCAATATTTTCATTATCTTCGTCAAGCTCTTCAAATTCCTTTCATGTATCATTAAAAATCAAAGACCCATCAAAACAATTCGAATCATCATAATTGAAAAAGATATGTTTTTCAGATGTTGAATCCAATGTTGGATCAACATCTGATACCGCAGTGAATCCGATTTGATGTTCTTCTTCTTCATTGTCAGAGAAGGTTGGATTCAGCAGGCTCGTCCACTTGGCAACCTCATTCGTGTCTTCAACTGTCACATCAACTTCTTCATCTGAAAGACTTACCCAATATCCTTTTCCATACCTACGAAGAGTATTGACACATTCATTTGCATAATGTCCCCAGCCTTTGCAAGCATGACATTGGACAGAATCCCTGTTAAGCTTGTCAACTTTCGCTTTATCAGCAGAATTTCTTCTGTTAATAGGGCGATTAGGCACATATGAAGATTCTTTAGTATTAAAAATATTCTTGAATATTGGACCAACATTCAACTCTCTCTTATTTTTCAGAAACTTCTTAAAATTTCTAACAATCATAGCCATATCCTCATCAATGTAAGAATAAACCTCAGGTTCAACAACTGAAGGTTGAGTGACTAGAGCAAGACTTTTATCCCTGGATGCATTCTTTTGAACTTCGAGATTAGTCTCGTAGTTCTTCATAATATTCATCAAGGTGCTGAAGTCAAGAGTGGCCAGATTGTGAGCTTTCTCGACCGTTGTTACCTTCACATTAAACTTTTCAGTTAGTAACCGAATAGCCTTAGAATTTAAAACTTTATTCGAAATCGGTTCACCTAAGCTATGACACTCGCTAGAAATATTTAAAAATTTTCCAATGAACCAAATCAATTGCCTTTGCAAAAGTTGAACTATTTTGCCATCTATTCTAAATAAAAAGTTGAACTATTTTGCCATCTATTCTAAATGGGTTTGCAAGCCTACCTCCACTTGAGAATTGAGACTTAGCAGCACAAATATAATAATAACCAAAGGAATATCAGTAAATCGAAAAAGGCGACCAATTTTACAATAAACCTGCAGCTCATTTCGCGCTGGAGCCATTGGAGTAACGCCTCGGACTAGACCGAAGAACCCGACGAACTCTGCATTGTTTCCCCCACCCCAACTTCGAGGGTGAGAAGAGAATCCAACAAAACCCTAACCATCAAGGACTAATATACTGCTCGAAAATTTGAGTCCATTGATGTATACTAAAAATATAGTAGTTCCATCTTTCTTGAAAAAGTCGTTGTAGTATAGTGGTGAGTATTCCCGCCTGTCACCCGGGTTGACCCGGGTTCGATCCCCGGCAACGGCGCTTCTATTTTTTTTTATTTTTTTATTTTCTATTTTTTTTTATTAATTTTCACGACGATGGCGTCATGAATAATAAATAACCTTTTCTATTTTTTTTAATTAAATTTTCTTGATGATGGCGTCGTGAATAACAGGGGTGTGCAACGATTTTAGAAAACCGCCCGCACCGCACCACATATTAACCGTCTAAACCACAGTTTTCTTTTTAACTATCAAATCGCACCGTAAAAATGGTTCGGTGTAAATTTTTTGTACAAACCGCACCCTACATTATATCTATAATATTATTACTTATCAATATTAATATTTATTTATATATTAATTTCAGTTTTTAAATTAATAAATATTTATAAAGTCGTAAATATTTAGTTATATCATATTGCGGTGATAGAAGATATTGAACAATTTGAGGAATTTGACAAAGGTAAATATTATATTATTTTAAATTAATAAATAATGATAAATCGAGCTAGTTTATGACCAAAGAATAATACTTTTTGCCGATGCTTCAAATTCTATATTTGCGTAGTATTTGTCATATTTGTTCATGTTTTTTCTTTTTCTTTTTTTTTTTGCGTTTGAGCCTGAAATATTTACGACTTTGTTAGTCCTTGGTTCTACCCTAGACTCATTTAATAATAATAATAATAATAATAATAATAATAATAATAATAATAATAATAATAATAATAACAACAACAACAACATTCGATGAAATATAAATAATTTACTTGTATCAACTAAAAACCGCACACCGCACCGCAACTGCAAAAAACCGTTCAAACCGCACGTGTGGTTTTATTTTTCAAAACCGTAATTTAAGATTTTTTTTTTAAAAACTGCATATGCCAATTCGGTGTGAAATTTATCGAAAACCGTCCAAAATCGCACCACGCACACCCCTAATGAATAATACCATAATGTAATTGATTGGTGCAGCTGTTTTTCTCTTACATTACAACCCTTTGCTTGAAGAATCAGTAATAAAAAAAAAAACAAAAACCCACCTTAATAATAATTTCAAATGCCAATAATGAACGATCTAAGCAACAATCCAACTAACATGTATTATTATTATTATTATTATTATGCAATGTTTTGTTTCACTTTCTCCTTCTTACAGTTCGTCAGAGGTTAGTAAGTGCTTCTGTTTACTTGCACGATATCATCTGCTGTTAGAGCCTGCCTGAGCTTCTCTTTTATGAGATCTCGGCTTCATAAGGAAAAAAAAAAGAGAGAGATTTTTGTTGCTATTTCATTCCCCGTTGATCAAATTCTTCGATTTTGTTTTTGATCCTTTTGGACGCAAGAAGATTCAAATGTCTGAATCGGGTAAGCCCCTCATCTCAAGAATTTACGTTTAAGCTGTCAATATCTTTATTTCTTCCATTCATCAAACAATTAACAATACACCTTGTTAATTGAATTGAACTCATTCCCTGTGAAATTTCCCGAGTTCTTTCGAGAAATAGCATCCGTTTTAATAGGAAAATTCCGGTTGGTACCCATTTGTTTCGGACTTTTCCAGTTCGTGCCCAAAAGTTATTTTCAGTTTCAGTTGGTGTTCATGTGTTTAATAAGTCTTTTCCAGTTGTTGCCCAAAGTATTTTTCAATTCTGGTTGGTATACCTGTGTTTAAGGTTTCTTCAGCTGGTGCCTAAAATTTTTGATCATTTCTAGAATCCCGTTAGCAACCAACGGCACATATACAAGGGCATCAACTGGAAAAATCTTAAATAAAGGAGTAACAGAGAAAACTGTCTCAAGCGAAGGGATCACAAGGCTGCTAACTCATAGCTCAGAGAAGGTACAGCCCATATTCCATTTGCTTAGGTCCATCTAATTCAAATCTCCACGTAGGAAAGAAGAAAAATACTTTGGGCACCAATTGTAAAATGATTAAATACAGGAGTACCAACCAGAATGGAAAATGACTTCGGACAAAAAAATCTTAAACACATTGTACCTATCGGAATTTTCCTAAATTTTAAAAAATAGTCTTCAACTGTGTAAAGACTATTGTACCCTTAATAACTTGTTATGTTAAACTCAATTTGTTTAAAGCTGTGAGAGTGGAAAGTAATAAGGTCATGTATAAATCCTTATTACAATAACTTATTTATGGATCCTTCTTTATTTTCCTTACTAGGGGCACCTGATCCTTATATCCATTAGGGGGCCGTTTATTTCAGGGTCTATGCTATGCTATCCACTTGGGTATAACCCAAGTGGGTTGAGATTGTGACACGTGGGTTAAATCCGCATCCCGCCCCGACACTTATCCTAGAATCTGCTTTGTCCCGATTCTCCGAGAATCTGTTCGGGTCAGAGGTCTGCAGAAAATTCTAATTATGCGTATTTTAAGTGAAAAATATTTGTCTTTATCCAGTAAATGAGATAATAATAATAATAATAAAACGTATTTGACAAAATTAACTTGAAAAAAATTAACGAAAAAAAAAAAGGAGACTCTATTAGTTCATAGATATGAATGTAAAAATTGGGATTGCCAGGAAGGAAAAAAGATAAATGCTGAAAAAAAAAATTAGAACTCTGCATATTAGTAAAGATAGTTGACTATTTTTTATTTTTGAACCGAAGTTTGCTATCTCATTCATAAATAATAACATTAGCTAAGAGCAATTACAAGATTTCCGCTGGTGACATCTACAAAAGCAGTAGGAATAAAGGCTCATCATAGGAGCACAATACAATCCATCAACAAAGCTATAAAAAGAGAAAAGCCTGATACACTTCAAGATCGAACCTTGTCAAAAAAAAAAAAATAAATTGAATTCATAAAATTATTCAAACATACACTAGCTAAGAGTATGAACTTACGCATCAATAATTTAAAACTCCACAATAATGGTGGCGAGTAAAAACAAATGTCGCAGGCTACAAATTTTCAGTCAACGATTACGAGCGCAAACTCAAGAATAATCATGTCTTCGATTTTATGAAAATACTTCTTTTTGTCAGATATGCAACATTCTCGTACTAAAACCCCAAAGATCCAAACCAAAGAAGTTTTCATCACAATTGAAAAATTAAAAAACACTTAACAGTAGATACTTAAGTCTCCAATAAAAGATCAATACACATGTGAAAGACTAACACCCAATAAGACACAAAAGCTCCCATAAGGCAAGAAAAGGAAAAACACAAACAATACAAAATAAAAAACAGAGATGAAGAAAAAAACTACAGATAAGCTCCCCCAACCTTCATTAATGGAGGAAGGGGGATGAGGACCTATTTTCAGATTTAGGAATTTTTTTTCTAAAGAGTGAAAGAAGAATTTTTAGATAGAGACAGTCAAGTAATTCAATGTATTAAATTTTCACCCCGTCCTTACCAATGGGGATAAAATTCCCCATCTCTTCCCCACTAGGAAAGAAAAATGGGGAATCCTATCCTACTTGGGGCGGATCCCACTGAAAAATTCCCGCCCGAATGATAAGCCTAACTAAAATCACTATGCACTGAAGACTACCTTTAAGATAGACTTAGCTGACATATAATAAGGAATTTAATAAAATTAAACATCGCTTTGACTCGTTCTTGCATTACACAATGTAAAAGACAATGAGTAAAAAGTTAAATTCAGATCTCAGCCAAAACTAGCCAAGAATATAACTTAAAGATCCAAATTACAACAAACGAAACTGTCTTAGCAAAACCAACTCACTGAAAACTGTAGAAAAGCTCGAATCTTCCTTCTCTTGGGAGGCAAAAGTAATTGTTTTTATAGCAGGCAGAAATCGGGACAACAATCTCAACGGATGGCCAAACTCTGCACTGCTTGGGTGCTTTCCTCAGTTGTCTTGTTCGCCTCAATCGTTCTAATCACGCTCGAAACGTTTTCCTAGAAATAAATCGACGTAAAGATGAGAAGAAATTCCTCGAGATATCAAAGGACTGATAAAACCATTTTTTTCAGCAAAGAGTGTCAGTTGTTAGACGGTTTACCTTCCAAGCTGCAAGCTTTGATCGAAGGGATTGCCACTCACGAAGCCCAAAAACACGCTGTGCACATCGGCTGCACCAAGCAACACGACCAACAATTGTAAGTAATTCCTCACAGCTTTTGCATCGTATACCAGGCTGGGATTGCCACGTACCTGAAAATGACGACCTCGTTGATCTGATCAATTCTGCAGTCGATTAATTTGGCAGTGATTGCCTTGACGACCAATGGCTCCACTTCACTGTCTTCAATCTGCGTCAATGAGGAAGTTATGACGCAGGCCAGATATACAGCTGACTTTGATTCTACGGAAATGATTTACCTGCAATGTTTCCTTAATCAACGAATAAGGAATTTCACCAGATCCACTAGTGCCAAGATCTACTAGGGATATCAACCTCATCTTTGAAACGCAGTCTTCATGCACAAGACCTAACAACATCATCCCACAATGCGTTAGTGGTCACAGACCTATAATATAATGGAATGGTTGGTAACGAAGAGATGCAAGAACAGGAGCTTACCGTAGACGGACAATAAATTAGAATTCGATGAATTGAAACTCAAATATGCGTCAAGCCTCTGTGTCAAGAAAATCTTCAGCAGTTGATAAACCTGTGCATACTTTGGGTCTTTCTCCAGTTGTGCTATAGCAGGTATGCCTAGTAAATCAGCCTGGCAGATAGAAAGACAATACGAATTGATATGAGGGAAATGCTGATTTAAACCCAGCAGCAAAAAAATGGAGAACGGACTAATTCCAATGAATGAGTTGCTACTTGCTACAAGCTAATCTTGACAAAACAGTTATAAGAAAAACCACGGTAAATAGGTACTTCTCTGTTTTTGTGGAAGATGTTTGAATTTATTATGGACATTACAAAGAGACTAATCTGCTGCTTACAAAACAATAGGTTAATGACTAAATATAAAATTAAACTTACTGGTCAACAACCTAGACAGAAACATTTCTAAAAAAAACTGCAGCAGAAGTTGGATGCATTGTATTGAAAAAAAAGAAAAAGAGCAGGAAAATTAACTAGAGAGTACACACAGAGGAAAAAAAAGGAAAACATCAGTAACAAAAATCAATTCAGGTATTACCTGAAACATGTCAGGTGACTTGACAAATTCAACAATAGCACGCACAGCATCTTCTTTAGCTTCACTCAAGGATGCAGCATCATCCGAAAAAGTTTCCAGATACTTGACTAGAAAGTTAAAGGAATCTCTAGCTGAACTGAAACTCCAAATATTTACAGAAAGTGTGTCTCAATTAATTGGTATTTGATGCATCGAATGGTCGGAAAAAAATGTCAAATCACACATGCCACCAACCTCTTGCTATCTTTCAAAACATTACAAACTGCAAGAAAGAGATCTCTCTTGTCCTTGACGTCAAGATTCCACTCCTTCAAAAAGTTGTCGATGTTTTTAAGAGATGGTATAACATGCTCGGTTATCTTTCCACCAACAGCCAAGTTGAGGGCCTTCATATACACAAAGAACTGGCTGTATGAGTTCTCCAGTAAATTGAAGAGGTTGAACAGGCTGCATAAAGAGTCAAAGGAAATGTTAGACAACCTATTTTAATAATTAATAAGCCTCCGCGTAATACTTTTAAATTCCAGAGTTCCTCACATCTTTAAGCGAAACGAAGGCTTGTCAAGAGGCTGTTGAACAACCTTGGTGGCTATTAGCTCTGCGATCTGATGCACATGATCAAGATTCTCAGGCTTCTTAACAAGGTTGCAGATGACAGTGTAGATGCATTCAAGATCTGAGTTAAAAATAAACATAAGACAGTTCATCAGATATGCAGATAAAACACTTGGCAAACCAACATTCAAATAGAATTTAACCCCCTCCATCTAAGACTCCAGTTAATCAAGCAAATAAAAGATGGACAATGTTGAAAAGGGTTGTTGGAGTTAGCGGTTTTGTTTATCTTAGTCTAATTTACATACAATGCTAAAGAGGCGATTAAGCATTTTCATATCAACTCGAAATGATTATAAAATCTATTTGTCCACAAGTAAAATATCTCAACCAGACACCTCATCCAACCTTTTTCAGATGCTTTTGAGATAACAACATCAGCAGACGTAAGCATTAGCGAAGCAAGGTCCAACCACCGGCCCTGCACCATACATTCTTGCGCCTCAACGTACAATCTACTCACCTGTCCTTCTGCCACCTGTCGATATGAATAGTCAAATGTTCAAATAGATTACATCAATGCAGTTAAACACCACAATATATTTTGATTAACCATCAATCACTATCAATTACGGAAATCAAATGTCAATTAACGAATATTTTTATCAAACCCAACCTGATAATCATACAAAACTGTAACAAAGGATCGAGACAAGTTTAAATTTACAACAGCCAGAGCTAGAATGAATACCAGAAACTGATGCCCTATTCAAAACCAGTGACCTTAGCATCTGTAATCGGACGGTTTTTAGACGTCAAGAAGAAAAACAAAAAATCTTGGTCGAAACAAACTACAGCAAGTATATCAATTTAAAATCCGACAATTTCACATACAGACGCTCACACCAATGTATATACATTTCAATTAATTCAAAAGAAATCGAAAAAACTCTACTAGCCGCCAATACCTAAAAAACACACAAAGATTTGCACGTGAACTGACGCAACAAAAATCATAGAAACCAATGGCAAAACATCCAATAAATATCGAATGATAAACAAATATATCATTGAAAAAAACATAGCTTCCATCTTTAGTTACCTCGTCACCGGCGTCAGCCCATGACATCTCGGCGGTGAATCGGACTACAGCGATCGCCGGATCTTCTTCCGAAGTGGGGATGATTGTAGACATCTTAACACTAAAAATAGCTCCTCAATTTGGCCACCCTCTTCTATCTCTCCGAATCGCGAAACCCTAAACTTGCGAGGCAGAGAGAAACAGAGAGCCTAAGGCGATAAGTTGATGACTGGCGAGTATGAGGAAATACAATGGAATATAGAAACCCTAAGGGAGGGGTATACAAGGAATTTCAAGTAATTAGAAGGGTAGAAGCGTCATTGTACCTTTTTTTTTTTAGTTATTCTCCCACAAATTTTAGATATTGATCTCAAACTGTCACATTTTGCTAATTTTTGGGCCATTGTTGAGAGACTACCACTTTCTTCCAAAGTCCAAGATGCTTTTATAAGAATTAAAATTGAGAAATATATCACTGTATTTTTCAAATGATTTATAAATGCCACATAATAAAATGTTAAAATATGATATTTTCTCTCTTTCTTTCATCGAAAATGTTATTGGTTTAAGGTTAATAGTTTAATCGTAATAAAATCAGAGTAAAATCGGTGCATATGAATATAATAAAATTATATTTTTATGTCTAAATCAATCAAATAAAATGTGTTAGGGGAAAAAAATAATTGTAAAATTGGGTGTCAAAAATTAAATTTATAAATTGGGGGTCGAAAATTAAATAAAAGTAAAATGTGTAGGAAGATCAAAAATCAATTGAAAAATGAGGTGATACAAATTAATTTAAAATAAATTTTGATATATACTAGAAAGGAATTGAACCCATAAAATGTAGAAAACTAACTCTAATAGAACAAATATGTCTCACTGTCTTTCGTCGGCTCTACCATTGCAGACTAATAATAATTTAATAATCTAAAAGGATGCGCTACGAGGATTCTCCGCGGGGAAAAAAACCCCGACAAATCCTCGTGAGGATGGGAATGATAGATTTTCCTGTTTGCTTAGCGGGGACGGGGCGGGGATTCCCCGACAAGTGTTGAAGCGGAACTGGGGATTAATCCCCCGCCCGTCCTGCTCCATTGTCAAGCCTAATATGTTCAAAGGAATATGGATCGGGTATGACCTAATGGAGGTCCGTGATATTTCTAATCGATGGTATCAGGTTCGATTTCACTTGTGACCTTGACTTTTGTTGTTGGATGGAGAGTGGACATTCTTATTTGCCCCAGAGATTAGTCTCATCCCTCGTGTACGGCTATCCATTTGAGTGAGAATACATCGTAATAGAAAAAAAAATTAAAAATAGGTTAAAAAATTCTTTAAGAGGCAACATCTTTTCGGGTCGGGCATATAATTTATTATTTATTTGCAATTAAACCTATTTTCTAACAGTTAAAAATTTGTTAAACTAGCACAATTCAAGAAACCTTACTTTGCATGTGCATATGATTTCATATCTCCCAATGCTCTGGCAAGCACGATCGTGGACATTATCTTAACATTTTCTTTGGAAATAAGAAAAATATTATATAATTAATTCTCAACGCAGATAAATAATTTTCCGACAGGGCCCCAATTATTTTGCTCGATAACCCAGGAATGGATGAACGTTCTAGTTGATTTAGTGGGGGCGAAAATTGAATAATATTCATTTGGCAACGGTCATATAATATTTCTTCGAACATAGCACTCCAATCCAATCCCCATTGTCCAATAACCCAATAAATTAATATCAATAAATAAACAAATAATGTAGTAAGCTAAGGGCATTTTAATAAAATAAGCCAGTTTTATTATGTTATTAATTGAATATGTTAAATTACATTCATAATATTAAATAAAATAGTTATTTCTGTGGCGTCCCTTTCATTAGTAGAGACTAATATTTTTTTACCCACTGCATTAATATATAAATGAAATATGAAATTATTTTTATAATATGAAGCAATAATATCAATTTTAATTGTAAATTATATTTTATAAATTAAAAATATGATTTTTGGGATATAATTGGAATAATTTGAAAATTAATTGTAAAATAGTAATTAGCATTGCCATACCAAATCAATTTGATGATAGTTACTCTACGGTGCTGCACTGCTAGCCCTTAATATATGCTATAGATAAATCAACACAACCCATAAAAATAGATCAAAAAATTGGTCAATAAATACTTGCATAGGCCAATGAGGTCTTGCTCTAGTGGTCAATGAGAAAGCCTTAAAGATTTGTGGATTAGGTCATGAGATCGAATCCTCATCACACAATTCCTTGAGTAGTCTCCATGAGATTTATTCCACATGACTATCGTTGTCAGGTGGGTTTGGGACATATTCATCTGACTCCGGGGATTAGTCCCACCACTAGAGTGTGTGGCGCAATTAAGCCTCTGCCAGGTCTGTGTGGCGCAAGTCCACGCGGTATTTAGGGGCTAGCTCATAGTCAGATCGAATGGGGATACCTAGGGACAAAAAATAAATACTTGGATAGAATTGCCATGTCATTCAGACACCATGATATTGAGTTTAAGTGAGCATGAAACCCATAAAATAGAACCTAAAATATCGTTGTGATCAAACTATTAGTGATGACTTCGTGGCTAATGGTCACGAAATTGCCTATTTTTATTAATATTCATAGATTCAAACCTTAATAAGCAAGATAAAATTGCTTAAATAATCAGATAAAGGGCCTAGCAATTAAAAGATAAATAATTAAATAAAATTAATGGATAAGGATATTATTAGCCGATGTTAGGAGTAGTTGGTTCTTGCATCATGAAATTCAGACAACCCTCATGGACTATCTTCACTTTACCCACGTGAAATGAAAAGGAGCTTTGGGCAAGGAAATGGCATAACTAACCACAAAACTATCTAAGTTTGATTTATTTTTTTCTATTTGGGATAAAACCAAAAATAGTTCTCGATGTTTACCCTATGGATCAATTTAGTCCTCAATATTTCGTTCGAACCAATTTAGTCATCGATGCTGTCGATTTTGGACCAATTTGGTCATTCCATCACGATAAACGACAGTTTTAACGGGAATTTCGCACGTCCCCCACAATAAATCATGTCTGGATCGAATTTTGGAATATTTGCAAGATTTGAGGGGTTTGTATTGTTTTCTTCTACTGTCAATGAAGCTCGGTGAAGCAGACGATTTAGAGCTCATGTTCGAATTTTGAAGGAGAAATTTTTAGTTTCGTACCCTAATTTCAAAATCATTTCAATTTTATCGATCCAGACATGATTTAGTGCGAGACACGTACTAAATTCCCACTAAAATTGATGTTTATCGTGACGGAAGGACCAAATTGGTCCAAAATCGACAGCACCGGGGACTAAATTGGTTCGAGCAAAACATCAGGGACTAAATTGGTCTATAGGGTAAACATCGGGGACTATTTTGGATTTTATCCCTATTTTTATTTATTCCTTTCTCTCTACTTTCCATGATATTCAATCGATTGTCTAATCTAACCGTACAAATGTACAATAATATCTACTACCACATGATTGATCTAAGGAAGTCAATTATATGTAATTAATATGCAGTTAAGGTAAACTCTACGATATTGCTTTAATATTCGATGGTGGCATTGAAAATATATATATACTATAATATATATATATGGGAATCCATTGCTGATGTTTGCACATAAAGCAAAGTAAACTACGATATTTGCGTCAAAGCCATAGCACATGATAACATGTTAGTGCAATAATTTATCAAGCTGTCAAAGGCAAAGTCAATGTGCATATATATGGACATGAAATAAGTTCTAGCAATGCCATTGTAAATCTGACGTACTAATTTCAATTTTGGGGTTATTATATTTGATAACTACAAAAATTGGCTTTTATTTCATATGTAACAAATTTGGGTATTCGACTTGTTGGTAGCCTTTCTATCCTAACAATCTAACTATGGAACGATTTTAACCACGTTTTAGATGGAAAGTATTGAATCGAACGTGAGGTGTGTGTGTTCTTGAGGAAGGTTGTGAGCTTCTCTCTCTAAAATACTCTCTCTAGACGATTTTCACACAAAACACACTTTATTATGTGTTAGGGTTTTGGTATTTATACCATAAGTTGGTATATAATACTTGGGCCCCTAACAAAGCCCAATTACACTAAGCCTCTTATAAAGAAAATCTTTATAAATAAACTACAAAGATAATTCTAATTAATTGTACACAATAAAATATTCCTAACAATCTCCCCCTTGTGTTCAATCTTCAATTTGTCATGTATTATCTTTGTGGGGCTTAGTGTGTTTGCCTGAGTCCTACAGGAATTTCCTCTTTGTCTTGTCTTTTGACCTCTTCTTTTGGAGATCTTCAAGCTCACCGTCTCTTGATCTTCTCTTCTCGGCACTGGATCTTCCTTAATCTTCTTTTGAAGCTCGACTCGTAAATGCCGGAAGGTGTTAGAAGTTGCTTGCCAGATTTCTTCTTTTTATGTCTGATCTCTCCTTTCGATAGTGACACAACTCCCCGTACTTTTCGTCAACCTTGTGTTGGGATTGGGAAGTTCTCTTTGAAGTTTGGAGAGACATACACGAGGCGGCAAATTCGGAGTTTGAAGGTCGGCGGTGTTTGCTTGATTTGACGACGCTTGTTGATTTCAGTGTTTCTGATCTATCTTGCACTTTCGTCGTGGTATTGCTCCCATTTTGCTTTAGTACTACTCCCCCTCATGAAGATCGAGTTGGGGAGATCGCCATGTGATGGGTCAAAATGAGGCATCATCTTTGGCAAGAAGATCACGTCGTCGGGACAAGAGGATGGCATTGGTAGGCACAGTAGGAGCTCAGGTTTGTTCATAACCCGACGGAGCCACAAAGGCAATCCGTCGTATAAGTAACCGGGGTCACGAAAACTTCCCATTAACATCTTGAGTCCTAACACTCTCCCCCTACAAGGGCTATCTCCTCTTCTTGCGGAGGCTTTGAACGCTCTTCGGTTAGAACTCTCTTGACTTGACGCTATATTCTGTAGACCAGATGTAGATAGTGATCCACGCCTTGATATTCGACTTTGATGATGTCGCGGATCTTGGACTTTGTTCGCATCTTGTCCTGGTCTTTCTCCGTAGTTTTAAGCCGTTAAGTCTCTTTTAATCTTCTTCTTCTCGGCGCCGGATTCGTCTTCTTCGAAGGAAGTTGTCTGGTTCGGCCTCGAGGAAGCTTGTCTGGTTCCGGAAGAAGATACACGTGGGGTGTTGTAAAATGTGCCAAGGCTCTTTTGGAAATACATTCGTCAGATTAAGTGTAGGGGAGCCCGGCTTCAGAATGGTAAGCTCGGCGGAAATTGGTGGGTGGTCCGACCTGTTTGTTTATGCATGTCCTCTTCTCCCCCTCATGGCGATCAGAGTTAACGAGATCGGCATGCTTGTATAGGAAGATTAGAAGGACACAAACGACAGGTCGGTGATGGTAATAACCAGACGGAGCCACTAAGGCAATCCGTCGACACGACTTCAGAGACAAACTCCGAGACGTGGCCTGTGAGGACAGGGCTTAAAGAACCGGGGCCACATAGGCATCCCGTTTACATCGTTTTAGAGACTAGCTCGAGACGATGGCCTGATTCCGTTGTTGTATTGATGTTGCAACGGCAAGACTTCCTTCCAATCATGGAATCACATCTACAGAAGATGTGTCTATGGAAATTCTAGCTTGATCACAAAGATCAGGTGTTAGAAAAGTGTATGTGTCCTAGAAAATATAAAAATATTTGGGAAGTGAGGACACACTAGACTCGAGTGCTCAAGGAAGTGTGGTGGTGGGGTTGAGTACCACATAATTCAATATCTCCCACTTCCGAATGAAGCGGCGATAGTAGACGTGGTTTCCCGTGATTTCTGAAACACCTGTCTTTTGTGAGACAGACGAGTGGGTAAGGCTCGGTTGTGCACGCGCCGTTGGACCTATTGCGGCGACTTCTACCCGGGAGCTAATAAAATTAGCACCTGTACCTATGGGGGTTGGTTCGAATAATTTGTGAGGTGAGGGAATCATGTAGTGTCGGTCTTTTCAAAACGTTTTAGTAGACGGTGCAGTTTCTTCGTGATTCGATTGATTCTCGGTGATGTTCCGGGGTTAGATTCAGTTGGGTTTGACTGAATCGTAGGAACGAAGTATCCATGCATCCGGTAGGAAGTAGTGAGTGCTGCCTTGTTTGTCAGCAAGCCGGAGCAGGTCGGTTGAAGCAAGCACCGAGATTTGCATTTGTAGCCACCATCGCCTTTAGAAAAGAGTTGATCGTTGTAGGCACGAGATTCTTCTTTTGAAGCCCATCTTCGGAGGTCGGAGGTAATATCCATGAAGTTTGATGATGAGGAGAAAAGATTTTTTTTTTTGGCCCTTTTTTTTTAATTTTGATGGCCCTTTTTTTCTTAAATATAATATTAATCGTTATTAGTAATATGT
This sequence comes from Lindernia subracemosa, assembly GCA_028392965.1. NCBI lineage: Eukaryota > Viridiplantae > Streptophyta > Magnoliopsida > Lamiales > Linderniaceae > Vandellia > Vandellia subracemosa. The sequence goes on along the minus strand of JAQPCC010000137.1, from coordinate 206,953 downwards.
ATATTAGTATATTATATATTACCTGGATATAATATATATTAATCGTTATTAGTAATATATATATTAGTATATTTATATTATATATATAGATATATTTTATTTCTCCCACTCAAAACGTGCTTCCTAAAAGGAACTTGCTCCCCCTCAAAAGATGCGTGGTAAGTTCGAAAAATCTGTAAATCTCTTTCCCTAATTCACGTATTTGAAGTTCGCTCCCCCTCAAAAATGTAATTATTGCTCCTTTCTAAAGAAATAAGGGTCACTTCTCTTTTTAAAAATAAAAGAGTAGCTCCCCCTCAAATTAAGCTCATTTTACAAAAATGGTATTTTTCATTTCCGTGCGTAATATGCATTTAGAATTTTAAAGTTTTAAAAAATGCATATTTAAAATGTACCATTTTGAATAATAGGTAATTTTTGCGATTCAGCTTATATGCATGCTTGAAAGTTTAAGCTCTAAAATCTTAAAATTGTATGCATAATGAAAATGTACCTATAAAATATAGTATTTCGCATTTCAGCTCATATATGCATGCATGCAAGAATTTGAACGTAAAAGTCCTTTTGAAGCATGCCTAGCTATATTGTACCCTATTAGTTTCAGAGTAGGTATATCTTTTCTGCTCGACATGCATGCCAAAATTTACTATGGAATGCATATATAGAATTTACCTATCTTAAAAATATGTATGAATGTGGTATTATGCAATTCAGTTCAAACGATAGAATGTACCACATATAGTCGTAGTTGCTCACGTCGTTTCCATTTATCATGTATGTGGAGCCACTACGTCAAATTGCCATACATGAGGGATGCGGTTGCTCGCGTCTCTTAACAGTCATGCATGTGGAGCAACCCGAGTACCGTGCATGCTGGAATTTTGTGGTTGCCCTCGTCTCGTACCGATCATGAGTATGGAGCAACCATCTTCTAATTACTCCTCATGATCGGGGTTTTGTGATTGCTCTCATCTCATACCAATCACGCGTGTGGAGCAACCATCGTCGAATTACCACACGTGATTGGGTTCCTGCAAAACTTTATCGGGACTTTGGTACCCATTTTTTGATGGGTCCTCCCTTATTAGTAGAAAACAAGTTAAGCACATAAGGTGTCAAATCAAATTTTAGTCCTAAATTATTCATTAACGTACTTTTGGGTACCCGACTATATTTGGGATTACCTAACTTAATCATTGACTTAGAAACCCATTTAGGAGCAATTTGACACGGAAAGGACGTTTCAGCGCAGGTGAATGTGTGTCTCGGAGAAGATTTAAATTTTTTTTCCGAAGCCAGTCGCATGAGATGTTTCTCAGACTTAACATCGACTGGATATTTTAGGTAGGGATAAGAACATAAATAATTATAAGCATCGTTATTACATGAGATGTTCTTCCTACTTGGAGAATTCACACGATTCACATCATAATGATGGGGAATAAGCGTGGAAGTTCGCTTGCTTAAGCTTCGAACTTCTTCTTTGCACGCTTTCATTTTAAGAGGAATAGAAGAGGGAAAATCTTGAACATGTTCGACCTTAATTTTGAAAGACAATGGCGATTTTCCTTTCTCCTTCCTAATCTACTGTTCCTTGGAAGTATTAAGCTTAAGACTTTTACTTATCATTTCTGCACCAGCCAAAATTGACTTAGAATTACTAGTAAAAGCTTTCTCAGTTTTAGGAACAAGGATGCTTTTATTCACCTGTTTCGAGGAAAATATATCTTTTGAAAGATCATTAGAAACCGGTAAAGACGGGGAATTTTTGAGATATAAAATCTCCTCTAAAAGCTTTTTCTTTTCCGCTCGAAAACCTAATCTTTCCGATTCCAAGGTTGCGTTCAATTCTGCAATTTTACTAGCAACCTCCGGAATTTCCCAACTAGAGATAGGTTTATTAGAATGTAAGTTATTTTCCCCGAAAGACACTAAGTTAGAAGATGAATTTTTATCTGCTTGACTTCTTTTTGTAACAGCGTTCTCTAAAGTTCAATCTTAGAGTAAAGCATACGCCGTTCCTCTAAGATTATCTCATATTTTGATGAGACAATATTTCGCTCAATTTCGCAAGAACGTAATCTTTTCGTCATATCACAGACATCCTTTTCACTAATCTCTAACTTAGTTTCTAAGCTAACGACCTTTGACTTTGCGTTAGCCAAATTTTCATTAGCGAAAGCTAGACATTCCTGTTGCTTAAGCAACACAGAATAATTATTAGCAAATTTTGCTTCTAATTCCTCAACTTTTCTAGCTTGTGCATCCATAATAATAATTTTTTTTTAATTTAAAAATTTAAAAATTTGGCTTTTGGAAATTCAGTTCCGAAAAGTTTGGTTTTATCAAAAAAATATAGTGAAGTATCGAAGATAAAACTTCGAAAATTTTTTGGTATATACCTAAATATTTTGGAATTATTTCGAAAACTTCGGAAAAATTACCAAAACTTTTTCTATAATATGCCAAAATAGAGTGGATTTGCCTTCAAAAATTGACGAAAAAAGTTTTTTATACCGAAAATTTGGGCCTGAAAATTTATTTTGAAAAATTTCGAAAAAAGTGTAAAATAGACTATGTCCGTTGGACTCGGAAAATTTTTCTCTATCAAATGGTGTACAAAAAATTTTCCTCCAAAAGAATTTTTTTTTTTTTTTTTTTTTTTTTTGCTACTTAAAACCTTTTTATTCCGAGGGAGGGTCGAAAATTTTTTTGTGATCGAAAACGTTTAAGTGTAATTTTTGAAGAGTGAGTAATCGAGAATTGGAGGTCACTGTTTTCGATTGAGAACAGTGAATTCTCGGGTACTTTGACCGAAATTCGGGTAGGTAGAAAGAATTCGAGTACAAAGAATTTTCGGATAGGTAGAAATTCGGGTAAGTTCCAAAATCGAGTAAGTCCCAAATTCGAGTATGTCCTAAAATTCGCAGAGAAGGAAATTCGGGAAGGTAGAAATTCGGGTAAAATTAAAATTCTGTCCAAAAATCTTAAAATTCGGGTGTTCTCAGACAGAGATTTTCGCCGAAAATAGGAATTTCGGGTAAAATTCGGGTAGAATTAAAAATTCGCCGAGTTTTATGAAATTCGGGTAAGTTTAAAGTTCGTCGAGTTTTAAGAAATTCGGGTAAACAGTCCGAATTTCAGGGAACTGTTGCATTCATCCACCCGAAAATCATCTCTGGAAAAAAAATGACGAGTTTCTGCGCGATTTCTACCTAAATCTCACTCAAATCTACTGAAAACTGTTAGGTAAACACTTAAAATCACTCGAAAACAACCTATTTAGCTCTTGAGCTTGCAAAATCAGTAAAATAAACCCAAAAACTCAAGAACAAAGGTCGAAAATTTCGAGCTCAAGAACACTAAAAATCCCAAAATTTTCAGAAAACTCGCTCAAATCCAAACGCGTTTGGCTCTGATACCACTTGTTGGTAGCCTTTCTATCCTAACAATCTAACTATGGGACGATTTTAACCACGTTTTAGATGGAAAGTATTGAATCGAACGTGGGGTGTGTGTGTTCTGCTATGGCTATCTTATCTTCACGAAAATGTGAAATTTCACTTTTCCATTTCTTTCTTATCTAAATACTATGCAATAGATTATTTATCCATAATTGGATATTAAGTTATTGCAACTACTAAGATATTTAAGTATTTGCAACCACTTTTCAGATGGAAGTAATTGCAGACAGCTTATGGCGGTGGAGCTTTAAACAGATGTTGATAGTGAAGTATATTTGTAGTTGTAGAAGAAAGCGAACTCTAACTAATCCAACTGAGTTTGAGGTCTTATCTAAGTGCTACAAAACACATCTGTTAGAGTTACCATATTAATCCTCATAGTTGTATTTCTTAACTGTAATCGGTGTGTATTTAGGAAGATACGTACATGTCAGGATTAGATCCGCTGGAAGTTGGGGTCGACCCACGACCAATAATGAGTTTCAGATTCAACTCATATCTAACGGCATTGTAGGAACTATGATAATATTATGTGAGAATATCTTCTGACAAAAAAAAAAAAAGGAAAAAAATCGATTTACCTCCTGAGTTATTATCATTATTATTATTCTCTTACTTCATATTTTGAGTTATTTATGAAAATATAATTTAAAATGTAATAGTGTATTATTTTTAATTATATAAAAAGAAAAAATTGATTCGTCAAAAAATAATTATAACAAAATAAAAATAGATTACTTGTCAAATTAAAATAAATAATAAAATGACTAACTAAAGACAGTTTTTATCCCACCCTCAACGATTATTATTATTATCTATACTATATATAATGAGTGAGCGAAATATACCCTTATTTTATTGTTTATTCCAAATATGCCCTTACAATTCATATTTTTCTTTTTAAATATTTGAAAATAATATAAAATTAAAATTAAATTATAATATCATATATTAAATTTTCTTTTTAAATATTTGAATATAATATAAAATTAAAATTAAATTATAATATCATATATTAAATATTATAAATCAAAGATAACTTTTAAAATATAAATTAATATTATATGTATTCATATATATCATTGGACATGTATCGAATGTGCATAAAATACTAATTATTATTATTATTATTATTTATTTATTATTATTATCATCTCGATGGCTTCGAAAAAAATGGGACAAACGACATGAACTTGAAATCTTACGGCATTATGCAATGATTCAACTCTTTTTTACAGTCAGGAAGGATCCCGACACAATGTCTTAATACATTCAAATTAAATTCAATTTGAAATGAATCAAAACTTGAACGTCGGCTATACGACAACTCTAACCGATCTGAATCACATAATAGTCGCCTACAAAAAAAACCATGACTTCCAGCGAAACTAATGCGTCTCACGAGTGTATACCATTACAATATCCACACATACAAGGAAATTTAAGAAATATCCTAGAGCTACTTCCATGGGTAGAGTAGATGCAATGATATCCTTAGTTGTAATAGTTTTCAAGCAAACTAACAAAATTGATTGACTGACAGACTCATCCTCTGTTTATTGTCACGTTTGAGCATAGAGAGAAGAGAATAACTGACAGTTCACAAATCCCAATTTAAGTTTTAACTGACACAATGCCCACATGCATTTGCTGCCCAAATAAAGTAACCAAGAAATAAAAGAAAAGAAAAAGAAACAACTAATAAATTGAAGCAATACTTACCTCTTTGTGCCTTCAAGCAACAGAGAAGAACAACTCATCTACTTATTTTTCTATCTCACTGCGAAGGCATATGTTTTCCAGCCCACTGCAAATTCTCTTGCATTTAACAGATGATGATGAAGATAAAGAAGCTCAAATCAATGGAAGAATCAAGACAGAAAGAGGTCAGAGGCGTGTAATGAATGAATCTTTGATCATCTGAATCTTCGAGCTTTTTTAAGGAACCAAAAAAATGTCGGCGAAGATACTCTCTTCTTTAAGCGACGACAACAGAACGAGCCTCCGCAAGCAGATCGGCTGCATCAACGGACTGTTTCAGATCTTCGACCGCCGCCATCTCCTCGGTGCTCGCAGTCAGAAAAGACTAGAGCATAAGGAGAAACCACCACCGCCGCGTGCCGCCGTGGAAGAGAAGCGGCGACCACCTGCAAAGATTGTGCAACCGCCCGCTGACCTTCGAGATGTGGTCAAGGGCTCGATGAACAGGGAGCCACGCTGGGCCAAAGCGGCGGAACACTTCGACTCTCCTCGGCCGCTGAGGCATCGTCATCCCATGTACGAAGAGTCCGACGATGGCGGTCGGCAGATGGCACGTGCAAGATTCTCCGTCGACGGGCAGAAAACTGTCCCGAGTTCGACGAGCACGACAATGAAAGAACAACCGCCGAGACTGTCGTTAGATAGCAGAGCAAGCTCGATAAGATCGTCCAGCATCGTCGTGGCGAAGCTTATGGGCCTGGAGCCTTTGCCCGAAATCAATTCCGCCATGGACGAGCGTCGTGCTTCGTCGAGGTCTTCGTCTATGGCAGGCGCTAGTCATCTGCAGAAAGCTTCGCCTTCACCATCGCCAAGTCCTTCTTCAACAAGTAGCAGCAAGCCATATGCTTCGTCGTCTTCCTCGTCGCCATCGCCTTATTCTGTGTATGGAGAAATCGAAAAGAGGGTGGCAGAGCTCGAATTCAAAAAGTCTGGGAAGGATCTCAGAGCTCTCAAGCAGATCCTCGAAGCAATGCAGAGAAGAACAGAGCGGATAGAGAGCCAAAGAGAGCAATCCTCCGAAGTTTCGACAGGAAGAAGAAGCAATTTAGGAGATGATAGGGCCAAGACCACTAGTCCCACTAACGTCGCCTCCACGGATGCAAGGCCGAGGAGGAGAAAAGTGCGAGCCTTCAGTCCACAAGAGACAAACGGTCATCTTCCATCCATCGACAAGAAGGGCGTTATTACAAGGAGAGACAAAAGCTGCACAAAGCTTCAGCTTGAACTGTTCCATGACGAAGAATCAAGAAAGATCACAAAGTATTCAGGCAAGAAACCAGCAGAAAGAAATTCAAAGGAGGATATAAAATACAGTTTTAAATCAAAGACTCGACGATTGATTCAAGAGGTCAGCAGTGAAGTGACGTCGTCAAGCTGCCGAGGCAGAGTAGAACAGAAGGTATGCTATTTATTACAATGCTCGGTGGACTGCGTTTATTACCTCACTAACCAGCTTTTTCTTGTATTCTTCACTTTCAGAAGTATATAAAGACTAGGACAGAACAAAAGTCGCCAGCTCAACTCGAAGATATCTCAACAGAACAACCGAGCCCAGTGTCAGTTCTCGATGCCGCATTTTACAGCGAAGATCCGCCATCGCCAGTAAGGAAGATTACACTCGAGTCTAGAGGTAACGTCGCCATGCTCCTCGGAGAACAAACGCTGTAATGGTCATATCTATGCAATGCATCAGTTGCTTCTTAATGATACTTTTCTTTTCTCAATTGTTTCAGAAGACGAAGATGCAAATTCGGACAATATCGAGAACCCAATATCAGAGAGCTCCATCAACTCTGTTCATCAAGCAACTTCTTCAAATCGCAAGGCATCATCAGTGCTTGCTGGCCGGAGCAATTCACGTCGCCTTATCAGTCCCGAAATGTTCCATGCTCTCGAGATTGAAGCTGCAAAAGATGTGAAATCAAAGCATATGAATGATAGAAAGATTATTTCCGACGTGGTAAATGAGATACTCTACCGAAAGATCGCATCAGGTGGATTCTACGCTGCTGCTGCTGCTGGTGGTAAGAAAAGGACAAGCCCACGAGATCTCATGAAAGAAGTGTATTTAGAGCTAAATAGACTCAGCATGATCCAAAACTGTGATTATGGCGACGAGGATGATGATGGAATGCTCAAACTGATAGCTTCAGACATGAAATGTGATTCAGAAAAGTGGACAAGCTGCCAAAATGAGGTGCCAGCATTAGTACTGGACATTGAACGCTTGATATTTAAGGATCTGATAAATGAGGTTCTTACCAATACAGCATTGTTGGCAAAAAGAGAAATAAGCTTACCTCCAAAATGCCACTAATGCTTCGTTATGATCCATCCCCTTCGAGACTTTCGGTGTAAAATGTACCGTGAACATTCAGCTATGTTGCGTAAAGCTGTGTAACTCCTCTGCTATTGAGAGCCATCTTTTCTGCTCCATTGTTGTCTTAAAGCTGTATTTCGAGGTTCTTATGTAGTTGGTTTCAATGCAAGAACCACCGTTTGTCCTGGCGATAGAATGGAATGTTAAAACTCCAGCAATTAGTTCTGGACATGAGTCATACTAGGTTGATAATACTATGTTCTTGACTTCCACTTTCCACTACGGAAACACACCATTGTTTATCCAAAGAAGCCTATTCTCTTTTATTGTTACATTTCAACTAGAAGACACAAACAATGCACTTACATCATATCAGGAAATACTGATATAGCATCTGCATTCTTCTGCAGAAACACAAGTGAATACCTTAACTCTAGAAAACGGGCATGGAAAAATCGGGCAAATCTAAAGCTACAAATTTACAAATATAGCAAACAGCTCATGACTAACGACAGCCCATAACGATACGATATTTGGAAAAACGCTATATTTCCCCTCGAGCAATGCAAGTTTTCACAAGATATATAGTTTTGGGCTTACTGCTGCTAGCAAGATGGAGGCTGAAGCTGCTTTAACCTTCTCACTACTTGCTTCATGGTGGGCCGGGTCGAAAGAGACTCGACAGTACACACCACCGCCAAGTGCAACACTTCAACCAAATCGTCGTGCGGGCCCACATCCCACAGCCCGGCTGTGAAAAACTCCTTCGCACGCCCTTGTCTTAGCAGCATACACGCCCAAGCAACGATATTGAAACCGTTGCCATAAGGAGAAAACGAGGGGTCTAGTGCTTTCTTATCAGAAATCAACTCAAGCAACACAACCCCGTAGCTATACACATCAGCCTTGTCGGAGACACGGCAGGTCATTGCATACTCTGGGGCAACGTAGCCAAAAGTTCCAGCCACGCCGGTCGTGGCGTGTGTTTCTGATGTTCCAAGAAGCCTAGCCAAGCCAAAATCTGACAGATACGCATTGTACTCCTCATCAAGTAGTATATTGCTGGGCTTCACATCGCGGTGAAGCACACGAGGCACGCAATGATCGTGTAGGTAGGCGAGCGCACGTGCGATGTCCAAGGCAATCTTGTGAAGGACTCTCCAGTCAACAGCTCTAGTGGATCTCTCTTGTATGAACTTCTCAAGATTGCCGCCGGGGAGGTAGTTGTATATGAGGAACATCTCTGTTTCACTAGCATGATACCCTATTAACGTCACTAGATTTGGATGTGAGAGCCTGCCCAGTGTTTTTATCTCGGCGTCAAACTGCTGAACGCCTTGGAAACGACCTACAGCTAGCTGCTTCACAGCCACCAGGACACCTGGGGCAACCTCTGCTTTATATGTTGCGCCGAAACCTCCACTTCCGATGCAGTTGTTCGTATTGAAACCACTTGTGGCTCTTACAATGGTCTCCACGGAGAGTGGGACGCCAACGTCGTGGAAGATGGTCAGTTCTTTCCTGGTGGCTCCGCTGACACGTGACCTAGGTTTCCACTTTCTGGTGTAAAGGAATAGGATTATGAGAGCAACGAGCACTGAGAAGATTGCTGCAGCTGATGTTATAGCTGCGATCTGAATCGAGTTGATGCCTCCATTCCCTCCTTTTGAGCCTGGAGTCGACGGTGGAGCAGTGTCATTCTGAGGATCCCCCGGCCTTCCCTGACGATCAGTTGGAGAAGAAGATAAAGACGAAGCAATGCAGTGAAGGTATGGATTCCCAAGGTAGCTACTGCAGTTAATCATGTTGTTGTTGTTCTGAGGTAATGCTCCAGACAAATTGTTGAACGACACGTTAAACTCCGACAAGGTCGAGATGCTTGCCAGTTCAGGAGGAAGCTGCCCAGAAAGCTTATTGCTGTCGAGCAAGAGAGCCGTCAAGTTTCTCAAATTCACAAGTTCTTTCGGAATTCCACCAGATAGGGAATTCGAAGAGAGCTCAAGAACTTCGAGTGAAAGCAACTGACCCAAGCTAGGAGGGATAGCACCATTCAGGTCATTTCCAGCCAACGATAGGAGTTTTATACCTTTTAATTGACCGATGCTGCTTGGTATAGGTCCTTGTAATGAATTCCAGCTTAGATTAAGAAAAGTAAGGGGCATCAAACTGCCTATAATCGTAGGGAGACCGCCAGAAATATTATTACTAGAAGCATCCAGGAGAATCAAAGACTTGCATGTTGTGGAAATATCAGGCGGGACTTGACCAGACAAGGCATTATGAGAGACATTAACAATCATACCTCTCACGTTATTGCATCCTTCGAATAAAACCCCGGGAAAGGTACCACTAAAATTGTTGCTGCCTGCAAGAAATGCATAAACGGTCGATGTTTTGAAGACTTCAGGGGCAACAGGCATTTCAGGGAGGGGACCCGTGAAGTAGTTAGAACCGAAATTGTGTGACACTAGGAAACTCGCATCCCTGACAGAAGAGGGCAAAGAACTCTCAAACTGATTTCTATAGCCAAAATATGTGATATATGCTAAAGAAGGGACGTATGGCTCTGCAGAGACATTGCTTAGGGTTTCGACAGGTGCACAAGCATTGTAGTTAAATTTAGGAATAGGCCCTGATAGGTGATTCCCGCTGACATCAAACGCTGTCATACAAGGAACGGGAATCTTGTCCATGATATTCCCGGAAATTCTGTTAGAGCTCAAATCAAGAAACTGCAGCTTCTTGCAGTTTCCGAGTCCCGCCGAGATTCCTCCCGAGAAATAATTCTGTGCCAAGTTCAGCATCCTTAAATTCTCGCAAGTGCCCCAACTATTGGGGAACTTACCTTCTAAAGTAGCTCTAGGGGCCCAAAACACCACCAAGCTTGGGAGGGCAGTAACTTGGTCTGGAACCGTCCCTTGATAGAAGTTGTACTCATCAGCGGTATATGCCAACTTATCATCCATAGGGTAACTGCCACCCGAAGCGTTCAGAAGTGGATCCCACAAGTTTGACAACACGAGGATCGACAGCTTTGTACAATTACCAAGCTCGGGCGGTATAGCACCGTATAAGTTATTCCTCGAGACATCGAGTACTTCGAGCTGATCCAGCTTGCCGAATTCACTAGGAATCCCCCCTTCTAACAAGTTCGAATATAGCAAAAGAGTCTTCAACCCCACACACTTGCCAAGGGTCTTCGGAATATCATCAGCCAAATGATTCCCAGCAACCTCTAAATGCTCGAGCTTTCCACAATTATACCCAATTTCTTCAGGAAGCGCCGCACTCAGTTGGTTAAACGACAAATACAGCCCTCTAAGGTCACTAAAACCTCCGATAAACGCCGGGACAGAACCATTAATGCTATTACCAGCCAAGTTCAGCAACTGAAGGCCCAGACAACTCGATAATGAGCCAGGTATACCCCCAACTATCTCATTAAACCCCAAATTAAGAACTCTCAAACCCTTCAACCCACCGAAGCTCTCGGGCAAAGCCCCAGCGATAAAATTCCCTTCAAGATCAAGAACCTCAAGCTTCTCCATTCCCCAAATCTCAAAAGGCAATTCACCACTCAATTCATTAAAAGGCATCGAAAGGACCCGAAGCTCGCCGAGCTTGGCAACAGCTGCAGAAAGCTTGCCCGAGAGCTTGCCTTTACCCAAACATGGCCTCCTAATTCCAAACCCATAGAGCGGAAACCGAGAAATCCTACCGCAAGACAGAGAATCGCTTCCGCCGGCGACGTTCAACGCAACAACGCGCCTATTCCCATCGCATGAAACACCAAACCACGAGCAGTGGTCCGAGCTCTGCGAGCTCCAGCTAGCGAGAACGCCTTGTGGGTCGTAAAGCGAAGCCCTGAACTCCAATAGAGCATACCTATCCACGTCCGAGCCATAAACGCTACCACCTTGAGCTGAAAGGAGAAGACAAACAAGAAGCAGCAGATTCAGCGGCTCGAAAGAACGGCGAGTTTTCGCCAGAAAAGAACAGCGACCCATCGTTGAGGGTTGCGAAAAAGGGCCCCCCGAAAAGCTCGGACCCAGGCTGAACCGTCCAGCTCCCTACAGACCCCTGTAAGAGAAACCTTAGCCCTAAATCAAGGTGGTCGTCTCGGTTTTTTTATTGCCGTTATTGTGGTCTCTGAGTCGCAGAGAGTAAAGCTAAGGAGGAGAGAGAAAGGCGACAGTCCGTCTGCGTTGTTTTCATTGCTTTGTTTTCTTTTTCTTTTTTTTTTCCTCACAGAGCAAACGAAATAAAAAACGCGTTTTTGTTCACACCACCATTTTCAATTTCTTATTATTATTATTATTATTATTATTATTACTTTTAAATACTTTTGGTGTAAAAATTGTCAATTCTGTCTCATGTCAGAATTTTTTTGATACGTAGGTACTTAGTAGAATAAATTTTTTACACATAAGTACCCGCTTACACAGCAGGTACATCATATAAGTATTTTTAGATACGAGGTAGAAACATATTGTGGTACATAATACCATAAGAAAATGTACATCACATAATAATTTAAGTAAAATAAGGAAACGTATAGGTACCTCATAAACGCGTGATGTGGTACGTAATATACATATAAAAAGGTACGTCAAGGATAGTAAAATGGTACACATTACACACAATTTAAGTGTACTGAATTGCAACTTAAATATAATTTTTTTCTGACAGGGTACTGAATTGCAACTTTTTTATACAAATAGGTATTTAAGTGTAGATTCTCGTTGTTGTTGTTATTATTATTATTATTATTATTATTATTATTATTATTATTATTATTATTATTATTATTATTATTATTATTATTATTATTATTATTATTCTAAATGCATTTTTGTTTTTGTCTGCATTTATTTCTTGTACTTTGGAATTTTACCAAAATTTGAAATAAATTTCAGTGGAAATTTGGTCTTTAGTAAGTCTGTGATGGAATAAAGAGGACTGACTGACTGACTAGCTTGGGAAATGAGACTTTGCTATATACTCTCTCCGAAGTCACACAACGGTCATAATCGTAGCTCATATTATATGATCCAATAATTTAAATGGAATTTTAGTACTATACTATATTCATATGTATGAGAATTTATTATTTTTACTTTATGTATTCGACGAGAAAACTATTCTATCTTGTCTGTGAAAATTGATAAATGATGCATTTTGGATGGAAAAGGAAATTTGCGTTTGATTTCATCTTCTAAGACCATCTCCAACCGAAAAACGCATTCTCAAACTCAAACTCATTCTCAAACTCATAATGCAGTAATTCTTTTCCAACCATTAAACTCATTCTCAAACTCAAAAGAATATTCTCATAATATTCAATTACATACCAAATTTTATAATTTTTCAATACGACCCACATGTTTCATGACTTTACGAATTAGATCACGATATTATTTTAAATTCGATGAAAAAATATTAAATAAAATTTGTAATAAAATTTTTATGTGTATATTTTTAATAATAAAATTTTTATTTTTAATAATAAAATTAAATTTGATGAGAAAATATTTAATAAAATTCTATAATTTTTGTCAGAATAATGTTTAACTATTATAATACACATAAACAAAATATAAAAATTAAATAATAAGATATAAATATTATTTCTTAAAATAAAGACTTTGTTTATTTTGACAATCATAATTATTAATAGATAAGTATGTAATTTCCTTTTTATATTTTTATTTATTTTTTATTTTTGTATATGGATGATTTAGTAATTAAAAATAAATAATAGGACCTCTATAGTAATTTTCAACTCTTAAACTCAAATTATGCGTTCAAACGCAAAAATGAGTCTCAATCAGGAGAGAGAAGATAAATACTCATTTTGAGTTTGAGTTTGGGGTACCATTGAAGTATTTTTACCCTATTTTTTAGGTTTTTTAGTACCATTGGAGTTGCTCTAACATCATAGAACAATATTGGATCCCAAAATTATAAATTTGGACAGCTAAGTATACCGTTTTGGATATGATGATTGTGAAAATAAGTCACCAACTTCATATGTCGAAATAAATTTGAGTCTTTGATCCTTTTCGAGAAAATATGTTGGAAATCTCAGTTGGATGTTGACTTGGAGCATTTTTCACCACTTGGTTGCTGACTTGGAATACGATGAGGTAGAATTTTTGAAATATTTTGTCAGAGATCGGAGAACCAAATTTATTCCAACATATAAAGTTAGTGACATATTTTGCAATTATTTTGTATAGTGACTAAAATAAAAATCAATATATTTAGTGATCCAAATTTATAATTTGATCGATCAGATATATCTGCTATGTGATGCAACCCATTCAATGGAGGATAAGTACAATAATCATCCATAAAATGCAAGTGACTTAAATCCATAATAATAATAATAATAATAATTATTAATAATAATACAAAAGTGATATATTTAGGAATCTAAATTTATAATTTAGCCGATCAACTCCTTATCTCGGGAGAGAAAAAAAAAAAAAAAAAAAAACCTCTAATATCTGGTGGAATGCAAAAGGACCATGACTCGGCCATCCATAAAAATGCATGTTAATAAATGCATCGAATTTTGAAGCCCATAATAGGCCCACTAATGTTAGATTCATCTTTGGTGGACCTCGTGTTACCAAGCGAGTACAGATTTTTTATTTTTTTTTAATTGGGGTCCACTGTTGTGAGCTTGCGTCACACACATTTCGAGATAGAACTATTTATGTAGATAGGTGGAATTCCTGTCAAATTCACTCATTAGAAGTGATGAGAATCGAACTCATGATCAAATGGTTGTATAAACTTATAACCAAAAGGATTTTATACCACCCACAGCCATTGGGTCATATGAAGCTCCGTTTGGATACTCGGATTTCGATTTGAAATTCGGATTTCCTCAAAATCACCTGTTTGAGAATTGAACGGATTTTGCTTTCAATGTCATCCAAATCCGAGGATAATTTAAACATTTATTATTTGTTGAATTTTGAAATTCGATTAGAAGTAGTCCATTTTCGAAATCTAGAGTCTAGCCTAGCCCGTAAAAAGTTCGTCGACGACGTGTTGTCGTCGACGCGGTCGACGGACGGTATTGATCGGCGTCGGCGGCGGTGGTCGGCCGATCGACATGTTGTCGTCGCCGATCGACGACGACGACGACGATCGTTCAGTCGGCTGCCTCCGAATTTCAATATCCTAATGTTTGCTAAACAATGGATATTGATTTTAAAATCAGATTTTGAGATTCGTAATTTAAAATTATGGTATTTCGTTCAAATACACGAATCCAAACACAGCCTTAAGAGTGTTGAGATTATTTGTTTTACTTCGAGAAATTAACTTCATCCGACTCAATATATAAATCAAAGATGCCACTCCTCCTATCACCAATTGGCTTTAGGATGAAACTCTCAATTTCTAAGATGGAGCATCAAAATTAATAGGGGGTGTTTGTTTTGGGGTGATCCTCTAAAACATCATGGTGATCCTGTCATGGACCCCTCATTCATTACATGTTTGTTTAATATAGGCATGGGCCATCACAATAATGACGGATCACCTGTGTAATGAAAATGAGGTGATATTTCAAGTTTTGGATCACCCCAAACATCTTATGTGGTCCTTCATCACCTTAATTGGATTGATGTTTCTAATTTTATTCTGAACAAAATTAGCCTTATATTTTAATGTTCATACCTCATATATCATTATCCTTACTTTTAATTACATAATTAACACATTTAAATCTTTAAAAATATATATAATGCTATATTTTAAATTAATGCTTGAAAAAAAAAATTAAAACTTGATATTGAAACTTCAATAAACTATCACGTAAAATATCACCTCAAAATGAACATATTAATCCACACCATCTAGATAATATCATATGGTTAATTATGGCATTTACACAACATCACCCCACACATCACACCAATTACACAAATACAATATTTCAATATCACATTAATACGCGAATGAAATATCACTCCAGAACAACAGACACAATATTAACAAATTACCTTGATTCACTTTCCGATGACACTCACATCACGGCGAAGTGAATATCACCGTGATGTTAAGGATCACCCTACCGTTAGTTCCATCATATTGTAACACAATCCATTTTTCCAGCAAAAGGCCAAGAACAACAATGGTAGATAGACAAAGGCATTTTCTTTTCATATCTACCTAAAGCTGCACAAACGACTAAGCCATGTTTTTGTTCTTTGTTCATAAAGAGATGACCCAATCTCTCTTTCACACACACCATGTCCTCGGCCAGCACGAAAAGCAAGACGAATACCACCTCGTATCCATCAACTTAGGCGCCGCCGCCGCCGCCGTCGGGCTTTGATCTTTATCTTCCGCCGCCGCCGCCGTCGGGCTCCGAGGATTCTCCGGCACGGACTTCAACGAGCCCGTCTTTACACCGCCGTTCACCAATCTGAAACATTCGACAAACACAAACAGCAGACGTTATAGCTACCAATCTAAGAATACTTTGCTCAGACATTATTGCCGTTAGAATAAGCATCGAATATAACCCTTACACTGGGAAAGCGAAAGAGCTCCCGCTCTCGTCGGAGCGGCGAGGAGTGCTAGGCATCGCCGTCAGGGTGCTGCTCGACGATCTATTCACGCTGCCCTCGGCCTGCGGCGGCGGAGGAGATCTTTTAGCCTCGACTGGGGCGGGTTTTTTTATTACGCTATGATTCTCCTCTTTCCTTGGAGTTGTCGAGAGCTCCCCGCTGTTCTCTTCGTGGGCGGGCACCTCCATGACAGGCGGTAGGAGGCTGCTGCTCAGTTCGTTATTCGCCCGAAGATTATTATTATTATTATTGTTGCTATTTTGCGTTGTGCTCCAATCGTCGAGCCTCGGAAGCTCGCCCGATTTTCCGAACATGGAGTAGTCGCGGGAGAAGCTGTTGTTCCCCATGTGGATGCTGAAGAGGGACTCGTTGGAGTTGACGCTCCACTCCGTTGGGTTCGTGGGCTTGGCGGAGAAGATGGAGGCGGGTATGCGGTTCGGGTCGTAGCCCGGCGGGTGGCCCATGGTTTGGACTGGCGGCGACTTCATGGGCGGGATCGAATTTGCGACGGGAACAACGGCGTCCGGCGGAGGAACGGGCGGGCCGGGCTGGAATGGCAATTGTGCTGCATTGTCGTCGTCATTACTTGGGTCGGATGGTTTTCCGTGGTCGGCCTTTTCGTTAGGGTCGAATTCTCGAAAAGATCCCGACGAGGACGAAGAAGACGATGACGGCGAAGAAACGTCTTCGAGGCGTCGTGGTTTCTTTTCCGCGTGGTCGGACGTTTCCATATTGCCGCTGCATATGCAAAAATACAGACAAATGCTTAGATACATATGCAAAACCAAAACAATGACAAAGAAACAATGCAATAACCATATGAGACATTACCTAAATCTTGAAATTGCAAGAACTCAATAACCTTGTTTTATTTATATAATATCTCTCTCTCTCTCTCTAAACAATTTCTACGAGCGATGAAGAAACAATGCAATTTCTCAATGAATAATATTTTTTTTTCTTTTGAGGAATGGAATATCAGAATGAATCAAAACATTTTTAGGGTTTACAGTTTGAAAGAGATGCTGATTCTTTTTTTTTTTTTTTTTTTGGGTTAAATTAAAGGTGGAGCATTTGTTTCGGACATATATCGATTAGCTTCGTATTGTGACCGTTGGAAGTAGTTTAGTTGGGTGGTTTATGGCAGATTCTTTTACTTCCTAAAATAGCGGCGGCAAGTGGTAAAGACGATTTTTATTTCTATTACATAATCATCTTCAATGTTCTAATTTGATCTATAATGTTTCTCTCCTATTATGTAATATTGTTATACATTAAGAAATATAGACGCATGAATCTTTATTAAATCGAGAAACCCGAGTTTCAAGTCTTCCGACGTCCCGACGAGGCAATAAGAACGGCCACGGCCACGACAAACATGAGGAGCATGCTCACTAGCAAGGCGTAAGTCCTTCGAGACGATCTTCGATACTCTCCGAAGAATAACACTCCCCAAAACGTGCTCACGAGGGGCAGAGCCTGTAAATTATCACAAAAACGTAGAACATTGCGATGTAAAATCAATTAAATATAGACTCGATTTCGTATTTTGTGATTCATCATAGCTCTTACGCCCAAAAGTGTGGCGACCCCACTTTTTAATATAAATAGTTGGCGGGTTTTCGCAACGAAAGCCGCGGAAGACCCATTTTACAAAAACTTTTTAAAACAAACTAAGATACATATCTATAAAAATATCATTTTTACAGCACTACCATCTTTACACGGGCCTCGGCCCCAAAACAAAATCCAAAAGTTCCTACGCGCTCCACAGGTCGCATCCATGTACCGCACTGCCCTCAAAAGTCCGTGGAGTCACCGCCATCAGCCTGCCTTAGTCGTGACGTACCTTAACGTCGGGCTCAGTAATACCTACAACACGTAAAACTGAGCGATTGCCCAGTAGGTGAAAATATGCGTGAATGCAGCGTGCACTCAATCTCAAACCCGACACCTCACCGTGCAATGCACGCTCGTCCCACAACCTCATCCCATCTCATCTCATCTCATCCACAGGGCCCTAGGTTGGACTAATGCACCTCATAAATAACCCTACGGCACCTACCGTAAAGTTCGAGCGGCACCAACCACTCATCTCGACGGCACCAACCGTCCATACTCATTAGTGGCACCAACCACTAATCACGACGGCACCAACCGTCTATATAAATAAAGCTGGGCGGCACCAACCGCCCATCTCGACGGCACCAACCGTCAGGTGCAACTAGTACCAACCTCAACTCGACTTCGAGTCGACAACCAGCATCGGTCACATTCTACCCCGCTCAACGACACCTTAAGGTGTCACCGTATCAATACGGTCATCCACTCTTACCTCAATATGTCGTGATATGCAATGCGTGTCATACAAGTCGCACAAAATAACCACCACATCTCGTAACACCCGAAAATCCGGAAATCCTTTAAAATCCCAAAAATAATACTTACAGCTGACAATAAAATAACCGTTGACCAGGGAATTTAATCAAAACCCGAAAACATTTTAATTTAAAAGATTTGGGCTGAAAATAATTTTATTTAAAAGAATTGGGTCAAAATAGGACAAATGCTCAAAACAAATTCGTTGGTCAAACCCAACTATTTTCAGTCAAAGCCCAAACCTAATTCGCGAAAACCTAAAATCGGTCCGCGATGTCTCATGGTTCGCAAAAGATCTCAACTCGCGAAAACCTTCTTTTCGCAAACTCTCTGGCCCGCGAAAAACTGGTTTTCGGCCCGCATCTATTTCTTATTCGCGAACTCTCTGGCCCGCGAAAACTGGTTTTCGGTCCGCATCTATTTGTTATTCGCGAACTCTCTGGCCCGCGAAAACTGGTTTTCGGTCCGCATCTATTTGTTATTCGCGAACTCTCTGGCCCGCGAAAACAGGTTTTCGGCCCGTGATGTCTCACAGTTCGCGAAATACCTCAGCCCGCGAAAACTTGTTTTCAGCCCGCGATAACCTTTCTCCCTCCCAATTCGCAAAATAACTGGCCCGCGAAAACCCTTATTCGGTCCGAAAACATGAAATTCGCCAAAACACAAGTAAACCCAGAAAATAAAGAACAGTATGCGAAAAACACTAAGTTCAATTCTTCAAGAAATTTCATCACACAAACATCCTCCTAACTCACATAAACAGCTAAGTAAATTATAGAACTCATATGTTGAGCTCGAACCAGCATCATAACACCTCAAAAACATCACGAAAGTACCAGAAATTCAAAACTAAAAATCGGGTTTAACGAAAACATTTACGTGTTGTAGATGAAATCTTCACCTACCTTTCCTCCTAGTTACTTATAATAGATTTGTAAGGTTGAGCTGGCCAAAAATTTGCTTGTTCTTGGTTTGGGAATTCCTTTCCTTTCACTCTCCTTTCTTCTTTTGCTCGCTCTCCTTCTTCTTTTTCTTTCTTCTTTCTTATCTCTGTCTCTTTTTAATGTGCTCCTTACCGATGATAATAAGGGTGATAAGGAGGTGACAAACCCATTACGTGGTTTTCCCTCATGTCTAAGTTATTATTCATTTGGGCCAAAGTTTGGGTTTCCAATATTTATTCAAGTTGGGCTGAATTGTTTATTTCTTTATTTGGGCCCGTTCGAATAATTCCCGAAAATTTCTCTACGGTTCTTACCCGAAATTTTGGCTTACCCGAAATTTACTTTATAAATTTCGAATATACTATGCGTAATTCCCGTATTAAAATTTTACGGGTATTACAAAAAGCGTCTACTTTAAGTTAATAATATCATTAGAAATGTTGATGTTCTTATTTTTCTTTTGGAGAATCTTGGCAGTTGGACCAAGTAAACCATGAGATTGACGCACCAACATAACGCCAACTAGGTAAATCACTCTAGAACAAGTCTATGTATGATAAGCCCACTCAAAGTATTTGGTAGCCAGAAAGATTCAAACTATTCATTTATATAGTAGGTGATTTTCTTTACCTGAACACAGTCTGCTGCTGCGTAGCCAGCGGCTTGGCCGCCCATAAACTGCAGCCCATTTCCAGCCCGCAAAGCAAGCCCGCCAAATAAGCCCAATATCGCCCGCTACCGTCGGCGAGGTACGCTTTCATCGATGATCTCGGCAAGTTTAAGACGGGGCGGTATAAGAAGGAAATGTTTAACACCATCGCCACGGCGAAAAAGGAAAGAGAGAAGTAGAAGAAGGCAGTGTACACGACAAGGTTCGGGACGCCTCGTCTCATTACATTCCACTGATCGTTCGTGGCCAGGTTAAAAGCCGGCGAGAAGAGGGCGTAACATGCTCCGGCGAAGAAAGTTATGCCCAACCCTATCCATATGCTCTTTCCAATTACCTGCTTTGAAACATTGTTCATGAAAAAGTAAAATCAATCTTAAGAAATTCTTCCGCTCAAGCCAATTGGTTTTAGGATGAAACCCTCACGAGGGTTCAATTGTCAGGCATGGTGAGAATGAGAATGTTTGTCTCACTGGGGAAAGTCCATCAATTCGACTCAGTATATATATATATATAATATATTATCAAAGATTGTTGAAGTTTAATTGGGCTTACAAACTAAAACCAATTGGTGATAGATGATTGTTCAATTTGACTCAGAATCGATCATTTATGATTTATCTAACCAATGTGTTTTGTATTCTCTTCAATAATTCAACACTCACTCCCATGCCCGAAAGTAGGGATGACAAAAATGTCCATTAAGAACCCATTTAAAGATTCAATGGATCTAAGTCTAGACGATTAACACTAAAATTTCTGGAAGATTGAGTCGGATCTATGCTAATTATTTAATCGAGTGCGAGTTTGGGCCTAAATGGGTATACCCACTGTCATCCCTACCGGAAGGGTTGGATCAATTTTTAACCGGAACATTATATCGAGTCGGACAAACAATCCTCGAACATACAGTTGGAATGGTCGAACCAAACTCAATTTTTTTCACCCCTAAACCAAACGTTCCGCCGAATTGATCGAATTCAAATTTTTTTTTTCGAAACTGGATATACATCCAGGTCAATCAATGAACAAACCAACATGATCGACGCGCTCTGATACCATGCATAAGTTCAAATGAGTTTTCAACCTAAAACTAATTAGTAATAGGTGAAGCCTCAATTTGACCCATTAACCAATCATTTATAGTTTCTCTAACCAATTTGCAATGGGTTCTCTTCAACAATTCAACAAAGATGCATTACTCCATTCAATACCAATTGGTTTGCGGTTTTCAGCTGAACCCCTCAATTCCATGCAACGATGCCGAATTCAAACATGCGATAATAATCACTTAACCTTAATTGCTCTGTTGCTCTCGAGTTGCACGAGATAGTCGGCCGATCCAACTTCCGCTTTCTCGCCCTCGGTTCGAGCTCCACGGCCATCTGCCAAGAACGAACGACCGACAACCTTAACGAACTACGTTATCATTCACATCTCCCTTTAGTTGGACAACGATTTAAACATTTAACGAAAAAAGAAAAAGAAAAAACACGCGGTAACCTTCTTCGCACGGCTTAGATACGTCCCCGAGCTTCCTTGCGTTATCAGCAGCGCCCGACGAATGAACGGTCGATCCGAGGATCACCGCGACGAGGAAGCAGCCCACCCCGGGAAAAAGTACCTCGGCCCGATTGATCTTATCGTCAAGAAAATAGTTGAAGGTAGTTCCTGCGGAAAGTAGAGAACAATGGTGCAATATACAATACAATACAATACATAAATACAGTTTTTCTTACCTAAAACTACAGCAACGCTCGATGTAATGACCTCTGTGACAGAGAGGCCAACCAAGGCGAAAGCATATTGGGTAGACAAGTTCCCAAGGCTCAGAAATACTCCGCCAGCCATGGCTATGAGTATACAAGGCCAATTATCCTGAAAATTGGCAGGTAAATAAAAGGGAGGAAGAGGAACAGCCGAGCCAAACCGAGCCGAGCCGAGACGAGAAAAAGGGTTCGAACCTGAGGAAGCTGAGCGATGAAATTGGGCTGGCTAGGACTGTCCTTGCCGATCTGACCAGCCGTGAGTGCTATGGCCACGGCAGTGAGGAAGTTGACGACGGAGTAGTCGAGATAGGTGTGCTGAGGTAGCCGGCCGCGCCGCTCGAGCCGGGCTAGAATAGCGGGCCACGTCCCCAAGAAGAGTAGAGCAAGCAACATGCAGGCTACTGCGCCGCCTTTCGTCTCCACCAAGTACATGGTTGCTTTGCTGCTTGTAACTATGTATATCTATATATATATATATATATATATATAAAAAGACTAAACCCCATTAACTAGATGGTCTTATACAGGTATCTCACTATCTTTGTCTTCTTGCAAAAGGCTTTGAAGTGCGCGAAGGAGGAAAGAAAGTCAGGCGGTGCAATCTATATGTTTGTTTGTTAGCATTTTCTTACATGTTCGACTTCAAACTTCAAAGTACATTTTAATACATCTATCTACATGAGCAACGTGTCTACAAATTAAAATAAATAAATGAAAAAAAAAATAAATAAAAAAATTTGTTGGGGCATTCCGAGAATTGAACTCGGGACCTCTCGCACCCTAAGCGAGAATCATACCACTAGACCAAATGCCCTTTATATCAATAATTTTAAAGAAATAAATAATATAAACATCCTATCATTTATAAAGTTCAAGCTTAATGTATTTTCAATGTTTTAAAATGAGTATTTCGCAATGTGTCGCGCTTTATTTTCGATATTGCGTAGGGTAAATAGCGTAGCGTATTGCGTGAGATTTTCGAGAAGCCAATTATAATGCAAAAAAAAAAAACATAATATGTAACAACAAAGGAAACAAGCCATTTTTACAAGCAAACAAACCATTATAAAAAGGAAAAAAAAACATAAAGTTTAATCTAATTAGATATTCAAGCAGGTTCATGAGCTTTATATATATGTATATTTATAATTTTTTTATTTGTATTTTTTTTCAAAATTAAACTCGTGAGTTTTATATTTTTTTAATTTTATTAGTTTTCAAAATTAAAGTATTTCTTAATTTTAAATATATTCGGGCTGTTTCGAATGGCAAAGCAGTTAACCCACCACCACCTCCTCCACTGACGACTCGTGCCTGGAAACCTCCCATACCACCGCCGAGTACATGCTCGTCTTCATTAACAGCAGAGACTTCTGAAAAAGAAAGGAATGAACATGTCAAATGCATTTTATGTTTTTTTAGCTTTATTTAAAATAAAAAAATATGAAAAAATAAAACATAATAAAAAATAAATAAAAACGCTAAATTTATCGCGCTATAGCGCGCTATACAACGCCTTTTAAAACACTAATAATGGTACCTTCCTTTCCTCGTTGCCACACATCGTTGTTGGAATGTTAGCAAATGAGAGAAGTGAACAATGGAATGCCAATATGTATTGTGTATGGCCTTACTTAGCAGAACAGTTCGTCTGCCGGCGGGAGATGACGCTAGAGATCAACAGAAGCGTTGATCAATCGATTTTGCAGAATGTTCACTTAGAAAGAGGAATTGGAAAAGGGTTGCAAAAAGTATTGTAGTTGTTAATCAGTTGAATAAAAAAGCAACGAATCTTCGAAGAAGACATCAACAGTGCTCGGGGGTAAGAAGTAATTTATCATTCAATCGCATATTTAACGCTGTCGTGAGATTGTTATTAGCAGCACATCACAATTATTGAACTCTTCTACAGGCAAAAACGCCGAAAGGCAAATGGGCAACAACACAACAGACATTGAAATAACGACCGTTATAGAGAGCAAGAAAGGTCCAAGAAATAAAGTAAAAAAGAAAGACGATTTGGGTACACCGAGGAAACTAATATCGGAGCCAGTAGGTTCTGCGCCTGAACCAGTTGTAGTCCGGCAAGCCCTGGATGGGTCCCACCGCACTAATCGCCACATCCTACAGAAAAGAAAAAAAAAAAGTTAACATTGGGCATGGAGGAGCTTATAGGTGGTAGAGACGTAAAAAAGATCTTATATATTTTTTTTTAATCTTTTACTTTGTCAAATATGAATCTGTTCGCCACTCGCTTGACAGTGCTGGCATCGACAGCGTCGATTCTGGCGAAAAGCTCAGCATATGGGATTCTTCTACCGTATGTAATTAGCTGCAATAAATACAAGAAAGCATATGTAATAAGAATTTTATATCCATGTAACTGGGTTGGGTTTAAATTTTGTAAAAAGGAGATACCTGTCTTCCAATATCTTCGGCTATAGGGCTGGTCCCATCCATGTGAAGCAGTAGGGAGGATTTCAACTGCAGGCATACATCGATGAATTAGAAGATTAGGATGAAATGGTATATTACTTTATAATGAGTAATTTTTCCTACCACAGCAAATGTATAAAGTATATACAGGGAACAAAAAAAAATTCATCCAAATGATTATAAGGTTACGCAAACTAAACTAACTAGAAACAATAACATCGTATACCTGGTTACGAGCCCGAACAACGTCTGCCTCTGATACTCGATAGCAGAGCTTGGTCGCCTCATACATGATTGCATATGCCAGATCGTCCAAGCAATCAGGCTGATGTTAAGATAAAGTGGTGACTAAACACAGAATAAAATTCCAAATATTGTGTTTGGTGCATAAAAATTGACAAACCAATTGAAACAAACAGAACCACAATAACTTCCTTATATGAAGAAAACCCACCTTAGCAACAGCATATACACCAAATAGACCAGTGTCTTTATAGTTTGTGTTGAAAGCCATCATGCTTTCAGCAATTTCATTGATTCCAACCCTCTGAGCAAGCTCAGCCCTTCAATAAAGATAGCCAATTAGCAAGAGCAGCTAGAGATGAAATACGAAAAGATGGGATAGATATTTACCCCATATGCTTCCCACCAGAAGCAGTTTTGTTCCAAGAACCCAACATCGACTGCATCACCATCAACGCAATGGAATCTGGATCTGTCCAAGAAGCCCCTTCAAAAGCAACGGCAAATTGGGCAAGAGGAATGTCATCGTCAAGCATCCTGACCTGTATTTTCACAGAACAAGCACAAGCCATATAGATTATCGTGGTGCCAGCAAATAATACATTGCTTTTTATCATAGATGCTCACCTCTGAGCCCGTAAAGATAGCAGGTTCCTTAGCTACTAAATCGGTTGTTGTTGTTGGATCTGTTGGCAATTTTGTGAACAACTTCTTCACTTGCTCGACAAAATCTTCGTGCTTCACAGCACCTGTGCCAACAACTACCTGAGACGGCCAAAATCTCGGACATGATTAGAGACAGGAAGGACAACATATTCACATCACTTAACTGCTTTGTCTGTGGAAAAATGTATGGACCAAAAAACAAAATCCCATTGTTACTTACCATTCTAGAAGCAGTATAGTGGGTGGATATGTAGTTTCTGAGGTGTTCTTTGCTAATAGCTTTGATATTTTCAGCAGGTCCAAGAATCGTTCTACCCAGAGGAGTGTACTGGAATGCTGTAGCATGCAAGTGATCAAATATAACCTCTTCTGTTTGGCCTTCAACCTGAAATCAGTAAATATGCAAAATAATGAGGCTAATTACTGAAACTCAAAGGCAAACATAAGATGAAGACAATAATCGACGAGTGTATGAATACTTGAAAATTAAAAAAAATCCGAAAGAAGCTACCAATGTGGTGTACCATAGCGAACATACAAAAAAAAAAAAACATTACAGCAGTCAGTCATCAAACACAATTGAACAAGGAAATGAGGAGACATCCCATTTATCACGAAAATTATAAAATTTCCAAGTTCAATAAAAGAACAATCTTTTCTCCCGTTCCAGCCAGAAAATCGGAACCGCAAAGCAATGTAATACACATGAAACAGATGCAAAATTAACCAAAAGCGGACATCACATTTCACCAAACTAACACCAATGCCTCAGCAACAATTCTTTCTCAAAATGATTCCACACTACATACCTCCTCCATCTCCCTGAGGATCACATCTCTCTCCCTCTCTATCCTCCGCTCATCAAACTTCGAATTCTGCAATATATCTCCCAGCACATCCACTGCCCTGTCCACATCGTTAGCCGCCACTTTGGCATAATAAGCCGTCTGTTCCCTCGATGTGTAAGCATTCAGATGACCACCCATGTCCTCGATCTCCTGCTCCAAACCCCTCGCCGACCTCTTATCAGTACCCTTAAAAATCATATGCTCGAGAAAATGGGCAGTCCCATTAGTCTCCTCAGCCTCGTACCTCGAACCGGCATCAATGAACACACCCACGGTGGCTGCGGATGAGGAATTCGACTCCGTGGCGATGCGCAGGCCGTTGGGGAGCACAGTGACCCGCGTCAAAGGGGCCGCTAAGATCTCGCCATGGGAAATCGTCTGCGGGTGCGGGGAGTTGTACTGGAGGAACCGCTGGTCGGGATTTTCGAGTTTCTGGAGCCTTTGCTTGACGTATTCTGCGGATCGATCGTAGGGCATAGCGGTTGGTGATAGTGGGGATGGTGGAGCCGTCGCCGAATCTGTAACGGCGACTGTCGTAGAGAAGGGCCGGAGACGGTGACCACAACGGCGGCTGGCGCGGGTGATTAGGTGGCGGATCATCATGGCGATCGATTGGTGGCGGATTAGGGCTTGGCTGGATGCAGATGAAGAGATTTGGGGCTATTTTAACACAAGGGATCGTGGTGTAATTTAATTAAATGGAAGGGATTGATTGTAAAATTATTAAAATACCCTCAACTTAAAATTATTATTCGAATTCGAATACAATTCGAATAACAAATCGAATTGTTATTCGAATTACATTCGATTTTATTCGAATTGTATTCGAATTCGAATACAATTCGAATATAATTCGAATAACAATTCGAATTGTATTCGAATTCGAATAAATCGAATTCATTTCATCAGATTTCTCGATTTTACAGACTCAAAAACACAAAATTCATCCCGATTCAGCTTTAATACATCGAATACTCAAGAATCCATGCGATAACATGTTGCGAAATCATCTAAAATCACATTTTTTCATTCAACCAGAGATTCAATCGAGAGAATTGAAATGAATTCTAACATAATCGACTCAATCCCTTTTATTTAATTAAAAAAGTCAAAATTCCTTTTTTTTAATTGGGTAAAATCTTAATCCCTTTTTTTAAAATTATCCAAGAGATTTGGGCAGATGGTCGTAACTCTAAATTGAATAAAAGGGATCCGTGTATATTTTAATTAAAGGGGAGGGATTGAGTTTCAAAATGACCAAAATACCCTCTACTTAATCAATCTAACCTCATAACTTACCCAATTAATAATTATTTAAGGAATATATACAGGAAGATATCTATTCGAAACATTCCACATTCGAATAGATATATTCGAACGCATATACATATTCGAACCACTCGAACGCGAAGAAAGATCCATCCATTCGAACGCGCGAAAAAAGAACACTTGAAACGCCACTCGAACGCGAACGAAATATTCAGAGATGAGAACGAAGCGCAATCCACCTGTGGTGCTGAGAAGAAACAATATTGAACAGATCGTGGAAGGATATCGAGTTACAGTAAGTTTAATCATTAATTTCGATTTTAATTTAGGATTTAATTTCGATATAATTATGGGTTAGTTTATGGGTTTAAGCTTGTTGCGTTTCGATTTGTTAGGGTTGTTGGATTTTAGGGTTCTTCGATCCGTTCAGAATTTATTCGAATTAATCGAATTTATTCGAATAAATAATTCGAATACATTCGAATAAATATTCGAATAAATTAGAATAAATTCGAATTATTTATTCGAATTTATTCTAATAAATTCGAAGTATTTCGAATAAATTCGAATTAATGCGAATAAGGTTCTATTATTGCCAAATTGTATACTCATGGTGTTTATGTGCCACTTTCTCATATTTACTTGCCGACTAAGCTCCCACCTGAGAGTTTCTACCACTCAACTCTTACGCTAACATCCCGTTATATCCAAGTTTCGGAGCGCATCCGAAGATTTCTCTCCAAGAGGGAAATGGAGGAGATGGTAGCGGCCACCCAGTTTGGCAATTTGATCGAGGCTGCGGATAACTTTTATAGTTCGAACATGATGATGTGGTATTTGATGAGCAGGCAAGTCGATTATTGGCCGGACACGGAAGAGTTCTGGATGGTTGTACAGGAAAGGCCATTGCGATTTTCATTGGTGGAGTATTGATTAATCACTGGATTTAACTGTTCGGCCATCGATGAAGAAGAAGTCATTCCATCGTCTAATGAATTTTCCCGAAGACACTTTGGTGGTATGTATGTTACTTATTGTTACTTATCTTACCATTTTGTTGTTGTTATCATAGTTTACTTAATGTTTTCTTATTGATTATAGATAAGAAAATAATTTGCTTGGAAGACTTGGAGTCGAAAATTGACGGGGGGATGGACGATGAGATCGACACGGAGCTAAACATCGAGAAACTGAAGATGGCGGCCCTTTACTTTGTTGCTGGTGTATTAGGGCCAAGGAGAGTAAAAAATTTTGTTAAAGTGAAAGGTGAGTGGATGAGATTGGTTGAAGAGTTCGACACCTTCAACGAATATCCATGGGGAAGAATTGCGTACGAGGAAGTGGTCTTTGGTCTAAACAAAGATCTGGTTGAGAAACATAGGTACATCACAGAAAAGCAAAAAACTGTGGGTACCTTTGATATTAGTGGTTTCGTTTTTCCGCTTCAAGTAAGTAGCTCTCTCCCTTTTTAAATTATTTCTCCTATTTAACTTATGTTTTTCAATAATTCTGATTTTATATTCATATTCATTTTCAGATTCTTGCCTACGAGTGTTGGCCGAGTGTCAGGGAAAGATTTGCTCGGAAGAGAAGGGGGAGAGGGATTCCTTTACCTCGGATGTGCCACTGGATCACCAAATTTGGTGGCAAAAGTTCAGCTCCATCGTGGGAAGATGTAGAGAGTGCATTTAATGATGTTCCGATGGATGTAAGTTTTTTTATTTGTTTATTTATAATATTTATGGAAATTCCTTCGATAACATTGACGATTTTTAACTAATACATATTGACAGGATGTGCGATGTTGGCTTACGCCCTCCGATGCCGAAGCTGGTTCGGCCCACTTTGGCACAATTCCAAATTTGGAGGGCAACAGGGATGATGTCGTGGCTCAGAGAATAATGATGCATATTCGGGAAGGAAGGACCGTTTATATCATCAACGACCATTTGGTGGCAGCACGAGACGATGTAGAGCGCCCTTCACATGAGGCAGAGCGCCAGATGCCGCCATCCCCTCCACATCATTCAGAGCGCCCTTCAAATCAATCAGAGCGCCAGATGCCGCCGCCTCCTTTCCATCATTCTATACAGCCTCATGCATCAGTTATAGCAAGACTGGATAACTTGGATGCAAAGGTTAATGATGTGCGGGCGAGTGTTAGGAAAATAGAGGTAAAAGTTAGAGTGCTACGGGCATTGGTTGAGGGTATGTATAATCTTTGATTTACGTTTTGTAAATTTATATCATTCTCTATTTCTCCCATAACATTCTATATTACATTTTTTAGATTTTGTGATGTTGAGGCGGAGGAATGTAGAGGAGACGGGGGATGATGTTGGCCACATTACGCAGCCGGTGGAGGCTGTAGAGGAGACGGGGGGTGATGCGGGCCATTTTACGCAGCCGATGGAGGCTGTAGAGGAGACGGGGGGTGATGTTGGCCACATTACGCACCTGATGGAGGCTGTAGAGGAGACGGGGGGTGATGCGGGCCATTTTACGCAGCCGGTGGAGGCTGTAGAGGAGACGGAGGTGATGTTGGCCACATTACGCAGCCGATGGAGGCTGTAGAGGAGACAGAGGCAGTTTTTGGAGAGGCCGAGACATTCAAGACGCCTTCTATACGCCGCACAAGGGCTAATCCTAAACGGTTGAAGAAAAAACCAAGATTGTTGAGTTGTCATTATACGGCGTTGCCAGATTCAACACCCCATAAGAAACCAACATTGTGGAATTTCGAACCACACATGGAGTGGAAGTTGATCATGCTAAAAGCTCCAAGGGCGGGGTTAACATTGAAAGACGGTGAGGTACGTAAAGGGCTAATCGGTGAATACGATAAGCAATTCTTTGTCGAGCTACTCACACCTGGAATATGGATTTCAGATCAGGTATGTAGATCTTAGAATCATACACCTCTATTATTCGAAACACTTTAAAATAAAATTAATAATGTCTTATATTAATAATTGCAGCATGTCAACGAGGTATTCCAGGGTTTTATGAGGATGCAGGAGGACTATGAGTTTCCTCAACAGCGCATTGCATTCGTGCATACTAATTTGGCGCATGTATTTAAGATGGAGTCGGAGCGTTCACCACCGTGGAATATGGATTCTTTTCAGCTTTTTGCTACAGGAGAGATCAATATGCCTAATCCGCGGTCGCTCCATTGGATTGAGGCAGAGGTCGCTATTATCCCTTTGGCATTTAATAGTCATTGGGTACTCGTCTTCATTCGGTTCAACGAGCAAGTAATTCAGATTTTGGACTCCTCTTGGTCATGTGATAAGCTAGCTGTCAAGTTAGGACACAGTAATAAGATGAACATAATGGATAGAAAGACATGTTCGCTCGTAAGCTTGCTGCGATTGCATGAGCACAAGGAATTTTGTCGATATCGAATACTCAGCATGTGCATGATTTCGACCCCAAATTAACAACAGCACGAGTCCCTGCCGATCGAACATCATACTCAAGCAAACCTATTTCATTAACTTCGTACCCTTGACTTAGCGTATACCTTTCACGAATTAATGCTTCCACAGTAGGACTGAATTGTGTAGTTGCTTGCCTCGATGTTTGTCTGTATCTAGCGAACCACTCAGACGTCATCCTTTGTATAGAGTCGAGAAGCGCAATGATCGGGAGCTTTCTTTCGTCCCGAAGTCTTGCATTAATCGATTTCACGCCATTTGTCGTCATAATATTGTAGCGAGACACGGGAGAGTAAGCCCGACTCCATCAATCCTTAGTATCTGTACTTTCCAAATATGCGTAAGCAATGGGAAATCGGTTCTCAAAAACCTTATACTCTGAATCAAAATCGCATTGCTTGTAGATTTTTGCAATGCGTATGAACATCTCAGTCGCACCCGATTTCTTAGAACTAATTTTCATATTCTGCGAGAGATGCCAGATACAGTGACCGTGATGTGCAAGTCTGTATATGTTTTGAACAGCAGCTATGATTTCCGGATTTCTATCAGACACGATAACAAGGTCTTCCTCATCGGGTACTACCGCCAATAGCTCGTTCAAGAACTATGACCATGAATCTGTGGACTCTACATCGACTATGCCCCACGCCAAAGGATATTGATGGGTGTCGCCATCTTCGGCAGATGCAACGAGTAAGATTCCGTTATACTTTCCTTTCAACCAAGTCCCATCGATGCATACAACCTTCCTCATGTTCTGGTATCCCGCAATACAAGCACCAAGTGATAAAAATACATATTTAAATCTCCGTTCATCATCCACACATAGGCTTACTATGGTGCCTACATTCAATCTTTTCAAAGTTGACAAGTAAGATGGCAACAACCTATAACTCTCGTCCGGGTCACCTTTCAATGCATTTTGAGCTAAAATGCCTCCTTTCCATGCTTTGAAATATGAAACTTCGATACCCCGATTTCGCATCATAGTTCGGATTAGTTTAGGCACCGGTGTACTTGTAGAACCGTGAAAAGATTCAAGTAACATGTCGCTCACTACCGATGAAGATGCTTGAGTCGCTCTTGCGTTTCTGTTTGCGAGGTCACATGTATGAGTGTTGCAATACGTACGAATTGAAAATACCGACGTATTCTTTATCCGTGATGTCCATATCCTCCAAGTACATCCCTCCTCTTTGCATTTGACGGCATATATCGATCGAGAAGATTTGATATTCCGGATCTCGAAGGACGCATCTATAGCAACTCTTTGGATCTTCTTTTTTGTGGCCTTTTTATCTTCAAATTCATCACCGACTCGCATGGTAGAGCCATCCGTAAAAGAATACCGATCACTTGGAATAATTCCGTTCTCCTCATTCTCCTCCACATTCTCCTCATTCCTCAAATATTTTCTTCATGAAGGCTATCAAAATTTATTTCCACGTTACGTGCAATACGATCAACATAATTTTCATCATCCAAGTTTGCTTCATTGTGCTCTTCATCAATGTAATTTTCATCACGGCCAACGTAAAAAATACAATCAAAATAGTCATCATGATAATCATGACTACCTATTGGATTTTCAACTTCGAGGGGCATAGCTTCATCCTCGGCAAGAGTTTGAGGGCAAAGGGTACTAGCATGCTCGATTTCTACGTGGAGAATTGGCCTCTCCATTGGACCGCCTAAATAAATATAACCTTTCAATTCGCTATCATTTCTTATATACCATGGAGCGCCGTCCTCACAACCCTTAAAACATGGTTGATAACTCAACTTTAATTCTGGTCTTCCGCTGGCATCAATACATGTATATATTTCATTTCGTAAATCGTCCAACAAATAACAATCTACGTCCAAGCCTATAGGCCGCATGTTCGTACCCATCCTTGGACACTATTTATATTTGTTATCAACTCCGATTTCCCATTCTCCATCATAGTTAATGATGATGCTAGTCGACATATCTGCACGAGTGGATAATTGTTTTTAAATAATACTGTTTTATTGAATTTTAAAAAAAATAATTCAAATAAACTTTTTCGAATATTATTAGAATAAAGTCGAATTACTTCGAAATTTTTTTTCAAATAATTCGAATTAATTCGAATAAATTTAACGAATTATTTCGATATAATTCGAATTAATTCGAATTAATTTTTCGAATGAATTCGAATTCTTTTGATATTCCGAAATTTCTTTTCACATGTTATTCGAATTGATTCGAATTCTAAAGAAATGCAAATTATTCGCATTATAAAGCATTCGAATTCTCTGTTTATCAAATTCAAAAGCCATTATGCAAATTAGAACAATGCTAGATAGAAATGCAATGGTTAAAATAAGTGAGATGGATAATGAGAGAGACTTAGTTACTCACCGTATTCTTCAAAAAATTCTTCAAAAAAAACTATTGGGTAGGACGATTCTTGCTTGATTTCGTCAAACGACTCGATCAATCTTGATCGCTTGATTTTGATAGGGTCAGATACGTGAGATATGGTGAGATCTGGTTTTTGTGCTCGATTGTTACAGTGAGATCTGGTTTTTGTGCTCTGATTTATGTGCTCGTTAGTTGTGGTTGCTCTGTTTAAACATTAATGAGATTGTTGGTGGTAGTTGAATTATTTTTTTAAGTTTTAATTATTTATTCGCATTTAAATATTATTCGCACCCTTATTCGCATTCGAGTCGTATTCCGCCTCTGAGAAAAAGTATAAAAAAGAAATAAATATTAAAGAAAAAATTAATTACTAAGTGTAATCATGTCGGTCCCTTCCGTTTAATTTGTAAAGACACGATCCCTTTTTTTTAAAATGACCCTAAACTAATCCCTTCTATTAAAATTCTTGCTATACTCTGAAGTCTGATCTGAGGAACCTTCGGAAGGGAGATGAGATTGGGCCGTTTAAGAATTAATATAGAGGCCCATAATTAAATTGGGCCGATAAGTTATATTCAAACCAAAGGCCCATTAAAAGCCCAACAATAAAGCCATATAAAAGAAATCTCAAAACTGAGCATTCCCCAAACCCTAATCGTATAATCTTGCTACTCCGTCGTCATCTGATCTCGCGAGCCGCACCTGAAGGTGACCTATAGCTTGGCAATGGCGACCGCAAAGAACGTCAAGGATGTGTCTCCGCACGAGTT
Organism: Lindernia subracemosa; assembly: GCA_028392965.1. Taxonomy (NCBI): domain Eukaryota; kingdom Viridiplantae; phylum Streptophyta; class Magnoliopsida; order Lamiales; family Linderniaceae; genus Vandellia; species Vandellia subracemosa. Next base: position 172,994 of record JAQPCC010000137.1, on the reverse strand, counting down.
CGTTAAAGCTTACGCTGCTCACCTTAAGCGTTCCGGGAAGGTTGCAATTTATTGTTTTTGATTCGTGTTTGTGCCTCTCATTTGGATGGATTTGCGTTTAATTCTTACATATTTGGAGTTATTTCGGTTTGTTTTAATTTTTACTGTTTGATTTCTTCAAATCGGCAATCTATTACCACTGGTGGACCTTTATGATTAATCTGAATGCTTATGCCTGTGGTTTTTGTTCGCGATTTGCAACGGATTGATGTCAGAAGATACATGAAAGTAGTTATCTTAAATTTGATGGATGCTGAAACGATTGGACTGAATTATCAGAAAAAAAATAATTTATTTTAATGGCACGAATTATTGCATGTTTCTGATATTCTTGAGATAGCTCTGCTCTTGTCTGCCATCGAATTGCGAATTTGCGATCTAGCTTGAATCTTGTTTTTATTTTACAAAATTTACCCTTTTCCTTTGAAATATCAGATGGAGCTTCCCGAGTGGACTGACATTGTGAAAACCGGCGTCCTAAAAGAACTTGCCCCGTATGATCCCGATTGGTACTATATCCGTGCCGGTAATGATCCCCTTCATTAATCTTTGTCTACGTATATTTCTTTTCAGAATCTTACCTGCAGATGTCTTGATGAGATCTTATTTCGAAAAAATAAAAGATTTAATCATTCAATTTAATTTTGGGTCGAACAGCTTCGATGGCTAGGAAGATATATCTGAGAGGAGGTCTCGGTGTTGGCGCCTTCCAGAGGATTTACGGTGGGAACAAGAGGAACGGAAGTCGCCCACGCCATTTTTGCAAAAGCAGCGGATCCATCGCTCGCCACATTCTGCAACAGTTGCAGAGTATGAACATCGTCGAAATAGATTCAAAGGGGTAAGTGCCGTTGCTGACTAGTTCATATCATATATCAAAGATATTAGGAATTATTATCAATGTTTAAGTGCGTGCCTTGATTGTTTTACAGTGGAAGAAAGATCACATCTACTGGGCAAAGGGACTTGGACCAAGTTGCTGGAAGGATTGCGGTCGTTGCACCCTAGGTAGATACGGCATTAATGCTTCTATTCCCTGTTGAGAAATTTCGTGAAAGAAAACATCCTGGCCGAAAATGTATTTGCGTTTCTTTTCTTTGTTTTCTGAATTTTCGACCGCCCTTGAAGTTCAGCATGGTGTAGTATGGATCGGGTTTTATATTTACTCTCTATTGTTATGATTCCTTGGGTCCTAATGGCTCCATGCATAATGATCATGGTGACCTCTTTCATTTTGCTTAAATTGTGGCCATGGAAGGCACAGCCGTTACAAAAATCTTATCTTTATTGCATCTGTGATGAAACACAGATGTTCTAGACGAGGTAGAATGGTAAAGGCTAGTTTTGTGCTAAGTTATAAGCATGGCTCACTAAGTATGATATTTCTTTATTTTAGGTCGTTATATTAGTTAGATCACTGACTTTATGCAATATAAATTTGGTTATCCTATTATTTTTTTCTAACAAAACAAGTCAGAAATCAGCGAGGTGGTATATACATTTCTTCTCACTTACTTTGCGGGAAAAATAATCGAATTTTTAAATTTATTCCGAGGGGACATTCGATAAAATTGGAACGATATCGAGAAGATTAGCATGGCTCTGCCCAATGATGACATACAAATTGAGAAATGACCCAAATTTTTTGGGTTTGCGATTGTGATACAGATTGTTTGTTGATCTTGCATACAATCAGTATCAAGATATTAGTAGCGCATAGCAACGTGAGAGTGATATATTGAGTAATAGCTCATGGTTGATAAACTCGGGTCAGTGAGACATGACGAGTTCAGCTGTCCATCTGCCACATATTGATTATCATTGGAGAGTGATCGTTGATTTGTTGTGCCTACCAATTTGGGTTTAATCCAAGTCCTATCAAATTTTGACATGTGATACTTTACACTTATACATATTGGTACACCAACAACCTCGTTAGATTTTATATAAGGCGTCACATGTCAAATTATAATTGTAGTTACCCAAGTTGGTAGGATGGATTAAACCGGTGATCGTTGGAAAGGTAACAAAGTCCATTGTGAGACTCGAATAGCGTCCTGTGAGGGACACGCATGCCATACATGGTTGATACGATTATTCACGGTACACTATCTAGAATTCGATGATGGACTCGTATTACTCTCGACGGGGAGCTAGTCCGAGAGAGGATATGGCTACGCAAGTATCTTGACGTTCTTGGCATGCAAGTGATTTTCATATTTGTCGTATTTTCTTTGCCAAGGAGTTGTTTTTCTACGATATTTCAAATGTGATATTTACTTGCTCGAATAGTTTATATGATTGGTTTTGTTGGTATCATCGTTGATGACCCGCCTCTTTGTGAAGATAAGGTGTGTCTGTATTATTATCTCACTGAACTAGTTGTTTGCTCACCCCGTATATATTTCTTTCTATGTTGTATCTTTCTATGACCGGAGGTTTTCCATTCTTTAATCATCGTTTTCGTTGTTGTTTCTTCCATTTCGGCATATTATCTTTTTTTTTTACGTTGGAGGATCCATTGTCGGGGATAATTCTTGAAGGATATTTTGTGTATATGTATGCCTTCAGTGATCGATGTTTTGAGCTCGTTTTGTACAGTGTTAAAAGCTCTTTTAATATATTAATATATTTTCGTCGATTTTCGTTACACATCAATTTTTGTGATATTTATATTGTGAGGTTTATTGAATGCATTGGTTGTCGTTGTTGAGATTTATGCCCTAGATATCGTACGAGAATTAGATAGTACGAGGGTATTAGTGTAATTTTGTAGTGTTTACTAGCGTAATTGGATTATTCGATAATGGAATTACGTTATTATTGTCGATTTAAGTTTTGACAAATAATACAAAGGTATATTATTACTTCATCTAAATAAATTAACCTTGCAGTCGGATAAATAAGATGAATTAATAAAATTCCAATATTTACAGTTCAGTTACTGATTCTGTGAGGACAGAGAGGGGGCACCAGTAAGCTGAAATACTGTAATATTAAATTAAGTCCACAAGTCTTAGTCTCCAGTAGGGTGACTGGATATGACGAGTATGACTTATTTGTCGACGGGTCCAAAACGGTTGTGTCAACCGTTCACTTGGGAAGTGGAAGCTTGTGACATTGATACAAGACGAATCGGGGGATTGTCTGTATTTGGACACTGACTCGTAATCGAACGATCACATGCTGGGAAAGTCGTTGATCGATCGATTGACTATAATAGTCTACGTGAACCTTAGACCGAAGGGTTAACTCGGGGTTGGTCTTAAGGTTTTGATTAGTCACTAGTTTGCTAGGCCCGAATTGCCATTAGCATGGGTCAGCGGCGAAATACAGTATTGACTTTTCGACGTGATTGCCGGTTAAACCGCTGAGCGGGATTTACGGCCTTGATTAAATTCGAGGTTAACGTCCTATGGAGTTTCGATGTACGGGAATTTGACTAAGTCTCTGTCTAGAGCTCAAAACCGACTCACGATAGTCGTGGAGGGCAGTTTGGTAATTGTCACCGACACAAACAATATAGAGTCGAGTTCTGTAAGTTCGACGATGCGTGACTTTCACTCGACCGGGACAATCGTAAAGGGTTTATACGTATGACGACAATCTATGGTCGGTTCGTGAAGAATATAATATTCGTACTCAACTCGGGATCGGTTCGGTACCACAGGGCTGGCTAGGTGAATACCGAACTCCTGAATTCCTCCTAGAGCCGGTTGAGACGAACCAAGAGAGTCGTGCTTAAAAAGGGCAACCAACACAACGTCTATATGAGAATAGAACAGGCTGTGGCCTGGATTGAAAGATTATGGTTTGGGGCTTGGCCGAAACCCTAAATGGCCGAAAGATTCGATTGACTGTGGTTAAATCAAGTGAGGGGCAAAATGGTCTTTTCACCTCACGAAATATTTTTGAAATATAATATTGGATATTGAATATTTAGTATATGATTTAAATTTGATTTAAATCTTTATTATTGTTTTAGAAAAATATCAGTATTTAATTTGGGATTAAATAAAATATATATATTAGATATATATAATTTTCGATTTTTATATATAGTATAAATTTCGAAAATATTAAATATATATATATATATTGGATATTATATATTTAAATATACTAAATATAGAAATATATATTAATTTATATTAATATTAATTCAAATTTGAATTTGAGTTTGAATTTGAAAGAGAAGACCAAGTCAACCAAGACCAAGTAAAAGAGACTTGATATGACTTGGAGTGGGAGAGAAACTTTCTCCCCACTTCATAAAGAATTCGGCCAAACACCCTAAGGGTATAAATAGGGTCTTTCATGAAAAACCCTAAGTCATTTTTGGCAAAAGAAAAGAAAAACTAGGGTTTTTCTCCTCTCTCTCTCTCACGCGATCTCTCTCGTCTCTCTCCCTCTCTCTCTCTCGACGCGCGGCGCACGTGTGACAAGGAGGATACTCGGCCGATCCTTGGCCTAGCCGTCTATAGCAAGGAACGGCCGTGACGTTTGTGTGGTGCCGGCGTGACTAGGGATGGCAATGGGGCAAGTCCAGACCCGGACCCGATTGGACCCGCCCCTAATGAATCGGGTTTTTTTACCCGTTATTCGGGTATCGGGGCGGGTTAGAATCTCAATGGGACAAACCCGGCCGGGTTCGGGGCGGGTCTCGGGTTTGCCCAACCCCGCCCCAAGACCCGCCCCGATATTATAAATGTATATAAATTTATATATTTATATTATAATTTTACACATAAAATGTTAATAGTGTACTGGTTAGGTGCTTGACTTGTATCTAATAGGTTAAGGGTTCGAATCTCATTGCTCATATAACTTTTATTTCAAACTTTAATTATTAAAAAATTCTAAAAATTAAAAAAATATAATATAACCCAGACCCGGTTCGTTCGGGTCCGACCCGGGGCGGGGCGGGTCTCGGGTCCAGGTATAATTACCCGGGGCGGGTCTCGGGTCTAGCCAAACCCGCCCCGATGCCATCCCTAGGCGTGACGATATTGCCCCGTTCGTGAGCGTTTGGTGGTAGGAGATACTACATCTCGGGGATTCGAAGGGTTCGTAGCTTGCCATCGTCAAGGTATCATGGCTTAAAACCCTTCTCTTTCGTGTATATATTCTCGTGTAAACACCGAGCGGTCCAAGGAAAAGGTCGGAATCTCGAAAAGTTTTAAAATTCCGCCGTTCAAGTAACGAGGGCCCGGGGACCCTAGCGGGATTCTCAATAGTCGTGCCTTCGACACGAGACAGCTTTGGACGAAGAGTTAGTGATTTATTTTTGCTTGTGAGGTTTTGTTTTAACAAAAAAAATCGAATTGTGAATTTTAGATTGGTTAAGATGTTAACAAATTCATCCCGAATAAAATTTAGATCCACCGAGAAAAAAAAATAAAATAATAATTAGTTGGAGCCGGTTCAAACCAATCAAAATCCATCACCGGTTCAAAATCAATCAAAATAATAAATTAAGGGATAAAATTCAAAATAGTTCACAATGTTTACCTTGTGGACCAATTTAGTCACCGATGTTTCACCTGAACCAATTTAATTCAATTTGGTCCTTCTGTCATGATTTACGTCAATATTAGCAGAATCTCACACGTGCCTCATACTAAATCATGTATATATCGAATTTTAGAATATTTGCAGGATTTAGGGGTTCGTACTGTTTTCTTCTACTGTCAGTGAAGCTCGACGAAGCAGACGATCTAAAGCTCATGTTCGAATTTTGGAGGAGAAACTTTTAGTTTCGTGTCCTAATTTCATTAATCATTTCAATTTTATCGAATAATACATGATATATTCTAATGCACGTGTGAGATTCCCGTTAAAATTAACGTTTATCGTGACAGAAGAATCAAATTGGTCCAAATTAGACACTATCGGGGACTAAATTGGTTCATGCGAAATATCAACGACTAAATTTTTCAACATGGTAAACATTAGGAACCATTTTGGATTTTCTCCACGATCCAACGAAAGCTTGATCTCCACAAAATAAACAACCTCAATCCAAGTTAAGTAACACGTACTTAAAGTTATTACCAAAGTATAATTATTTCGAGATCTCAATTCACTGATCTGTCACATGCGAGCGAGTTGCTTGATTGTGTATTTACCATTGGCCTCCTTTGTCAACTTGTCCTTATGAATAACTAATATTAATAATAATAACGAATAATTAATTTAGCACTAAAGATACAATATATGCTACAATTAGGGATGAAAGATTATTCGGCGACTCGAGTTCAGCTCGAGTTCATGACTGTCAAGCTCGAGCGTCATAACTAGCCAACTCGACAACTAAAATATATAATTCGTCGAGCTCGAATCGAATATGAAATTTTTGAGTTTGAACTTTGAAAATGAGTGGAGCTCGACTAGTTTACACCCCTAATTATAATAATACACATTTAGTTAGAAGAGTAAGAGACATAATTAGCCTAACTAAAATGAAATCAATAACCATTTATCAAGATCTATAGATTGGACTTTAAGCAATAATTATTAAATATAACATAATAATAAAAAAATAAGCAGTCCAAACATAACATATCCTATGAATGAATCCAACATAAGCAATCCCAAAGTCAAATGACATTCCGACTCCTCATACGTCAACAAGACGTCTAATTTATTTTATTTTTTTAATTTAGTTAAAAAAAATAACGTTGATGCATCATTATCGTACCCGCCATTTGTCACACACATATATATACATATATTTTTTTGATGTATATAAGTATTAATTTGGTATTAATTTTTAATTGCTTATTTATTTAGCCATGGGAATCTTAAAACAGAAGGTGCCAACTCATCATGTGTAAAATCAACACATGTTAATTGCTGGACTCCATCATAGGAAATGCACTGTCTCAAGAACGCGTCGGCGGAGGAAATCACCACCCCACCATTTCCCCGCAAAGTAAAGTGAATATAAATATATAAATATATACAACAATTAATATCGTTGTCATTCAAAATTACTATTTTACCTATCAGTTTCTTTTATGTATAACTAATATAATAAAAAAAATATATGTAATAATTAATATCGTTGTCATTTAAAATTACTATTTTACCTATTACTTTTTTCTTATCCTCAATTTCTTAATATAATATCATAGCGGGTTCGATCTTTGCTCACTGTCACCCGATTCATATGTCCACTTGTTAGGTCAGTCACGCCACACGTGAGGGAGCGTGTTGAGATTTCTATTCTATCCCACATCGGATAATTCTCCTCACGCGACTCACCTAACATATTCAAGAAACAACCTCACTTATCACCAATTGGATTTTAGGATAAAGCCATCGAAATCTTAATAGTATAAATAATGTAATAAATGACTTAATTTATAAAAGAAAATGTAGGATATTGCTGAGTGTAGAAGAAAATATGAAACCGTAAATATAATGAGTGGATGAGTAATTGATTATGAGACATTATGAATATCAATTAATATATATTGAAATTAACTCAATTTTTTTTTTATTATTAAATAGAAAAGCTGACACATGTTGCAATTCTAAATATCCTATATTTTTATTTATATAAAATATTTAATATTATCATTTTAACCCTTGCATTGTTTGATTTATTATAATTTTATCCCAACAATTCAATTGCTTTTACATGCTTAAAAAGTAATACACAGCTAAATTTTAAATTATAATTTTACCTATCAAATATTATAATTTATTAACAACTCAAAAGTAGCATTATATATAAATTTATATATTAAGAGCATAATAAGGGCAATCTACACTTAAATACCTATTTGTATAAAAAAAGTTGTAATTCAGTGCCCTGTCAGAAAAAAATTATATTTAAATATCCAACTGGTTGTGTGTACCATTTTATCATCATTTACGTACCTTTTTATATGTATATTATGTACCATATCGGGCATTTATGTGGTACCTATGTACGTTTCTTTATGTTACCTAAATGTATTATGTGGTGTACATTTTCTTACGGTATTATGTACAACAATACGTTTCTATATCGTAACTAAATATACTTATATGATGTACATGCGGTGTAAAAGGGTACTTATATTTAACAACTTTATTCTACTAGATACCTACATGTAAAAAAAATTTGACGAGGGACTGAAGAGGTATTTAAATGGGACTGAAGAGGTAATGTAAGTTTCCTATATATAATATATAATAATTAATTGTCTTCCTCGCAGGAAGAGGGGTGTTTTCGTCTTTTAGCCATATTCCTACTCCTACCGTATGACTTCTAACATATGGGTATAGTTGACATTTCCGTTCTACGCTCTTTTATTAATTTTGCCGAACCTCTTGGTGTAGGGGTATAGTGGTCATTTCACTTCTCCGCGGGGAGATCGACTATTTAGTAGCTAACCAGCTCTAGCATTTCTTCACACACACAATACATCTCACAGATCTCAGAAACAAAAACGTTTGATCCTAAGGTAATTTATGCTATGGCGTCGGTCGATCTTCTATAGACATTTTTTTTGTTGTTTTTGCGTAGAATTGTATCATTTGCTGGGTTTTGTTAGCATCTGCTCATGCGCGCATGCATTACAGTGTGTTGGTGGCTGTGATTGATTGATTACATGGGTGAAAACAATGATTATGTGAAATCAATACTGCTAGGTTTTCCAGTTTTTAAATTGATTTTGTGATTGAGTGTGTGCTTTATTGATGTTGCATTTTAATCGATCTGATCTCTCAAGGTGGTGCGTGATTTTGGAATGATTTCATTTCGTTAGATCTGTTTGATTCTTCTGTTCTTTGGGGTTTGATATGAGATTTCAATGGTTATGATTTTAACGGAAATGATATATGGGTCTCTCTCTGGGCTAGCAGGGAGGTATTTATCTTACAGATCTGAAGTTATTTTCTGGCGTTGCTGAACATTGTATGATATTTTGGGAATTCTATTTGTGCTGCCTTTCTGTTGGCCATATCGCAGGAGTGCTTTATGTATGGGTGCAATAGTTTAGATCTGAATTTTGATATCTTTGAAATATCTTTTGAGTTTATTGTCTTTTGTGTCAAATGGGATTATTTTTGTCAACCTTCATAAAAGCAGGCTCTTGGAATTAGTCTGATAATTCGGTTTGAAATACGTATGATGCTTTGCTCTCTCATGTTTTACGGTTGAGGTCGGATGATGTGATGTGTTTTATACATGGATTTGCTTCTCAATTCAAATATCTAATCTTTTACCAATACTGCAAATATAACAGGCTACGCATAGTAACTGGGAAAAAAATGGTGAAGATTTGCTGTATTGGAGCAGGGTATGTGGGAGGACCCACCATGGCTGTGATAGCACTCAAGTGCCCTTCGATTGAAGTGGTGGTCGTTGATATCTCTGTCCCTCGTATCACTGCGTGGAACAGTGATCAGCTTCCGATCTATGAGCCCGGCCTCGACGACGTGGTGAAGCAGTGCAGGGGCAAGAACCTATTCTTCAGCACTGATGTGGAGAAACATGTCTCCGAGGCAGATATTGTCTTTGTCTCAGTGAACACTCCCACCAAGACTCGAGGCCTCGGAGCTGGCAAAGCTGCAGATCTAACATACTGGGAGAGTGCAGCTCGTATGATTGCCGACGTATCGAAATCAGACAAGATCGTGGTCGAGAAGTCCACTGTCCCCGTTAAGACAGCCGAGGCCATCGAGAAAATCTTGACCCACAACAGCAAGGGGATCAACTATCAGATCCTCTCGAACCCAGAGTTTCTAGCCGAGGGCACGGCGATTCAAGATCTCTTCAACCCCGATAGGGTTCTCATCGGTGGAAGGGAAACCCCAGGAGGGCTCAAGGCGGTTCAGGCCCTGAAGGAGGTCTACGCTCACTGGGTTCCTGAGGATCGAATCATCACCACTAACCTATGGTCCGCCGAGCTCTCAAAGCTCGCCGCTAATGCATTCTTGGCCCAGAGGATCTCGTCCGTGAATGCCATGTCTGCCCTTTGTGAAGCCACCGGCGCTGATGTCACCCAGGTCTCTTACGCCGTCGGTAAAGACACGAGAATTGGCTCCAAGTTCCTCAACGCCAGCGTCGGCTTTGGTGGATCTTGTTTCCAAAAGGATATCCTCAACTTGGTCTACATTTGCGAGTGCAACGGCCTCCCCGAGGTTGCCGAGTACTGGAAGCAGGTGATCAAGATCAACGACTATCAGAAGAATCGCTTCGTCAACCGCCTGGTTTCATCCATGTTCAACACGGTGGCCAACAAGAAGGTAGCCATCCTTGGCTTCGCCTTCAAGAAAGACACGGGCGACACGAGGGAAACTCCTGCCATCGACGTCTGCAAAGGGCTCTTAGGGGACAAGGCCAAGCTGAGCATCTACGACCCGCAAGTCACCGAGGACCAAATCCAAAGGGACCTCGCAATGAACAAGTTCGACTGGGACCATCCTCTACATCTCCAGCCCATGAGCCCCACCACTGTCAACCAGGTCCAGACCGTTTGGGACGCTTACGAGGCTACTAAGGATGCTCATGCTGTCTGTATTCTTACCGAATGGGACGAGTTTAAGAAGCTCGATTTCCAGAGGATATACGACAACATGCAGAAACCCGCCTTTGTATTCGATGGAAGGAACGTAGTCGACGTGAATAAGCTCAGGGAAATCGGCTTCATCGTCTACTCCATTGGCAAGCCGCTCGATGCTTGGCTCAAGGACATGCCTGCCTTTGCCTGAGCCCGATGGTTGGACCGAACCGTGCGATCCCGAGGCTATATATTATGTTGACATATCGTTGTTGTTTTTCTTGTTTGTTTTATTTTACAGAATTGAGATATATTTCTTGTGCCCCCCCATTATAGTGAGGACCGCTGGTATTCCTAATATTGGGTGGTCTGACTAAATGTTAGAAGCTTTAAGGTTTCTTGCTACATTGCATGGAATGGATTACTTTTGTTCAATACATATTATTACATATGTTCTATTACAAGCTAATAATTCCTGAATGTTTTTCTTATTTTATCTTATTTTTTACTTTTTGTCATATGTGGAATCCCTTGATCTTTTAATCCTTCTCAGATTTATTATAATATATATATATATAGATATATATATAATTTGCTATCAGCGCACCTACCGTAAGCATCATAACAAATCTCTCATCTATTGTGTTTTTCATCACTCTTCGTCACCGCCATCAAACTCCCCCGTCCTTCTCGAATATGCCTGCATCTCTGCCGCTCACATCCAGCGCGTTGATTTCTCATAAATCGATTTTCTTCTAAATAGCCGAGATGATGAATTTCTGATAAATCAACGTAAATGAATTTATGAAAAAATCAACGTGCCGGAGCGCGAGCGGCGGAGGTGACGGTAGAGTCGAGAGGGACGGCGGAGACGATGACGGCGCCGGAGATGGAGGGGAAGAACAATAGGTGCGAGATTTTCTATGGTGCTCACGGTAGTTGCTAATGGTAGGTGGGCACCATAGCAAATCGCGTATATGTATATATATTAAACTATGGTTTCATAAATAAAATAAGAAAGGATTAAAGACCCGGATGGATCTTCAGGTAACATTCAATCATCCAGGGAGACGAAACTCTCTTCTCAATAGAGAAACAAACAGTAATCGAAATAGGAAAATAAGTCAAACAAGATCGAAATAATTAAAAAAAGATTCAAATCTGAATAAAAAGAACTGACGACAAATCTGCCTAAAACTCCATTATAGTTGCTATTAACTTCAAATCTATACTACTAACTCTTCGCTTTCCTTAGCTTATAAGAACGTCTTTGAAATTTGTTTTTGGTGGAACTATAGATTTAGGCTGTTAGCAACTTAAAATGGAATTTAGATTCTTAAATGTATAATTTCACAACAATTTAACGCATAGCCAAATATTTGACATTTTCTTGCCTCTAATTGTCATGCAACCATATGTAGCCCCCATCCGAACTCAACAGCCAATTGATTATTACCTCATTGACTAAAAAAGACAATTAACAGCGAAAACAAGGTCAACGAAGAAGCAAATGGATCTGCTTAAGCCTTAAAGACATCACCCATGAAAGAAAAATAATATATATATATATATATATGTAATTTTAAATATTATGTATTTGTCTTTCAACTTCAGTCAAAATCATAAAGGTTGGTTCTATATAATTACCCATATGTTGCGGAAATTTGAAAAAAGAAAGAAATTTCATTACCATTGACATAGGAGTGTTCATTCGGTTATCAAAAATGAAAACCGAATACCGAACCGAATTTTTCGGTTCGGTATTCGGTACGATCGGTTTCGGTTCGGTTCGGTCGGTAAACCGACTTTTGAACACCCCTAATTGACGATATGGTCATATGATAATCAGGTCTGTTTTAGGGGTGTAAACTACCCTATCTTCTAGACTCAAGTCGAAAGTTCGAATATTTATTGCTATGTTGGACGAGTTTTATATTTTCTAATTCGAAAATAAATAATTAAGTTTGAAGTCAGTATTGTTTACACGAAAAATCCAAACTTGAGCTCAAAGCTCAAAAGATTAAAATAAAAAGAATAATTAAAAAAATTAATAAAAAACTTACGAGCTATCGAACTCGAGTTCGATAGTAATGAGATCGAGCTCGAGTCGCTTCGACTCATCTTTCACCCCCATTTCATCTCATGAGCTGACTCGTGAGCTTCCGAATAGTTAAGAAAAAAGATCGAACTCGAGACAGTAATGAGTTCGAGTCGACTTGACTCATCTTTCTATTAGGTCCAACCCACAATTATGAGCCGAAGATGGGTATAGTCCATTTATAAAAATAATAATAATAAAGAGAAACCCTACACACTATACGGACGCACGCACGAGAGAGAAAAGAGGATAATAGAAAAGTTAGAAGAAAAAGAATCGATGCAGGCTATTCGGTGGTCCGATTTCATGGAAACTTCAGAGAAAGACTCGTTTTGACGTGCTCTACACATCTACCGATTCAGATCATTCAGTTCCCACATTTTGACGGTAACCCACTTTGATCTCCTTGTATTCCGAGTTTGTAACTCGAAGAGTATTGGTGATCCGAGTTTGTAACTCGACGTCGCTGTTCTGTGTGCTCACCTTGCCGGTGTAGTTATTCGATTGTGTTATTGGTTTGTTGATTTGGTCGTTGTATCTAGGGGTGACCATTTAATCTGTCGGACCGTCCCACCCAATCGACCCAATCCAACCCAGACCGCAAGTATCAGGTTGACGACTTGATGAGTTGGTTTGAAATTAAAAAATAAAGCCTCATCTTTTGCAATCGGATTTGATTTTGTATTTTTAAAATCGCAAAAAAAAAACCGCATCGAACCGCATTTAATAATATTATAATTATATTTTATTTTATTAAATATGTCATAAATTAATGGATATTAGTCGTAACTCGTAATAGTTGAAAGACCATAATCATCAATGTAATAATACAAGTTAGAAAGACCCAAATAGATGAAAATACTAGTAGTGATTTATAATATTAATATTATTTTTTTCATTCTTAATAGAGGGAATGCGATCTTATTCCCGTTAACTTTTTATTATTTCTTACTATTGTTTATTGTTATAATTATATTTTTCTATGTAAAATTTAATTTTTGTAAATAAGTTTATGATATATCTTTTTATACTATTGATACTTAAGAATATTACCCAGGTTACAGATTTTTCCCTATGATAAAAAAATATGTAAAAATCCGCAAAAATCGCCCCAAGTCAACCCAACTCAAGCAAATCGCATTGTATCGCGTTAAAATTTTTATGATCGGGTTTGTTGTATATCATTAAAAACCGCAATACATTGTGTCAGGTGAAAATTTGAATAAAAACCGCCCTAACCGCACCATGCTCATCCCTAGTTGTATCCATTAAACTTGGTATAGTGGATTATTTCCTTGGATCGGAGATCGATCCCGTTGTTTCTCGTTAAAATCGTTTGTGTTATTTTCGTTTCCGCTGTTTCGTTTGTCGTTTAATGATTAACATGTTGTTCCCGTGATTTCTACACAACACTTTCACCCCTTCACGCATTGGCTCGTGAGCTTTTGAAATAAAATTTCGAGCTCGAGAGAGTAAATGAAGTTGAGATTGGACTCTTCTTTCACCCATTGGTGTATTGTATCCCCTCATTAAATACCCTTTTTTATAGCGAGAACTGAGACGATATTGTTAATTGAACTTGCCGACACGATGCAATAAACGGTACGAAATATAAATAACTAAATATAAATAGGCCTTAAAAAAACTATGCAATTGAATGACGGAATAACGTTAAAACTCATTTAACCATAGCCAAAGCTCTCTTTAAAACACCTTTCTTTGACCCACTATATTTAATAATACTTGGAAAATTCCTCACCATCTTCACTTCGGCTTCGTTAACTACGAAGCCGCCTTTGGCCTTTTTCTCTCTTTTGGCATCTGCGTGGACCTTTACAACGAAGGAATTGATCAATCAATCGTTCACCCAAATCAAAGCCCATCTGTTTGTTTTGTCTAAATCTTCGTCAAGACTCTACCTTTTATCAAGCCTTTGGCAGCTTAATTTTCGCTTGCTCGCAGATTAGCTACCTTCTTCTTCTCTGTGAAATTGGCTTCCCGAAGTACTACAGATCAAGTAAGTGTACATAGAGCAATGATTCTATGGAGCTTAGATAATGAATGATTGATAATTTTAGGTTGAATTTTCGTATTGATTTGGTCGTTGAGATGGGATTTGTAAGAGCCTTTTTGTTTGGCTGATAAAAAGAAGTTATATTTCGGGGAGAAAAACCAAAATAATTTTCAAATGTTTACGGTATGATGTTTTCGATTTTGGATTAATATGGCCGTTCTATCACGATTAACATCAATTTTTAAAGGAATCTTGTACGTGTCCCGTACTAAATCATGTCTAGATCGATAAATTGAAAGGGTTATTGAAATTAGGACTCGAAACTGAAAATATCTCATCCTAAGTTCGAACATGAGTTCTAGATCACCTGCTTCATCGAGCTCTATTAATGGTAGGAGAATACAATACGAACCCCCCAAATCATGCGAATGTTTGAAAATTCGATCTAAACGTGATTTAGCGTGGGGCGATTCCCATTAAATTTGGCGTTAATCGTGATGGAATGACCAAATTGCTCCAAAATTGACAACAACGGGACTTAATTGGTCCACATGGCATACATTGAGAACCATTTTGTGTTTTCTCTCTTATTTCTCCTTGATGAGATGGTAATAGAAATATATTCTGGGTTAATTTCCCGTTCTTCATCCTTTTTGGGGTAATGATTTTATGGGGTCTTCGGCTATGATCTGGGGAGGTGTTTGTGTGGGTATTTATGTGCTTGCTTAAAGAACTGGCCATTCGTTTTCTTCCAACAGGTAAAATCGCCGTTGGAAGTAATACGATTTCGATAATGTCTGGATCATTACAAGATGAAATGGAGGCAGATATCAAGTTTAGGCTGATCAATGGTACTGATATTGGCCCGAAGAGCTATCCCATATCAACGACTGTGTCGACGTTGAAGGAAAACATCATAGCCCAATGGCCGAACTCAGACAAAGAAAATGGACCAAGAACGATAAAAGACATCAAGTTGATCTTCGCCGGAAGAATACTAGAGAACAACCGAACTGTCGGGGAATGCAGAAGCCCGTTATGCGACGTCACGATCATGCACGTAGTCGTTCAACCTCCACAAGCTGAAAAAGGTTCGGTACCTCCGTGTTTCTACTTATTTCCCGCAAGAAAAAGACATCTATATGATACGAAATCTTTGTGTAATGTAGAGAAGAAACTGCCAAATGATCCCGAGAAGGTGAAATGTGGGTGCATCATACTGTGATCTGTTGCGGGGCTTTATAGTCGTCGATAGTTGAATACGTATGAAATTGTGTATAAAAACGCTGCATTTGTAGTAGATACATTCTATACAGTCATGTGAAAACTGTATCACCATAGAACATTCTGTTTGCTCTTCTTTCTTCATTCTCCGAATCGTATTGCTCTATTCATTTGCTTCAATTGATTTTAATGTTTCATTGATCATAGTTTCATCACTATAGTGTCGTGGGAGTAAAATTTTCTTGTGGAATATTTTCACGGGAGGGCGATTCTTCTTTTATAGCGCGTTTCTTGGCGGCATTCATAGGCTCGTTTTTTTCTGCAGTTATTTCCTTCTTGATAACATCAGGCATATTCCAATGAAGGGGATTTCTCTACTATAGCTGATGAACTGCGCATGGATCGAGCCCTTTTTACCAAATGGGACGTTATTTTCTTAATGAGGTTTAGCTTCCAATGATGTCCGAAGCTTTGCAGCATCTGAAGGACCGTCGTCCTTTGCAGCCTCCTACTGATTTAGCTTCTTTCGTCGACATTTCGCAGCTCTTCGTTGAGGACTATTAGATGCTTATCAATGGACTATTATGCAAATGAAAACAAAGGCACGATATTTTACGTGGTTCGTATCGATTCGCGGGAGCAAATCGATCTTACATCCACGGCTCAAACTCCCATCTTTTCATTGATTGTTTTGATGATGAAATACAAAGTACTCTTCTCTACTGTTTACAGTACTTTTTCTATATATCTCTTCAGCAGCAAGCCATCAGCAGCATTACCATCCATATATGTTGAATGTTGATGGTTTCCCTCCAACTGTATGAGACAAATAATATGAAGTAATAAGAAGCAAAGCTCACAACTTGTATATAAAATCTTAACAATCAAATTACCTCATTGCAGCTTCATCGATAGATCGTATTATAGGGCTTATGCGCAGCAGCTTCGTCATCCAATCCACCAAAGAATAGTCTCAGAAGAAAATGGAGCATTTGATAATCCGTCGTAGGCCATTGATATAGCAGAAACAAGCAGTGTGATCAGCATCATCGTTGTTTTTCCACAATCGCTCATCCAGACGACCAAGCTTTCGCAGAAAAGACGACGTACATGCTCAGCATTAAAAAACAACTCAAGTCCCACCAGTTCATTCCACGAGCCCTTGCTCAAATCTCAAGGCATCGTAATCTTTTGTTTAGTCCCGGGATTAACGGAGATTTTTATTTTGGCAGTTAGGTTCGGAAATGTAGCCAGTGAAACATTGAGACAGCACGTCAATCCGTATGCTATGCATATTCTTGCTCATTGTTACGAATCACTTTTTTCATGAATCTTCAAGAGCATTGGAGCATGTTCCCCCACGACTTCGATTTTCTTGATTTTTACTCAATAGAATTTCCATCGCTTGTTGGTCCGGAGATGTTTCTGCTCATCACATGGTACATCGCTGTCCGAATGCTTTGCATGTTCTTACTCATTGTTACGAATCGCTTTGATTCTTCAAGAGCATTGGATCATGTGCCTCCGCCTTTTTTTATTGATTTCTCTCCCAACAGACCCGAAGAACTGAACCTCATACGATCCTCAAGACCGAGCCTCTCCTTACAACCTCGCTTCACTAGTTGAGTGTCAATCACTGCCGAGCATGTACAAAGTCCTAAAGCTGAACGAGGTTGCCTTTAACTCATAGCAACCATGAATCAAGAACTAGCCGAAACCAACTTGTCTGAGATGCCAGATTATGCCACGGGATTATACTTTAAGGGGAAGGGTTTCTCATCATCGACTGATGGTGGATGCGACGACTACGTACTAATGCATATCACCAGGCTGAAACAAAGAACAAAACATTATTTAGGAGATTGGAAAAGGAGAATGAAAACTCTTCTATTTACATAATGGAATTTACTTACAGTGTTGTCTTTCAAACACTCCTCATCATCCAAATCCTCCTCCTTTAGAAGCAAGCCAGGTTTTTGCATTTGGAGAGGATTTCCATAGCCGTATACAGTTACAGGCGGGGAAGATAATGCCTCAAACTCTTTCAATACGTCAAAGTTATCACCAATCTTCTCGGTTTCCTCCATCTTTATAAACAAAAGGACAAAACCCGTAATTTTAAAACTTGAAAACTGAGAACAGAATGAA
The DNA here is from genome assembly GCA_028392965.1 of Lindernia subracemosa. Lineage (NCBI taxonomy): Eukaryota > Viridiplantae > Streptophyta > Magnoliopsida > Lamiales > Linderniaceae > Vandellia > Vandellia subracemosa. Next base: position 154,975 of record JAQPCC010000137.1, on the reverse strand, counting down.
CTATGATTCCGAATATGGTGGTGAAAATATGTAAGTACCTCTTCTGAAGCCAATCTTGCAGTAACTCGCCCTTTCTCAAGTAGCAGTTTTGAATCATTCTGCGAACTTGCTGATGCTGCTTTGACTCTGGCACTTTCTGGAGAGATTTGGAAAAACAAAATTCGATAATTGGATATTATTCAAAAATAGGTTTCTCTGACATACGTTACTAGAAAAAATAGTCCATGTACCTTCTTGTCTTTCCATTTCGTCCATCATCTCCAACTCTTTCCATATCCTCTCTATCTCGTTCCGTTCCATTTCCTCCAACCTCTCTATCTCTTTCTGTATCCATTCTATCTCCTTCTGCACCTCTGTAGGATACAACTTTGTAATAGTAACCTGCACGGCTCAATTGGACCAGGATAAGAAAAAACAAGAGCAGATTAATCATGTTCAACAGAAAAGAACCTAAGGAAGCATACCTTTTTTGGGTTCTCCTGATGTGTAGCTTTGACGATTATCTCTGTAAAGCATTTTTCTGTTCTTCGGATTCTTATAGGTCTAGAACAACCGGTACGGTCCTGGCCTGACGATGATATCCTAGAACGCTTGTCTGGAAAAAGGAAATTCACTCAATAAATGACAAACTTTAGTTCTAATATCAAATATGCACAAGAAAACAAGAGTAATAATCTTTAACTAACCACTCGCAGTTGAAGCAGAACCATTTGCACATATGCATAGACTTTGCATTGATTGTCTCTGATTGGCTATGGTGAGAGCATTTTGAGCACAGCTTTCTGCAAAAGTTTTGGATTGATTACGGATAATTACTTCCAAATGAAAGAAGCTGAATGAAGAAAGATTGCGCTGCATACCTTCTTGAACCTTTCTTCCCAATCCACATTTTACCTGGAACAGAAAGTAACATCAACCATGGAATCTTGAAACTCAAACCACCAAATGGAATGAAAAAAGAAACATGTACAACTGTCGGCGGCAATTTTATACTTACGATTTTTATGATTTTTGAATTCTTCTTTTCCTTAGATGACATCAACCCACGGGTGGTAGGTGGGGCTTCTTCCATCTTCTCCTTCTTCACATTTTCACGATCACGAAACATTTCTTCTGCTCGACGTTTTCTTGCGTAAGATGGTGTTGCTGAGACATTCGTCGGCACTGAAATGGGAGCTTCTCGGATGTCATGGCGAGTCTTGTCTTCTGAAATACGGATTATCTTAACCCTTTTAAAATTCGAGCCCGGCTTCCCAGGAGACATGGTGCGTAGACACGACACTCCAAGTGATGACCAGCTTTGATTCTGAACTCCTCAATGGCAAGCTGCGAATAAAGACACGAAAATACCGAATCTTTAATACCTAAAAAGTTATTAAGCACAGATAATACCCAAGAAAGCAATCACCAGACGTGATCATCTAGTCATACAATCGACTAATCTTTTGATGCTACATCAGATTTGACTAAAATAGAAAAAACAAACAAGAATCCAATTCTTGAAATAAAATACCCAATCTCCTTCCATCACTACGTTATAAGGTCATTCATTATCTTTGAAAAAGAAGAAACGGTACGCTTACCAAGTAGTGTACCCAAACCTACGACTAAAAAATCACGCAATAAACAAATAATCATCTCTCGGATAAACGTTCACCCAACCATTCGAATTGATTTCCAGCAAATTATACAACACGAAAAATAATCATAGAAGAGTGCGAGCAACACACTTACAGCAAAAACGAACGGCGAAAACGATGACGCGCGAATTCTGCATTGCAAAGCCAACAGCAGTTGAATCATAATGTAAATACAGCGATCGAAGGCTAAGGAAACTGAGAAGAATGACGAGAGAGTGTTCATTTTTTTTTTTACCTTTCTCTCTCTCTCTCTCTCAGTAATTGATTTAGGGTATTGATCTAAATGAGATCGTTGTGGTCTGCTTATATAGTAAGCAGAGATATGCGCGCCTCGTATCGTAGATGTGTCGGCGCTGACGGATTGGCTGATTTTTCTCATATTTTCAGTTATTTTTAACCCTTTTTTTTTTTTTGTTTTTAAAAAAATAAATATATTCTCGGAGATTTTACTATTCTTATTTAAGCAAATTAATTAATTAAATGAAGTGGATAAATATCAGTAAGAAAATTAATCCGAAATTCCGAATGACGGGGTGTTTTATAGTATATCGTTAAATAAACTATTAATTAATTAATGAAGTGGATAAATCTAAGTAACAGATTTATCCGCATAAACTGGGGGTTTCATATTGTGAAATATATTATTCAGTTGGATAAATCTAATGATATACTAAATTCAAATTCAAAATAAATTTTTGACATTATCTCTCCCAATTGAGATTCTATTTTGAGTTTGAACCCATAATATGGGTTTGAAATTTACTATATAGGTCTTATTATTTATTTTTAATTACTAATCACACAATCAAATTTAATTTTATTATTAAAAATAAAAATTTTATTATTAAAAATATGTACAATAACATTTTTATTATTCATTTTATTTAACATTTTCTCATCGAATTTAAATGATATCGAGTCATAAAATATGTGTGTAGCATTGAAAAATTGTAAAGTTGGTATGAAATTGAATATTATGAGAATATTCTTTTGAGTTTGAGAATAAGTTTAACGGTTGGAGAATAATTACTTCATTTTAAGTTTGTGAATTAGCTTGAATATGAGAATGAGTTGTTTTTTTTTTTTTTCGATTGGAGATGGTCTAAATCGAGGTTTGCAATTGGCGGTCAAACTAGCAATTTTTCAATGAAAACAATTGAACAAAAATCACCAGTTCTAATTTGAAACAACGGTTTTCACCGTAAAAAATTTGTTTATTTATTTTTTCTAATTTTTTAAAAATAATACCAGGTATACAGTTCTGATTCCGATTTCGGAAGATCCCATAAACCAAAACCAGCATTTTGAAATTGAAACCGTAACCGAGAATCATATGAACATGTCTAAGTCCATTAATAAAATCTAACAGGGGCTTATTTATTAATGCTCTATACAATGTAATTAAAACTTTAAGCACTCTAATATTTCCGTACCATTATCAATAGGCTTTTTTGTAACTCAGGGTATCCCTACTCAATCGATAATGGACTTGAGCCGCACACTTTGGGAATGAAAATAATTTTCGAGGTCAGGTGAAGATATTCCACTCCCCACTCATCATCGAAAGCGAGGAAGTTTGAACCTGAGACCTCTAGTGATGGGTTCTCAGCAAAAGTGATAACAGAGGACTCGAACTCAACCCGAATTTGATTCCGAAATTCGTCATTACAACAATGATTTCGTTCAAATGACTTTAACACGTGGGAAACACACTCAAAATAATAGCTAATGGACTACAAATTCAAGGATTATAACGTCAACAACGAAAGACCAGAAAAAATAACTTGCTCTTACGAACAATGTGACAAATTTCATGGTTTTAGGTCGCGCTTTTCAACAACTTTTCGTGAATTAATGGATCGAGTACCTCTCTTTGTTGTCTGAATATTGTTTTTACAGACGTATGATTGTTGTGGTGTCGTAAATAATGTTGTGCATGCGTGGTGTGGTGGTTGTGATGTCGTAAGACAATTAATGTAGTTAATATTATGAATTTAATGTGGATGTTTTAAATAATAATATTAATTAAATTATTGATGATTTTGAAGTATTATATTAAATGATGATAAAATGATAAACTGAGTGGTATAATTGAAAAGATTGTATTTTAATGTAAGATGTATAATTGTATTTAATGTAATTGGTTGTAATAGTGAATTTTTAGTAATTTAAATAGGTCACTAAAGTTGTATTGTAAATCACACCAAAGTATTGAAAAATGATTGATTATATACACTATCATCACACCACTTGGTTAGTGGGTTTAATGAAGAGAATTAAGTGGTTATAAATCAATTAGATGCTTATCAATGGACTATTATGCAAATGAAAACAAAGGCACGATATTTTACGTGGTTCGTATCGATTCGCGGGAGCAAATCGATCTTACATCCACGGCTCAAACTCCCATCTTTTCATTGATTGTTTTGATGATGAAATACAAAGTACTCTTCTCTACTGTTTACAGTACTTTTTCTATATATCTCTTCAGCAGCAAGCCATCAGCAGCATTACCATCCATATATGTTGAATGTTGATGGTTTCCCTCCAACTGTATGAGACAAATAATATGAAGTAATAAGAAGCAAAGCTCACAACTTGTATATAAAATCTTAACAATCAAATTACCTCATTGCAGCTTCATCGATAGATCGTATTATAGGGCTTATGCGCAGCAGCTTCGTCATCCAATCCACCAAAGAATAGTCTCAGAAGAAAATGGAGCATTTGATAATCCGTCGTAGGCCATTGATATAGCAGAAACAAGCAGTGTGATCAGCATCATCGTTGTTTTTCCACAATCGCTCATCCAGACGACCAAGCTTTCGCAGAAAAGACGACGTACATGCTCAGCATTAAAAAACAACTCAAGTCCCACCAGTTCATTCCACGAGCCCTTGCTCAAATCTCAAGGCATCGTAATCTTTTGTTTAGTCCCGGGATTAACGGAGATTTTTTATTTTTGGCAGTTAGGTTCGGAAATGTAGCCAGTGAAACATTGAGACAGCACGTCAATCCGTATGCTATGCATATTCTTGCTCATTGTTACGAATCACTTTTTTCATGAATCTTCAAGAGCATTGGAGCATGTTCCCCCACGACTTCGATTTTCTTGATTTTTACTCAATAGAATTTCCATCGCTTGTTGGTCCGGAGATGTTTCTGCTCATCACATGGTACATCGCTGTCCGAATGCTTTGCATGTTCTTACTCATTGTTACGAATCGCTTTGATTCTTCAAGAGCATTGGATCATGTGCCTCCGCCTTTTTTTATTGATTTCTCTCCCAACAGACCCGAAGAACTGAACCTCATACGATCCTCAAGACCGAGCCTCTCCTTACAACCTCGCTTCACTAGTTGAGTGTCAATCACTGCCGAGCATGTACAAAGTCCTAAAGCTGAACGAGGTTGCCTTTAACTCATAGCAACCATGAATCAAGAACTAGCCGAAACCAACTTGTCTGAGATGCCAGATTATGCCACGGGATTATACTTTAAGGGGAAGGGTTTCTCATCATCGACTGATGGTGGATGCGACGACTACGTACTAATGCATATCACCAGGCTGAAACAAAGAACAAAACATTATTTAGGAGATTGGAAAAGGAGAATGAAAACTCTTCTATTTACATAATGGAATTTACTTACAGTGTTGTCTTTCAAACACTCCTCATCATCCAAATCCTCCTCCTTTAGAAGCAAGCCAGGTTTTTGCATTTGGAGAGGATTTCCATAGCCGTATACAGTTACAGGCGGGGAAGATAATGCCTCAAACTCTTTCAATACGTCAAAGTTATCACCAATCTTCTCGGTTTCCTCCATCTTTATAAACAAAAGGACAAAACCCGTAATTTTAAAACTTGAAAACTGAGAACAGAATGAACTATGATTCCGAATATGGTGGTGAAAATATGTAAGTACCTCTTCTGAAGCCAATCTTGCAGTAACTCGCCCTTTCTCAAGTAGCAGTTTTGAATCATTCTGCGAACTTGCTGATGCTGCTTTGACTCTGGCACTTTCTGGAGAGATTTGGAAAAACAAAATTCGATAATTGGATATTATTCAAAAATAGGTTTCTCTGACATACGTTACTAGAAAAAATAGTCCATGTACCTTCTTGTCTTTCCATTTCGTCCATCATCTCCAACTCTTTCCATATCCTCTCTATCTCGTTCCGTTCCATTTCCTCCAACCTCTCTATCTCTTTCTGTATCCATTCTATCTCCTTCTGCACCTCTGTAGGATACAACTTTGTAATAGTAACCTGCACGGCTCAATTGGACCAGGATAAGAAAAAACAAGAGCAGATTAATCATGTTCAACAGAAAAGAACCTAAGGAAGCATACCTTTTTTGGGTTCTCCTGATGTGTAGCTTTGACGATTATCTCTGTAAAGCATTTTTCTGTTCTTCGGATTCTTATAGGTCTAGAACAACCGGTACGGTCCTGGCCTGACGATGATATCCTAGAACGCTTGTCTGGAAAAAGGAAATTCACTCAATAAATGACAAACTTTAGTTCTAATATCAAATATGCACAAGAAAACAAGAGTAATAATCTTTAACTAACCACTCGCAGTTGAAGCAGAACCATTTGCACATATGCATAGACTTTGCATTGATTGTCTCTGATTGGCTATGGTGAGAGCATTTTGAGCACAGCTTTCTGCAAAAGTTTTGGATTGATTACGGATAATTACTTCCAAATGAAAGAAGCTGAATGAAGAAAGATTGCGCTGCATACCTTCTTGAACCTTTCTTCCCAATCCACATTTTACCTGGAACAGAAAGTAACATCAACCATGGAATCTTGAAACTCAAACCACCAAATGGAATGAAAAAGAAACATGTACAACTGTCGGCGGCAATTTTATACTTACGATTTTTATGATTTTTGAATTCTTCTTTTCCTTAGATGACATCAACCCACGGGTGGTAGGTGGGGCTTCTTCCATCTTCTCCTTCTTCACATTTTCACGATCACGAAACATTTCTTCTGCTCGACGTTTTCTTGCGTAAGATGGTGTTGCTGAGACATTCGTCGGCACTGAAATGGGAGCTTCTCGGATGTCATGGCGAGTCTTGTCTTCTGAAATACGGATTATCTTAACCCTTTTAAAATTCGAGCCCGGCTTCCCAGGAGACATGGTGCGTAGACACGACACTCCAAGTGATGACCAGCTTTGATTCTGAACTCCTCAATGGCAAGCTGCGAATAAAGACACGAAAATACCGAATCTTTAATACCTAAAAAGTTATTAAGCACAGATAATACCCAAGAAAGCAATCACCAGACGTGATCATCTAGTCATACAATCGACTAATCTTTTGATGCTACATCAGATTTGACTAAAATAGAAAAAACAAACAAGAATCCAATTCTTGAAATAAAATACCCAATCTCCTTCCATCACTACGTTATAAGGTCATTCATTATCTTTGAAAAAGAAGAAACGGTACGCTTACCAAGTAGTGTACCCAAACCTACGACTAAAAAATCACGCAATAAACAAATAATCATCTCTCGGATAAACGTTCACCCAACCATTCGAATTGATTTCCAGCAAATTATACAACACGAAAAATAATCATAGAAGAGTGCGAGCAACACACTTACAGCAAAAACGAACGGCGAAAACGATGACGCGCGAATTCTGCATTGCAAAGCCAACAGCAGTTGAATCATAATGTAAATACAGCGATCGAAGGCTAAGGAAACTGAGAAGAATGACGAGAGAGTGTTCATTTTTTTTTTTACCTTTCTCTCTCTCTCTCTCAGTAATTGATTTAGGGTATTGATCTAAATGAGATCGTTGTGGTCTGCTTATATAGTAAGCAGAGATATGCGCGCCTCGTATCGTAGATGTGTCGGCGCTGACGGATTGGCTGATTTTTCTCATATTTTCAGTTATTTTTAACCCTTTTTTTTTTTTTGTTTTTAAAAAAATAAATATATTCTCGGAGATTTTACTATTCTTATTTAAGCAAATTAATTAATTAAATGAAGTGGATAAATATCAGTAAGAAAATTAATCCGAAATTCCGAATGACGGGGTGTTTTATAGTATATCGTTAAATAAACTATTAATTAATTAATGAAGTGGATAAATCTAAGTAACAGATTTATCCGCATAAACTGGGGGTTTCATATTGTGAAATATATTATTCAGTTGGATAAATCTAATGATATACTAAATTCAAATTCAAAATAAATTTTTGACATTATCTCTCCCAATTGAGATTCTATTTTGAGTTTGAACCCATAATATGGGTTTGAAATTTACTATATAGGTCTTATTATTTATTTTTAATTACTAATCACACAATCAAATTTAATTTTATTATTAAAAATAAAAATTTTATTATTAAAAATATGTACAATAACATTTTTATTATTCATTTTATTTAACATTTTCTCATCGAATTTAAATGATATCGAGTCATAAAATATGTGTGTAGCATTGAAAAATTGTAAAGTTGGTATGAAATTGAATATTATGAGAATATTCTTTTGAGTTTGAGAATAAGTTTAACGGTTGGAGAATAATTACTTCATTTTAAGTTTGTGAATTAGCTTGAATATGAGAATGAGTTGTTTTTTTTTTTTTTTCGATTGGAGATGGTCTAAATCGAGGTTTGCAATTGGCGGTCAAACTAGCAATTTTTCAATGAAAACAATTGAACAAAAATCACCAGTTCTAATTTGAAACAACGGTTTTTCACCGTAAAAAATTTGTTTATTTATTTTTTCTAATTTTTTAAAAATAATACCAGGTATACAGTTCTGATTCCGATTTCGGAAGATCCCATAAACCAAAACCAGCATTTTGAAATTGAAACCGTAACCGAGAATCATATGAACATGTCTAAGTCCATTAATAAAATCTAACAGGGGCTTATTTATTAATGCTCTATACAATGTAATTAAAACTTTAAGCACTCTAATATTTCCGTACCATTATCAATAGGCTTTTTTGTAACTCAGGGTATCCCTACTCAATCGATAATGGACTTGAGCCGCACACTTTGGGAATGAAAATAATTTTCGAGGTCAGGTGAAGATATTCCACTCCCCACTCATCATCGAAAGCGAGGAAGTTTGAACCTGAGACCTCTAGTGATGGGTTCTCAGCAAAAGTGATAACAGAGGACTCGAACTCAACCCGAATTTGATTCCGAAATTCGTCATTACAACAATGATTTCGTTCAAATGACTTTAACACGTGGGAAACACACTCAAAATAATAGCTAATGGACTACAAATTCAAGGATTATAACGTCAACAACGAAAGACCAGAAAAAATAACTTGCTCTTACGAACAATGTGACAAATTTCATGGTTTTAGGTCGCGCTTTTCAACAACTTTTCGTGAATTAATGGATCGAGTACCTCTCTTTGTTGTCTGAATATTGTTTTTACAGACGTATGATTGTTGTGGTGTCGTAAATAATGTTGTGCATGCGTGGTGTGGTGGTTGTGATGTCGTAAGACAATTAATGTAGTTAATATTATGAATTTAATGTGGATGTTTTAAATAATAATATTAATTAAATTATTGATGATTTTGAAGTATTATATTAAATGATGATAAAATGATAAACTGAGTGGTATAATTGAAAAGATTGTATTTTAATGTAAGATGTATAATTGTATTTAATGTAATTGGTTGTAATAGTGAATTTTTAGTAATTTAAATAGGTCACTAAAGTTGTATTGTAAATCACACCAAAGTATTGAAAAATGATTGATTATATACACTATCATCACACCACTTGGTTAGTGGGTTTAATGAAGAGAATTAAGTGGTTATAAATCAATTAGATGCTTATCAATGGACTATTATGCAAATGAAAACAAAGGCACGATATTTTACGTGGTTCGTATCGATTCGCGGGAGCAAATCGATCTTACATCCACGGCTCAAACTCCCATCTTTTCATTGATTGTTTTGATGATGAAATACAAAGTACTCTTCTCTACTGTTTACAGTACTTTTTCTATATATCTCTTCAGCAGCAAGCCATCAGCAGCATTACCATCCATATATGTTGAATGTTGATGGTTTCCCTCCAACTGTATGAGACAAATAATATGAAGTAATAAGAAGCAAAGCTCACAACTTGTATATAAAATCTTAACAATCAAATTACCTCATTGCAGCTTCATCGATAGATCGTATTATAGGGCTTATGCGCAGCAGCTTCGTCATCCAATCCACCAAAGAATAGTCTCAGAAGAAAATGGAGCATTTGATAATCCGTCGTAGGCCATTGATATAGCAGAAACAAGCAGTGTGATCAGCATCATCGTTGTTTTTCCACAATCGCTCATCCAGACGACCAAGCTTTCGCAGAAAAGACGACGTACATGCTCAGCATTAAAAAACAACTCAAGTCCCACCAGTTCATTCCACGAGCCCTTGCTCAAATCTCAAGGCATCGTAATCTTTTGTTTAGTCCCGGGATTAACGGAGATTTTTTATTTTTGGCAGTTAGGTTCGGAAATGTAGCCAGTGAAACATTGAGACAGCACGTCAATCCGTATGCTATGCATATTCTTGCTCATTGTTACGAATCACTTTTTTCATGAATCTTCAAGAGCATTGGAGCATGTTCCCCCACGACTTCGATTTTCTTGATTTTTACTCAATAGAATTTCCATCGCTTGTTGGTCCGGAGATGTTTCTGCTCATCACATGGTACATCGCTGTCCGAATGCTTTGCATGTTCTTACTCATTGTTACGAATCGCTTTGATTCTTCAAGAGCATTGGATCATGTGCCTCCGCCTTTTTTTATTGATTTCTCTCCCAACAGACCCGAAGAACTGAACCTCATACGATCCTCAAGACCGAGCCTCTCCTTACAACCTCGCTTCACTAGTTGAGTGTCAATCACTGCCGAGCATGTACAAAGTCCTAAAGCTGAACGAGGTTGCCTTTAACTCATAGCAACCATGAATCAAGAACTAGCCGAAACCAACTTGTCTGAGATGCCAGATTATGCCACGGGATTATACTTTAAGGGGAAGGGTTTCTCATCATCGACTGATGGTGGATGCGACGACTACGTACTAATGCATATCACCAGGCTGAAACAAAGAACAAAACATTATTTAGGAGATTGGAAAAGGAGAATGAAAACTCTTCTATTTACATAATGGAATTTACTTACAGTGTTGTCTTTCAAACACTCCTCATCATCCAAATCCTCCTCCTTTAGAAGCAAGCCAGGTTTTTGCATTTGGAGAGGATTTCCATAGCCGTATACAGTTACAGGCGGGGAAGATAATGCCTCAAACTCTTTCAATACGTCAAAGTTATCACCAATCTTCTCGGTTTCCTCCATCTTTATAAACAAAAGGACAAAACCCGTAATTTTAAAACTTGAAAACTGAGAACAGAATGAACTATGATTCCGAATATGGTGGTGAAAATATGTAAGTACCTCTTCTGAAGCCAATCTTGCAGTAACTCGCCCTTTCTCAAGTAGCAGTTTTGAATCATTCTGCGACCTTGCTGATGCTGCTTTGACTCTGGCACTTTCTGGAGAGATTTGGAAAAACAAAATTCGATAATTGGATATTATTCAAAAATAGGTTTCTCTGACATACGTTACTAGAAAAAATAGTCCATGTACCTTCTTGTCTTTCCATTTCGTCCATCATCTCCAACTCTTTCCATATCCTCTCTATCTCGTTCCGTTCCATTTCCTCCAACCTCTCTATCTCTTTCTGTATCCATTCTATCTCCTTCTGCACCTCTGTAGGATACAACTTTGTAATAGTAACCTGCACGGCTCAATTGGACCAGGATAAGAAAAAACAAGAGCAGATTAATCATGTTCAACAGAAAAGAACCTAAGGAAGCATACCTTTTTTGGGTTCTCCTGATGTGTAGCTTTGACGATTATCTCTGTAAAGCATTTTTCTGTTCTTCGGATTCTTATAGGTCTAGAACAACCGGTACGGTCCTGGCCTGACGATGATATCCTAGAACGCTTGTCTGGAAAAAGGAAATTCACTCAATAAATGACAAACTTTAGTTCTAATATCAAATATGCACAAGAAAACAAGAGTAATAATCTTTAACTAACCACTCGCAGTTGAAGCAGAACCATTTGCACATATGCATAGACTTTGCATTGATTGTCTCTGATTGGCTATGGTGAGAGCATTTTGAGCACAGCTTTCTGCAAAAGTTTTGGATTGATTACGGATAATTACTTCCAAATGAAAGAAGCTGAATGAAGAAAGATTGCGCTGCATACCTTCTTGAACCTTTCTTCCCAATCCACATTTTACCTGGAACAGAAAGTAACATCAACCATGGAATCTTGAAACTCAAACCACCAAATGGAATGAAAAAAGAAACATGTACAACTGTCGGCGGCAATTTTATACTTACGATTTTTATGATTTTTGAATTCTTCTTTTCCTTAGATGACATCAACCCACGGGTGGTAGGTGGGGCTTCTTCCATCTTCTCCTTCTTCACATTTTCACGATCACGAAACATTTCTTCTGCTCGGCGTTTTCTTGCGTAAGATGGTGTTGCTGAGACATTCGTCGGCACTGAAATGGGAGCTTCTCGGATGTCATGGCGAGTCTTGTCTTCTGAAATACGGATTATCTTAACCCTTTTAAAATTCGAGCCCGGCTTCCCAGGAGACATGGTGCGTAGACACGACACTCCAAGTGATGACCAGCTTTGATTCTGAACTCCTCAATGGCAAGCTGCGAATAAAGACACGAAAATACCGAATCTTTAATACCTAAAAAGTTATTAAGCACAGATAATACCCAAGAAAGCAATCACCAGACGTGATCATCTAGTCATACAATCGACTAATCTTTTGATGCTACATCAGATTTGACTAAAATAGAAAAAACAAACAAGAATCCAATTCTTGAAATAAAATACCCAATCTCCTTCCATCACTACGTTATAAGGTCATTCATTATCTTTGAAAAAGAAGAAACGGTACGCTTACCAAGTAGTGTACCCAAACCTACGACTAAAAAATCACGCAATAAACAAATAATCATCTCTCGGATAAACGTTCACCCAACCATTCGAATTGATTTCCAGCAAATTATACAACACGAAAAATAATCATAGAAGAGTGCGAGCAACACACTTACAGCAAAAACGAACGGCGAAAACGATGACGCGCGAATTCTGCATTGCAAAGCCAACAGCAGTTGAATCATAATGTAAATACAGCGATCGAAGGCTAAGGAAGCTGAGAAGAATGGCGAGAGAGTGTTCATCTTTTTTACCTTTCTTTCTCTCTCAGTAATTGATTTAGGGTGTTGAACTACTAAATGCGAACGTTGGTCTGCTTATATAGTAAGCAGAGATATGCGCGCGTGCGTATCGTATATATGTCGGCGCTAACGGATTGGCTGATTTTTCTCATATTTTCAGTTATTTTTTACCCTTTTTTTTTTTAAAAAATAAATATTATGAAATAATTAAATGTGGATGTTTTAAATAATAATATTAGTTAAATTATTGATGATTTGGAAGTATTATATTAAATGATGATAATGTGATAAGATGATAGATGAGGTGTTTAATTGAAGAGTTTGTATTTTAGTGTGAGGTGTATAATTGTAATTAATGTGATTAGTTGTAATAGTGAATTATTAGTAGTATAAATAGGTGATTAGAGTTCATTGCACATCACACCAAGTATTGAAATACTTAATCTCTTTCTAATCTCTCTCTCTTTATTATTATAAGCTATATTATCATTATAATCTTAATATAAGTATAATTATAGTAAAATAATCTTAATATAATATTAATCACAATTAATATTTTTATGACACGTTATTAGCACGACCGCTCTCCGTCGTCAAGATCAACCTCCGTCGAAGATCTCGTACGAGTTTAGTCGAGGTACGGTAATTTAATATTTAATTTATACTAATCATATATTAATTGTGATTAATTTAAAAATATATATTATAAAAGTATATTTTAAATGTTTTATAACTAAACGCCAATACCCGAGTGGTTTCGCGGAATATCGTTCACTATAAGTGACGAGAGGTCCAGATTTCCATACCCCGTGGTGGTGTGTGGAATTTTTATTTACGATTTTTTTTTTATATATTCACGTACACAACACCAAAAGCCCACGAGGTCTTGTGGTTATCCCCACCTCAGTAGCAGCATATTATTGATTTTTTGATTGAACAATCTTGAAGTAATTATTGGACCGAATAGTTTTGGACACTGGACAAATTTTATTATCGCAACCTTATCGTAGCTTGGACAATAATTATGAAATAATAAAGAACGAGTTTCATAAAACAATTCATATATTTTATCATTGATTTATATGTTATCTGATTATTATGTTCTTTTTCATGTTATAGAATCATGTCGTTTTATACAAAGATGGATCTTCTGTTGCTTACTTTATTTACGGTGATCCTTACGGCTATGTGGATAATATTTTTACCAATGTTTTTAAAATATAATTATTAATTATAATTTTTCTTTAATATTATAATTACTGAAATATATTTTATTTTGAAGGATGACGCTTTGTCCGATGTTTGATCTATTACTTATGATTATTATTACGGCGAAAATTATTTGGATGTAGATATCGTTTTTCATTAGAACTTTTACAAAAGAAAATATAAAAGAAGATTAATTATAATTTTTCCTTTTAATATTTTAATGATGATTTTATTTTCATGATATCAATAAATTGAATCTTGCAAAACTTTGATTTATCAATCTCGATTTTATACTTGCTACTGATTTACACAGTTACTTCGGTGTATTATAAAGCATTCACCACGTTCAGTCCATCGGATATAATACGAATAAATATCGTGAGAAAATGATCAGAAAATATTATGATGGATGAATGAAAAGCATAAGTCCGATTAAATGATTATGTTGCATTCCCTGAAGTGAATGTATGCGCAAACAATAAAAGTGGTCGTGAATATTATATTTACCGTGGTTATTATTAATATTTCCCCCGAAGTGGACAACTAGTGTATGATTGAGAAAGATGTATTGAGCAATATAAAGATTATTATATATTATCGTTGGTTATTATTCGCACCCAAAGATCCCGTTGATCTTTATAAAGAGCAATTAAAAGTGAAGTGTCGATGAAATTAAATTTTGCTCAAGATTACGATATTTCAGAAAATTGGTGCTAGATCCTATGCTCATTTGAATATTCTGGTTTTTGTTAAAGATCCAAATAAAGAAAACTGATACGTAGTTATAAATTTTATTTAAGCATTATTTATTTATTATTTTATCTTTATATATATAATTTTATTTTGACGCTTATTTATTTAATAATTCTAGTTATTATATATTTATCAATACAACGGATACAAACATGTTCAATGGGGAGTTATGTCTTGCAGATTGTGCAACGACTAATACGATTCTAAGAAATAAGAAATATTTCTCCCAACTTGAAATGAAAGAAACAAGTGTTATCACTATATCGGGTAGCACAAATATAATTGAGAGCTCCGGAAGAGCTAATGTTATACTGCCGAGAGGGACAAGGCTGATAATTGAAAATGTCTTATGTTCTCCTAAGTCTCAAAGAAATTTATTGAGCTTTAAAGATATTCGACATAATGGATATCACATTGAGACTGCAGAAAAGAGAAATATTGAATATTTGCACATTACAAAAGTGGTTTCGAATGATAAAAGAGTTGTTGAAATATTACATTCGTTTGACTCTGGATTGTATTACACGTATGTTAAAACAATTTAATCACATGCTATCGTAAACCAGAAGTTTACTGATGATAATATATTTGTTGTTTGGCATGACCGGTTGGGCCATCCCGGTTCAATTATGATGCGGAGAATAATTCAAAATTCACGTGGACATTTAATGAAGAACCAGAAGATTCTTCAATCTAATGAATTATCATGTGCTGCTTGCTCTAAAGGGAAGTTGATTATTCGTCCATCACAAGTAAAAATAAAGAATGAATCTATAAGATTTTTGGAGCGTATACAAGGTGATATTTGTGGACCGATACATCCATCGTGTGGACCATTTAGATATTTCATGGTATTGATTGATGCATCAACTAGATGGTCTCATGTGTGTTTGTTATCAACACGGAATGTAGCTTTTGCGAGATTGCTTGCTCAGTTGATTCGATTAAGAGCACATTTTTCGGACTTTCCAATAAAGAAAATACGCCTTGATAATGCTGGTGAATTTACTTCCAAGGCATTTAATGAATATTGCATGTCTATTGGAATTGATGTTGAGCAACCCGTGCCACATGTACATACGCAAAACGGTCTTGCAGAATCGTTGATTAAAAGGCTGCAATTAATTGCAAGACCATTATTAATGAAGTTGAAACTTCATTCATCTTGTTGGGGACAAAATCACTTGAGAAACGAAAAGTTTTCGGACCTGTAGTCCACATACCAGAAAATGTAAAGCCGGTTGGATATAAATGGGTTTTCATTAGAAAGAGAAATGAAAACGGTGAAATTGTGAGATACAAAGCACGGCTTGTTGCACAAGGCTTTTCACAACGACCTGGTATTGATTATGAGGAGACGTATTCTCCTGTGGTGGATGCAACTACTTTTCGTTATTTAATTAGTCTGGCAGTACGTGAAGGACTCGATATGCGTCTAATGGATGTTGTCACCGCTTATTTATATGGGTCACTTGATAGTGACATATATATGAAACTTCCCGAAGGATTTCAGTTGCCTGAAAATTCAGGGCCCCGAAATGAGTACTCAATCAAGCTAAATAAATCGCTTTATGGATTAAAGCAATCTGGGCGTATGTGGTATAATCGCCTAAGTGAATATTTATCGAAAGAGGGGTATAAAAATGATCAAACTTGCCCGTGCATATTTATGAAAAGATCTAGAAGTGAACTTGCCATCATTGCAGTTTATGTTGATGATATCAACATAATTGGAACTCCTGAAGAGTTATCAAAAGCTGTTAATTGTTTGAAAAATGAGTTTGAAATGAAAGATCTCGGTAAAACGAAATTTTGTCTTGGACTGCAAGTTGAATATTTAAAGAATGGAATATTCGTACATCAAGAGACTTATACGAAAAAGGTATTGAAAAGATTTTATATGGATAAAGCTCATCCATTGGATACTCCAATGATTGTTCGATCTTTAGATGTGAATAAAGATCCGTTTAGACCTTGTGAAAATAATGAAGAACTGCTTGGTCCTGAAGTACCATATCTCAGTGCTATTAGAGCACTAATGTATTTGACGAGTCATACGCGACCTGATATAGCGTTCGTTGTAAATCTATTGGCAAGATATAGTTCGTCGCCGACTCGTAGACATTGGAATGGAGTTAAACGGATATTTCGATACCTTCAAGGAACAACTAATATGGGATTGTTCTATCCAAATGAATCAAAAGCAGATTTGATTGGATATGCAGATGCTGGTTTTCTATCTGACCCACATAATGCTCGATCGCAAACGAGATATTTATTTACGCATGGCAGAACCGCTATTTCATGGCGGTCAGTTAAACAAAGTTTAACGGCAACTTCATCTAATCATGCAGAAATTCTAGCTATTCATGAAGCTAGCCGAGAATGTGTTTGGTTGCGATCGATAATTGAGCATATACAACAAACTAGTGGGCTAGTATCGAAAAAGTTACTTCCTACGATTTTATATGAAGATAATGCTGCATGCATTGCCCAATTAAAGGAAGGATATATTAACGGAGATAGAACAAAGCATATTTCACCAAAAATTTTCTTTACACATGATTTAGAGAAAAATGGTGATATTGATGTACAACAAGTGCGATCAAGTGAAAATCTTGCAGATTTATTCACGAAAGCACTTTCCCCAATAATTTTCAAAAGATTGGTATATTCAATTGGAGTTCGAAAACTTCGAGATCTTAAATGATGTCATCATCAGGGGGAGTAAATACGCGTTGCACTCTTTTTTCCTTCACTGAGGTTTTTCCCATGTGGTTTTCCCAGTGAGGTTTTTAATGAGGCAACAATCGAAAGCGTATCTAAAAGAATCATGTACTCTTTTTCCTTCATTAGGTTTTTATCCCATTGGGTTTTTCCTAATAAGGTTTTAACGAGGCATATTCTTTGAAAACATCCAAGGGGGAGTATTATGAAATAATTAAATGTGGATGTTTTAAATAATAATATTAGTTAAATTATTGATGATTTGGAAGTATTATATTAAATGATGATAATGTGATAAGATGTTAAGATGAGGTGTTTAATTGAAGAGTTTGTATTTTAGTGTGAGGTGTATAATTGTAATTAATGTGATTAGTTGTAATAGTGAATTATTAGTAGTATAAATAGGTGATTAGAGTTCATTGTAAATCACACCAAGTATTGAAATACTTAATCTCTCTCTAATCTCTCTCTCTTTATTATTATAAGCTATATTATCATTATAATCTTATTATAAGTATAATTATAGTAAAATAATTTTAATATAATATTAATCATAATTAATATTTTTATAACAATAAATATATTCTCTCTCGGAGATTTTATTATTCTTATCTAAGCAAATTAATTAATTAAATGAAGTTGATAAATATCAGTAACAAATTTAATCCGAATGATGGGGTGTTTTTATAGTATATCGTTAAATAAATTACTAATTAATTAATTAATGAAGTGGATAAATCTAAATAACAGATTTATCAGCACAAAGTGGGTGTTTTATATTGTGAAACATATTATTCAATTATCCTTTTAAATTTCAAAAATCAGTACCGTAGAAAAAATCAGATTCGATTGTAGATTTCGTTAATCGTTGACCGCAATTTAGGTTCAAATAGTAACGGTATCCGTAATTTTTACGATTTTGTTATGATTTATTGATTTTGAAACCATGAACCGTCTATTAATACCAACTTCAATGATACTGCAAAATCCAAGATAATAGGGTAAGAATACTAATAATATAGTAAATTTAAATTCAAAATGAATTTTTAACATTCTCTGTTGTCCTAATTGAGATTCCAATTTTTCGTTTGAACGCATAATATGAGTTAGAAATTTACTATATAGGTCTTATTACTTATTTTTAATTACTAAATCACTCATCAAATTTGTTGGCCAGTAGACTCACCAGCAATTTGTTTTATTATTAAAAATAAAAATTCTATTATTAAAAATATGTACATATAAAATTTTGATTATTCATTTTATTTAACATTTTCTCATCGAATTTAAAATGATGTCGAGTCATAAAATATGCGTGGTATTGAAAAGTGGTAAAGTTGGTATGGAAGTGAATGAGCTTAATGGCTGAAGAAGAATTACTGCATTTTAAGTTTGTGAATGAGTTTAATGGCTGGAGAAGAATTGCTGCATTTTAAGTTTGTGAATGAGCTTGAATTTGAGAATGAGATTTTTTTCGGTTGGAGATGGTCTAAATCGAGGTTTGCAATCGGCGGTCAAACTAGCAATTTTTCAGTAAAGACAATGAACAAAAATCGCCAATTCTAATTTGAACCAGAGGTTTTTCACTGTAAAAAATTTTCTCATTTATTTTTTTCTAATTTTTTAAAAATAATACTAGGAATACAGTTCCGATCCCGATTTCGGGCGATCCAATAAACCGAAACCAGCATTTTGAAATTCAAATCGTAACCGAGAATCATATGAACATGTCTAATTTCATCAATAAAATCTAATAGGGGCTTATTTATTAATGCTCTATAAAATGTAATTAAAACTTTAACCATTCTAATGTTTATGTACCATTATCAAGGGGCTTTTTTGTAACTCGGAGTACCCATAGTCAATCAACAATTGATTTGAGCTGCACACTTCGAAAATGAAATTAATTTCCGAGGTCAGGTGAAGATATTTCAACTCCCCATTCATCAGCGAAAGTGAGGGAGTTTGAATTAATGGATCGAATATCTCATATGTATTGTCTGGATATTATTTCTAGAGATGTATGGTTGTTGTGGTGCCTTAAACGACAGTGTGCATGTGTGGTGTGATTGTTGTAGTGTAGTAAATGAAATTATTTTTTTATTACTATATATTAATCAGGAATTAGTATTAAGATAACTAAGTGTTTTAAAATAAAGACCATTAATCAAAAGTTTTCGTCAACCGATATTACAATTTACATGCTTACATCAACATTTAATGAGACTATTTTTTAAAATGGTGAAAGACTACTTTTTCGTATAAACAACTACGCGCGTGTAAATAGGATGCGAAGGGTATATTTGTAATAAACTGCGTGGATTAGCGAAATGACGGATCTGTCCCTGACCTGACTGAGATCTGTTGCTCTATATAGGCTGATTTTGATGTTTTAGTTTATATCCAAATTCCAAACCAAAACTGAGCGCAAAAAAAATAAATTTCGAAGCCATCGTTGAATCTTTGCCGCCCATACTCAGAAAATCGTTTCAAAAATCTATTCTACCAAAGCAAATCTAAAAGGAAAGAAGAAGTGGGCAGCGATTTAAGTAATGGAAAACCTTGATGGCGAGTGGGAGCTCGTAAACGACGATGGTTTCGTTTACAAGCGCAAGAAGCGTTCAAGATCAAGTACGGATCCCATCGCATCGTCTTCCGCTGTCGATCCTCCGCCGGATCCGACGGCGGAGATTCGGCACCGAATGGAGCGGAAGAAGAGGGCTCTTCTGAAGCTGAGGGATAAGTATTCGAAAGAGATCAGTCGTTGGGAACTTTTGTCGAACACCTTGAAGGACGTTTCGGAAAATCAGGACGCACTCGTCGCGACGTCGGTCTCCGAGGCACCAGCCTCGGAGGAGCCGTCGCGGGTGGAGGAGACTCCTCGTGGAGCCGTAATTGATGAATTATTGGGTCAGGTAGTATTCTAGACCCTTAGTAGATTCGAAATTTGCCTCTTTTAATTTGAAGCTTATGTTGGAGTTTATTTCAGGTCATCAAAACTATTTTCTATATCATCTGCTTTGAACCCTACTTTTTTTTTGCTTCAAAATTTGGAGAATACATTTTATTTAGTAAAAATGCCACCTTTAGATCTATGGCATGGCGTGTAAGGAGAGAACTAAAAATCTAAAGAAAGAGTACTTCTTAATTGGACTTTTTCAAATGTTTAGGTTGAAGCACAAGAGGCTATGATTCAAAGGGTCTCCAATTTATGCGACGTTGCCGAATCATTATGCAGTGCAGAAGAGGAGAGATTGCAAAAGCAGCTCACTGAACTACCGATTTGGGATCCATCACCTCAAGAGCTCATGGCCGCATTGTCCGAACGATAGACGTTACTGTAAGATCGGATTGGCCCCGACAAATCGGTAAACTAAGGGAGACCCTTTCATTTTGTATCGCCTGTGTATGCCATTATGATTTTTTTGCTTGCTTTTGTGGATATGTACAACTCACCTCGATGGATTGCTACTCCCTAGTTAAGTGGTTGTGAAAGATGAGCGCTTTCCTCTCGATAGGCATTGTCGACGCGCTTTTGCTATATTTACTTGTAGTCGGGCTGGGCTAGAGTGTTTTTTTTTTTATGTTATTTTCTTGATGGACAATATGTTTATGAATGCAAGTTAGTTTCTCTTATCTGGGCAGTAGTGGTATGCCTGAAAGCTCGTAGGTTGTACGATGAAATGCCTGAAAGAAATGAGGTTACATGGACGTCGACTGATTCTGGTTTGCTGAAGCACGAAAATGTTAGTGAAGAAGCGATATGGTACTTTGAAAGGTACCCCTTTTCAGACGTCTTCTCGTGGACTGCAACTATTGGCGGGCTTGTTCGGAATGGTCGTAGTTTTGAAGCAACGGAGCTATACAAGAAGATATACATTCTTGGATAATACCTATTGTGTCCTATAATCCATCACCCCGAATTAGCTCATGCTTTCGTCCGTTTCTATTTGCTTGTTCCCATTGTGTTTAGTTAGATAAAGGTCTCAAGTACTTCAGTTCGACGGAGAAGGTTTATGGCATAAAGCCAAACGGGACGCACTAAACCTGCGTGTTGGATATGTTGTCTCGTCCGGGAAGGCTTCAATGGGCTGCTCTACTCAGTGGTTGGTTGTAGTAAATACAGAGACGAACTACTTGTCGAGAAAGTTGTGGATAAGCTAGCAGAAATGGTAGATGCAAAATATGGTGGCCCTTATTGAAATACATGAACGGATTGGATTTACAGTGTGAATGGATTTAATAAATTGGTTCGACTATTCGAATTCAAGAATGTATTAAGTCAGTTGAAAAATCTTCCTCCACCTACAAATAGAGGTCTTATTTTTCACTTTCAACACATCGAAGCAGGACAAAATAGAAACAGAGAATTCAAAGTGTCGAATTGGTGTTAGCCTTTCTTTCGTTGTTCGTCTTATGTTTCAGTTCGTCGATACGTTTCCGTGGTATTTTGTTTTGAAAAACAATT
Organism: Lindernia subracemosa; assembly: GCA_028392965.1. Classification (NCBI taxonomy): domain Eukaryota; kingdom Viridiplantae; phylum Streptophyta; class Magnoliopsida; order Lamiales; family Linderniaceae; genus Vandellia; species Vandellia subracemosa. The sequence continues at coordinate 132,909 of JAQPCC010000137.1, read as the reverse complement.
GTCCACTATTTTTTTAATTTTTTTTTTTTTTTTTGCATATTCCGGAGGAAAGAAATATGTTTTAAGGAAACTCCCCAAATAAAAAGTGGACATTTAAACCCCTAAAAAATAAGCCAGAAGTCAATCCCAAGTTGATTATTTAATAGAGTCGTTTCTGGCCATTACTCAGGCCACTTTTGATGGAGTAAGATGGTGATGGTTATTACAATACAATATAGGCTTAAATATTTTAGTACAATATCTTTGGGGAGGTGGCGTTTTAAGGACACTTAAGTAAGGAGTGACAATTTTAATCCTGTAAGTATCAAAATTGAAGAAATTTAAGAACACTTAGTTAAGGGTGTCAATTTTAGTCATGTAAGAATATAATTTGAAGCAATTTTAATCCTGTAAGTACAGAAATTTATAAGTTTAATTGTCCGAAAATTGCTTCAATTTCAATACTTACACGATTAAAATTGTTACTCTTAACTTTAAGTGTTGCTACAATTTTGATACTTACAAGATTAAAATTGTCACTTCTAACTTAAATGTTAAAATCTCACCCTCCTAAGTCCCAAAGATACAAGACTAAAAATATATTTAACCTTTATAATATCTATCTATAATATATAACTACTAAAAAGAAGTTTGTAGAAGAGGTCCCCATTATATAATATGCGGCGTTGGCGATTGGGATGTCGAAGGAGCTTTGCTCGTGCTGCCTGCTTCTTGTCACTTCGCCGTAGTAATTCTATGCCATTCGTATTCGTTGCCCATAGAGTCGCCGCGCGCCACGCAAAATCTTATTATATGTTTGCTTTATAGCATATAATTATAGAGGCGCCAAAGCTTTAGGGCCCCTCCCTCCCTCCCTTGGGCCTTCACTTGGTTGTCATCTTCTCAATTGACTACATAATATTATTATTATTATTATTATTATTATTATTATTTGGATGGCAAAAAATCATGGGAGAGCTGACAATGATTCTCCGTTCGTGAAAGCACATGGACGAAACGAGGAGGAGATTCATGTTTTCAATTCATCTCCGTCTCCCCGGCGATCCCATTTGAACCAAACAGTGATGTTCAGTTCCCAATTATATTTATTAAGAAGAATTATGGAGTAGTTTATGTGATATGAAATCGTATTTTGTCGTATAGATCCGTCTTTTGTCGTAATTTGTATCTTTAATAAGTCTGTTTTTGTTAATGTTTTTGTAGCTTATAAATAAACAGATGTATTTTTATTTTTATATTTTTATTTTTTGTAATTTTATCATATCATTATTTTATTTATTATGGAGTCACAATCTCATCCCACTTGGGTGGGTAGGATAGCATGGACCCCTGAATTATTCGATAACCCATCGTCGTACAGTGATTTTCCATCCTTGAACCAATGCGTCATAAACAGGAATTTAGTATGAAGATTATATGTACATATTAGTCCCAAACCCCTCCATCATCATCATCATCATCATTATCATCATCATCATCATCATCATCTATTTATAGGGTTCTATTCTCATTCTCATCATTCAACAACAGCCAGAAAAATACAAACAAATATCTTCCTTAGGTCTCAACATGGAAACACTTCACAGCCATAATAAATGTGTGTGTTTGAAGCCTTTTAATTCAGCCATAGCATATCCATACTCTAAATTCTTGCAGCCATCAAAATTGATCAAATGTAAAGACAAAAAGAGTCGCATGCTTCTTATATTTTTAGTAGGTCAAAGAATGTTGACGACCTCCCACGTACTTAAAAAAGATCCTTCTAACATTAGTAATCAATCCTCCAACACCACATATGTAAGAACTGCACATCCAAGACATGGCGAGCTACGCTTTGTCTCTGCCCACATCGAAGCCGTTTCTCCGTTCTATCAAGCAGCGGCGGCTAAAACCCGACAGCAGATTACGCCCAATAAGTCGCCCGAGCAGTCTCCTAAATCCATGCAGTTACCGTGTATCTCGTCCTTGCGGGCTGATTTCATTGCCGGCCGTCGTCGAAAGAAGTTCGAGCCGCCGATGTAATGAAGAACGCGACGTCAGAGTGAGGTCGGCCGCGGAAAGCAGCACGAACGGTGTAATAAGTAGTGATGGAAGAAGGTTCGGGACACTGATTCTTGGATTCATGTTTGTGGTGTGGTATATGTTGAACATATACTTCAACATCTTCAACAAACAGGTTGGTCTTCGATTCATCCTAAAACTAATTGGTGATAGGTGAGGTTGACTCTTGAATATATTAGGTGAGCCGGATGAATAGAATTATCCGATGTGGGATATGATAGAAATCTCAACAGATTCTCTTACTCTTTCAGTCTACTTGTGAATCGAATGGTAATTAGTTTGTTGTATGGTTCGCCGAAACGGTCGCGGACGCCGAAAAAAACACGAATGTTCCAGTTCCATTGCATTTGCATGGAAAGGTCGCGGCCGTTACGCTGCTTTTCTCATTAGACTCAAACCGACTACTAGATGATCGATCTATGTACCGAATGCCTTTGTTTGGATGATAATCACATTGTTCAGAAACTCAATTATTATTTTTGAATAGATAGTCATATGCCAACGACATTTGGTGGTTTCTTCCTAACCCCAGATCATACATATGCTCGTTTAATCCTAAATATCGTCCTAAAGTCTCTGTCTGAGTATCGTCGTTCCAGCCGATATATCACCATTTTGGCCTACCGTCGTTCCGGCCGTGATATCTTGCCATTCCTATCAATATCAGCCGCGGCAATAAAAAAAAAGCATTGAACAATGTTTCCTGATTTTCAGGTACTGAAGGTTTTCCCATACCCGGCGACGGTGACCGCCTTCCAGTTTGGCTGTGGTTCGACCATGGTGTTTCTCATGTGGGCATTAAATCTCCATCCCAAGCCGAAGATTACAAGGTCTCAGGTATATATCGATCCCACTAAACTGACGCAACCATGCTGTTGTTCGAGTGATATCCGAGCCTCGATTTTTTCTTTTTTATCAGTTCGAAGCCATCTTTCTGCTGGCGTTGGGGCACACCGTCGGGAATCTGCTGACGAACGTGAGCCTTGGGAAGGTCGCTGTGTCATTCACGCACACGATAAAGGCCATGGAGCCTTTCTTCACGGTTTTGCTTTCGGCCCTCTTCGTCGGTGAGGTATAGCACTTAATATGCCCGTCGATGTCTATGTTTCGATTCACGCCCCGTTAATGGATCGTTCGTCTTGATTAAACAGATGCCCTCGATATGGGTCGTGGCTTCTCTCGCGCCTATCGTTGGCGGCGTGGCGCTGGCGTCATTTACGGAAGTCTCCTTTAACTGGTAAGAAAATCAACCGTCCCAAAAGTCGAAGTTAACGAATGATTGCATGCCATCCGAGGCTGATAACTTGGTCACATAAACAGGATTGGATTCGGAAGTGCAATGGCTTCTAATCTCACCAACCAAACCCGAAATGTTTTCAGCAAGAAGTTTATGATCAGAAAGGAGGTAAGTAAGACATATGTTCGAAATCTAGTTTTGAGAAAAGAACAAAACGTAACTGCGTCATTCTTCAATATTAGGAAAAGCTCGACAACATCAACCTCTTCTCCGCGATGACGGTCACTTCGTTCTTACTGTCGATACCAGCCGCCATCTTCTTGGAAGGCGTAAAGATCAGTCCTTCATATTTCCAATACGCAGTAAGTGTTTCCGCATTTTTACTAACTATTAGTGCTTCGACATCGAGTCGTAAATAATTTATTACATTGGCGTAGGCAAGTCAAGGCGTGAACGTAAAAGATTTGTGCGTCCGAGCTCTTCTTTGCGGTTTCTGCTTCCACACCTACCAACAGGTACTGGTCTCGTATTTTAAGCTTGAAGGGAGTATATCATATTTTAATTTTTTATATTTTTATTTCCAACAATAAATACACCTCGAAATTTCCCGTCTGAATATTTGTATAAGTAGCCTAATTAATCTTGCGCAGGTTTCTTACATGATACTGCAAATGGTATCGCCGGTGACGCATTCGGTGGGGAACAGTTTGAAGAGGGTGGTCGTCATTGTCTCCTCCGTCATCTTCTTTCAGACGCAAGTGTCGCCCGTAAATGCATTAGGTAAGATATTCTTGATCGTCCCTTTTCCATCTATCGAACATAGCGAGTAAAACATGCATGAATAACGAACTATCGATCGATCGCAGGGACTGCTATGGCGCTTGCTGGAGTCTTCTTGTATTCGAGGGCGAAGAGGATCCAATCGAAAGCTGCTTAACACCTTTTTTTTTTTCTCAGACAAAGTGTTGAGTGATAGACGATTGCTGTAATAAAGAACAATAAAAGTCGGTAGATCATCGATGAATGCCGGCATGTAAAGCTTCGTGAAGATAGACAATTAACTATAGAATGATAAAACAGCCACTGTTCTTGTCTGATCGAACTTACGACACATACAAAAGATTCGAAACGAATTAACAGATAGTTATAACTAAACTAAGGGCCAAAACGATCAATTCGATCCGATCTAGACTAGATCAAGGGTCCGATGATATTCAAAGAAGAGCGAAAAGATTATTTACCTTCCAAACCGTCGCTACTGTACTAACTCTGCAAGGTCACCCATCGATGGAAAGGACGAGCTCACCAATTGCTGAGCATCGATCGACTGAACATTGTCAAATGGTTAGTTCTGTTCCACCGCCGGACTTTTTTTTTTATTTGTCGATAATATTTCCGTTCGTAATTAGGGTTTTAGTTATGCAAGCTAAAATTCTATTCGAACGTAGGAAAACAACGGTTAACGGTAATATACTCTCGATTTGGCGAAATGATTAGTATTTATTACAAATTTTAGACGTGCCAAACATGCAAACTTCAAATGAATGTGAATGCTGTTTATTACAAATTCTCTTCCTGCATGGATCTATCTCTTTCACTTGCTCCTGGAATTCGATTCCTATGCATAGTCCATCAAACATTCAGTTTATTCCATTTATTTTTCCTGCAAAAAACAATATTACATCGCAGTTTTCTACGACTAATTAATAACAAGTAGTTATATGTCAAGCACTAGTTAAAGAGAGTCATGCATAAACATCATATTCTTATAAAAAGTCCTCAAAGAGTAACGCAAGATTAATTCAATGACCAAATGAGGACATGCATCTCATATAGGAAATAAACCCTAACGTTGTTAACGAGTTGCATATAGCACAAGGTAGATTATAGACTTACTTGCGTAGTATGATACTGCATTTTTTTTTTTAATTCTCAGCGGTGATAGGTTCTGCTGATTAGTCTTTCGAGGGGTATTCCTCATATGATGGAGGCGACTTGTACGATGGATAATTCTCATATGACGGTGGTGGTTTCTCATATGATGGCAGGGACTTGTATGGGGGATACTTTTCATACGACGGTGGTGATTTCTCATATGATGGTGGGGACTTGTATGGGGGATACTTTTCATATGACGGAGGTGATTTCTCATATGACGGTGGGGACTTATACGGAGGATACTTCTCATATGAGGGTGGTGACTTCTTATATGATGGTGGCGACTTGTATGGAGGATACTCTTCATATGATGGATGCGACTTGTAAGAGGGATACTTCTTGTATGGAGGGGATTCATCATATGACGGTGGTGACTTATACGAGGGATATTTTTCATATGATCTTGTTGACTTATATGGAGGATACTTTTCATAAGATGGTGGCGACTTCTCATACGATGGTGGGTAATTATACGAAGGATACTTCTCATAAGGTTCTGGCGACTTGTATGTAGGAGACTCGTCATATGGCTGCGGCGATTTGTATGGCGGGTATTTTTCATATTGTGGCGACGACTTGTATGGAGGGTATTTCTCATATGATGGTTGCGACTTATATGGAGTATACTTTTTGCATGGTTGATACTCCTTTGGCGGTGATTTATAAGGAGGATATTTCTCTGGCGGTGGAGGAGATTTGTCGTAGTAGTCCGCATTAGCTATCGAAGGCGAGCAAATGACAAGTAAAGCTAACAAAAGTGAAGCCATATTAGAAGACTTCATTGTTTTTGCTTTCATGCTTGAGTGAATTGCATTGAACGACACTTCCTACATCCCCTTTTATAGCTTGAATTTTAATGTTGATAAAAAGCAATGTGATTTACAGTCTGTCAAATTGTATTCTTGTGGGATTCATTACATTCCTATTATGAGTATTTATTGCCTTACTCGACCAGCCCGGCCGTAAGTTCTCTGTGTCCGACGAAGCATTGTAATTAGAATAATATTTAGTAATTGATAGATAGCTTTTAAGTGCTGACAAGTATTATTTCTTCTTTCTTTTCTATTACATGATTCCATTCATTTAACAAATAAATAAATTCTAACTGAATGATGAAGAAGTGCACGTCTAAAGCTTAGTCTTTCGACAAACACATATACTACATTTGTAAAAGTAACAAACTATAAAGGAGGCCATTAATTATAGATTTGATCGACTGCCCTCATTAGATTCCTTAAAGTATATATTTGTAGTGTTTAGACGGAAATAAATATTAGTTATGAACTGGTTTCTTCAGCTTAACACTCCCATTCAACTTGGACTTTGAAATATTTTGATAGGTCCAACTTGGAGAGATACTTGAATACGCATTAGTTTTAGTTGTGTTTAGATAATATGTGATATGAATTTTTGGGGTGTTTGGTTGATGGGTTTAAATAATGACGTCTGATGTATTTGGTAGATGAGTTTAGATGGTATTAGGCTTAATTAAATTAAATTACAATCTTAGTCTTATTTTTTTTATTTAAAATTTTTAGAAATAAAGGATAAATTTGTCAAATATGAATGGCATTGGATAAAGGGAGGGAAATTGGCTGATTTAGTGAATACCTTAGTGGGAGTATTAACAATGTATTAACTAAATCGAGAGAATAACAAAAATAGTTAACTTTTAAAAATCTAATTACAAAAATAGTTAACTTTTTAAAACTATTTCAAAACTAGTTAACTTTTTAAATTTTAATTATTATTATTATTATTTACATTTTCGCAACAAAAATGTTTAAAATTGCAAATTTTCACTATTATTATTTCAATTAAGCAAAATATTACTGATAATTATATTTTTAACCCCAATTGTCATTTTTAAGAATTTTTACTTAACTCATTTTTTAACCCTCGGTTAATGTTAACTTATGTATGATATTTGATATCTAAGTGCAGACCAATCGAACAACTGCAAGAATATTAGAAAGCTTGTAAAGTAAACACATCAACAAGATAAGTATTCGTTAAAATTCAAGTTCTTCTTTGATTCTAGTCCGTGAATTCTTCTCTATCCAATGTATTAATATTGTATTATCATTTACAAACTTCTATGTTAGTGAGAAATGCAGAGCAATAATTGAATTCGACATAATTTCTGCAAATTGAAAATCGAAGTTTCAGGAACAATGTGAATTAAAACATAGCACATTATTTGGGCCTGTGCAGTCTGGCTCATAGCACATGGCCACCCAATTTTAGAGCTTAATTTTAAATGTCAGGAGGCCCCTATCATATATGGCCTCACTTTGATAAAAACATTGGGCTACCTAAATTAAAAAAAAACGGCCATGATCAGACATGAAACTAAATTTTTGCAGCGGAATCTATAGCATGATAAAACAGCAACGGTTTTGTTCGATCGGCACATACATAGATTCAAAACGAATTTACAAAGTCTTAACTGAACTAGGGATCAAAAGCAGCAGACACGTGGACCCCAAACGATCTATTCAATCGGCCGATCTAAATACGAATAATGTGCATGATGGTCTTGAGTAGATCGAGGTCCCGATGGTACTCAAAGAAGAACGACGATTCTTTACCTTCTAAACCATCCCTACTGTACTGACTCTGCTACCGCCCGCAAGGTTGTTGCTCGGGCTGCCCCCCAACGACAGGTCGAACCCAATCGATGCAGAGGATGATCTCACCAACCGCTGAGCATCGATGACTGAACATTGTCGAAATGTTTAATTTCTGGTGCACAGGTGGACTCTTTTTTTTTTAAAAAAAAAAATTCTGAGGATAATATTTCCGTTGCGAGTTAGGGTTTTAGTTATATGCAAGTTTTAACTCTATTCGCAAGCAAGCAAACAACGGTTTGTGGTAATATAAACTCTGGATTTGGCCATATAATTAGTATTATTACAAAATAAAGATGTGCCAAAACATGCATAGCAAATCCATAACTTCAAATGAATGTTAAGGCTTTTATTACAAATTCTCTTCATCCCTTCATTATTCTTGCATGGATCCATCCCTTTCGCTTGCTCCAGGAATTTGATTCCCATGCATCGTCCATCAACACATTCAATTTATTCCATTTAATTTTCCTGCAAAAACAATATTACTTCAGCTTTCTATAACTAGTCACATCATAAACTTTGGAAATCAACGATGTCATGTACTAGTTAAAGAGAGTCAAGGTAGACATCATATTCTTACACAAATGACCTCCAAAAACGCAAGATTGAGCTAATAGTTAAAGAACTTTGTTAATTCAACGACCAAATGAATAATGACAACATGCATCTGATATAGGAAATAAACCCTAACATTGTTAATTCTACACATAGCACAAGGTAGATTATTGACTTACTTGTGTAATATGATGCTGCATTTATTTTAATTCTCGGCAGTGATAGGTTCTGCTGATTTATATTTAGAGGGGTATTCCTCGTATGATGGTGGTGATTTTTCATATGATGGTGGGGACTTGTACGAGGGATACTTTTCATATGATGGTGGGGACTTATACGGAGGATATTTCTCATATGATGGTGGTGATTTACTATATGATGGTGGGGACTTGTACGAGGGATACTTCTCATATGAGGGCGGTGATTTCTCATATGATGGTGGGGACTTGTATGAGGGATACTTCTCATATGATGGTGGGGACTTATACGGAGGATATTTCTCATATGATGGTGCTGATTTCTCATATGACGGTGGGGACTTATACAGAGGATATTTCTCATATGACGATGGTGATTTCTCATATGATGGTGAGGACTTGTATGAGGGATACTTTTCATATGACGGTGGTGATTTCTCATATGATGGTGGGGACTTGTACGAGGGATACTTCTCATAGGATGGTGGAGACTTGTTAGGAGGATACTTCTCATATGAGGGTGGTGATTTCTCATATGATGGCGGCGATTTGTAGGAGGGATACTTTTCATATGGTTGTGGTGACTTGTAAGGAGGGGACTTCTCATATGATGGTGGCGACTTGTATGGAGGATACTCTTCATATGATGGATGCGACTTGTAAGAGGGATACTTCTTGTATGGAGGGGATTCATCATACGACGGTGGTGACTTATACGAGGGATATTTTTCATATGATCTTGTTGACTTATATGGAGGATACATTTCATAGAATGGTGGCGACTTCTCATACGATGGTGGGTACTCATACGAAGGATACTTCTCATAAGGTTCTGGCGACTTGTATGAAGGAGACTCGTCATAAGGCTGCGGCGATTTGTATGGCGGGTATTTTTCATATGGTGGCGACGACTTGCATGGAGGGTACTTCTCATATGATGGTTGCGACTTATATGGAGGATACTTTTCGCATGGCTGATACTCCTTTGGCGGTGATTTATACGGAGGATATTTCTCCGGCGGTGGAGGAGATTTGTCGTAGTAGTCCGCATTAGCTATCGAAAGCGAGCAAATGACAAGTAAAGCTAACAAAAGTGAATCCATATTAGAAGACTTCATTGCTTTTTCTTTCATGCTTGAGTGAATTGCATTGAACGACACTTCCTACGTCCCCTTTTATAGCTTGAATTTTCAATTTTGATAAAAAAAAAAAAACAAAAAACAATGTGATTTACAGTCTGTCAAATTGTATTCTTGTGGGATTCATTACATTCCTATTATGTGTATTTATTGCCTTACTTGATGAGTAAGTAATCTGTGTCCAACGAAGCATTTGTAATTAGAGTAATATTTAGTAATTAATCTTAAGTGCATATAAGTAATAATAATACTTCTTCTTTCTTCTTGTATTTAAGAAATAAATTCTAACTGAATGATCAAGAGAAGTGCACGTTCAAACCAATTTTTTGCAACAAACACATATACTAGATTTGTAAAAATAACAAATTATGACGGAAGACGTTTAACTATAGATTCTTAGTTTCCTTAAATTATATATTTGTAGTATTAAGACGAAAATAAATATTAATTATGATTTGTTAAAGACTCTTTTTGGGTGGCCTCTGTTAACACTAATGGATGAGTGGATTGAGGCGTTGGGGCTATGCGGAGGAAATTTGATTATTCGTACTGTAAATAGCTAAAATGTCAACATTTAGCAATGAGTAAAGAAATGTGGTCTTACAACCAATCAATCTGAGGAACTGATATGTCAGTTCTTTTGTTTTCAAGAGTGAAGAGGATAGTAATGCATAATGGAGGGGGAATACCATTTTTGGTCCCAATTTTGAGGTATGGGCGTTTTTGGTCTCCATGTTCCGATGTTTCACTTTTAATCCCAAATGTTATCGATTTTGTATCGTTCTTTTATTCACCAGTTAATTTAACAATTAGTTTGGATGGGATTTCCGTGCTGGACCAGCCTGAATTTACACACCGTTTTGGTTTCTTGTTCTTCTGCCCGTAAAATCTGGGCTGACCCGGCCCGACCTGTAATATTTGTTGGTTCGGCCAGTAGTTCCGCCCAAACTAACGGTTAAGTTAACATGTGGACCAAAATGGCTAAACATCGATAACATTGGAGACTAAAAATGGCATTTCGAAACATGAGAGACAAAAAACGTCCATACCCCAAACATTAGGGACCAAAAACAGTATTCTCACCGTAATGGATAGGTGATTGTGTAATAATGCATAGTAAATGGAGATAGATCATCGATGCATGCTACCAAGTAAAGCTTCCTGAAGATAGACGGACGATTAACTCGTTGGGTTTTGAACTATTGGGCATTGGCCACAATGGGTTAAATAACCCAATGTAGTTCAATTTTTAATCGGATTTTAAAATTGAGAAATCATCGTTCAACGAATCGCATGATTTAGGAATCTAAATTTACGTATGAGGAGATATTTATAAACTATTAGTTTGCTCAAGGATGAATGAAAAAGTAATTAATAAAGTTGGCCCAGTAATTTTTTTCTATTAATGAACCAATGTATAAGTGAAGGTAACAAATGTCTCTACCCGGAAAGTCAAATCAAGAATTCCTTAATCATATAGTTACATATGTTTGCCTTATGTGTGTTATTATATATTAATACCCACATTTGGTGAGGGAGTCTCTCGAGGGCTCGTAGGTTGAGTGCCCCGTGTGTAATGGGCGCTTTGACAGTGCACTTCGCACGTGCACATCGTCGCGAGGAATACTGAGGAGCTTAAACTCATACCCCATTGACGTGGCTCCGGGAATGATGTTCGTATAGGTTGCACGCGGTGTTTCAAGGGAGGCTGACTAAGCATTGACTGGACAATGACTAGGCATGCTGAGATGGCAGTATCCGTTTGGTCGAAGAGGGATAATGGATCGCAAAGCGACCCGATTCACAGAACTGTTGGCGATTTGATCTAAATCATCACGTTCAGTCCGAAGAGATGTGATATGGATCCAGCGGATCAGAGCAAATCAATTCCCAAAAGTTGTCAGGTGGGTTTGTGGGTTAGGTCGTGGCCCGTGAGATCGAATCATCCCTCCCACAATTCCTTGAGTAGTCCCCGTGAGATTTATTTCTCATGACTATCGTTGTCAGGTGGGTTTGGGACGTATTCATCTGACCTCGGAGATTAGTCCCACCACTGGAGTCAGGGGTGGATCTAGCATAGGGCCTGAAAGGGCCACGGCCCCCCCGAAAATTTTCGAAATTTTTACTTATATATATACAATATTGTTTTAGTACTTACAAGTATGATAATATGTTGTGTACTGTACTATGTTAACCACTAGCCTAGTGGTTTGTAGTAAGGCTGTTTGCTTGGGAGGTGGTGAGATCGATTGACGCTTGGAACATTTTTTTATTTTTTAAAGTCAGTCTAGTTTTATACTTATTCTTTTTAAGTCTATATTTAGTAAGTTTAATTATTTTTTATATTAGTTTAATTTAATATTTCTAATTATTTTCATAACATATTTCATTTTCTAAAGTCAGTCTATTTTTACTTATTCTTTTTAAGTCAATATTTAATAGTTCTAATTATTTTTTATATTAGTTTTATTAATATTTATAATTTTTTCCATAATCCATTTGAATTGATTTCTAATTTTAGATTATTACGTCATCTTTATTTGTTTAACTTTTTCTTTTTCGTTTTTTGGTAATTATGTAATATGAGTTAATAATAAAAATAAAATAAATCAATATATAATTTTGCAGCTTTTCTTCACCACATATAAAGTGTGCTATTTCCTCCTCTATTTTCATTATATCATATTATTATTATATTAGGTTATATCATATAAAATATGAAGCTAGCCCTGATCTGATGTCTTATAATTGTTCGAACTTCGTCAACGTTATTATCCGTTTGTCTTTTTTATATTGATATTTATTTGTGTTACTTATAGTGAATTAAACTTTTTTATGATCATAGATTCAATATATTTCAATGAAAAATTTTGTTCCAATTGATAAACTTTCTCAAATGAATGAAGAAAATGAAATCTATTTTCTACGTTGAACCCATCACAATATTAATATTCAAATTTATATTACGGCCCCCCGGTCGTAAAATCCTAGATCCGCCCCTGACTGGAGTGTGTGGCGCAATTAAGCCTCCGCCAGATCTGTCTGGCTCAAAAGCCCACGCCGGTATTTAGGGGCTAGCCCATACCCAACTCTTCGGAACATAGAAAATAAGTCCACCAGAAGCTGAAAATTTATTCACTCCAATCCTTGCATTTACAAATCATAGCAGACACCTCCCCTCTTTCAAATAAAGCAAGAAAGTTCTGAGTATCAGAGTAGTCCGTCGAGATTTTGTTTGGTTGTATTACGACAACAAAGTCTGAAGTCGTGTCTTGAAAACACTTTTCGCAACTCGAGAGCACTGTAGTTCAGAGAAATTTCATGTTACGAACAACAAATCAAAGCCGTGCCTCGACTTGCGCCGTTTATATATTCCACTAGCCATTATCAAAACCCTCCCCTGAACAACACAACTATATACTTGTGCGGTTATAACAAACATCTTTTCAACTACTTTATCTAAGTTCAGGATGATCTAATCAACCTTAGCTTTCATCATCGACAGACTGAACATCGTCAAAATGATTAATCCTACTGCTCGGGCAGACTCTTTCTTCTTCTTTTTTTTTTTTTTCTAATTTGCGGAAAATATTTCGGTTGCTAGTTAGGGTTTTAGTTGTATGGAAGCTTTAACTCTATTCGATCGACGATCGAAAGCAAACAAAGGTTCACGGTAATATATACTGTGGATTTTACCAAATGATTAGTATTATTATCAAATTGAAACGTGCCAAAAGCATGAAAAACAATCCAAAACTTCAAATGAATGTGAAGGCTTTTATTACAAATTCTCTTCTTGCATGGATCCATCCCTTTCACTTGCTCCTGGAATTTGATTCCCATTCATCGTCCATCAACCATTCACTTTATTCCATTTATTTTTCCTGCAAAAGAAACAAATATTACATAACTTTCTACTACTAATTAGGAGTCATGTCATAAACTTTGGAAATCAACGAATAGTTATATGCCATGCACTGCTTAAAAGTGCATGCTTATCATTCTTATGGCAGAGAAGAGAATATATATTCAAGACTCAGCTAACAGCTAATGAGCTTAGTATGTCACCATTAGTTCACTATGAACTATTCAACAACCAAATGCCGACGCTCATCTGATGTACGAAATAAACCTTAGTATTGTTAGAGAGAATTGCATATAGTGCAAGAATTGTTGATAGACTTACTTGCATAATATGGTGCTGCATTATTTATTTTTTAATTCTCTATGGTGATAGGCGATGATGATTTGTATGAAGGATATTTGTACGAGGGGTATATTTCATATGATAGAGGCGACTTGTACGAGGGATACTTCTCATACGACGGTGGTGACTTGTAAGAAGGGGACTTCTCGTATGAAGGTGATGATTTCTCATATGAAGGTTGTGACTTGTAAGGAGGGAACTTCTCGTATGAAGGTTGTGACTTGTATGGAGGATACTTCTCATATGATGGTGGTGATTTCTCATAAGTTGTTGGTGATTCGTATGCAGGAGACTTTTCATATGATGGTGGTGACTTGTACGAGGGATACTTTTTGTATGGAGGCGATTCATCGTATGATGATGGTGAATTGTAAGGGGGATATTTTTCGGATGATCTTGGTGACTTATATGGACGATACTTTTCATAGGATGGTGGGGACTTCTCATACGATGGTGGGTAAGAATACGAAGGATACTTCTCATATGGTTCTGGTGACTTGTATGGAGGATACTTTTCATATGATGGTGACGACTTGTATGGAGGGCATTTCTCATATGGTGTGGGCTTGTATGGAGGATACATCTCATACGATGGTGAGTAATTATGAGAAGGGTACTTCTCATATGGTTCAGATGACTGGTATGGAGGATACTTCTCATGTGATGGTGACGACTTGTATGAGGGGTATTTCTCATATGGTGGAGACTTGTACGGAGGGTACTGCTCATATGGCGGGTATTTCTCATATGGTGGGGACATGTATAGAGGGTACTTCTCATATGGTTCAGATGACTTGTACGGAGGATATTTCTCATGTGATGGCGACGACTTGTATTGCGGGTATTTCTCATATGGTGGAGACTTGTACGGAGGGTACTGCTCATATGGCGGGTATTTCTCATATGGTGGGGACTTGTATGGAGGGTACTTCTCATACGATGGTGGAGATTCGTATGGAGGCAATTTCTCATATAATGGTGGCGACTTGTAGGGAGAGTATTTCTCATATGGTGGCGGTGATTTATAAGGAGGATATTTCTCCGGCGATGGAGGAGATTTGTCGTAGTAGTCCGCATTAGCTATTGAAAGAGAGCAAATGACAAGTAAAGCTAACAAAAGTGAAGCCATATTAGAAGTCTTCATTGCTGCTTGAGTGAATTGCATTGAACACACTACCTATGTCCCCTTTTATAGCTTGAGTTTTAATGTGATAAAAGTAAATGTAATTTGATAAATTGTATATGGATGGAGGCTTAAGTAGTTACAAATATTAATTATTCTTTCTTTTTATTACATGATTTCATTCATTTAACAAATAAATTCTCAACTGAATGATCAAGAAGTGCACGTTTCGAACATATTCTTGCACAAAAAAAAAAAAAAACACACACACACATACAAGATTTGTATTCATCATATCCTTAAATGATATATTTGTGGGATTAAGACGAAAACAAATATTAACTAAGATTTGTTGAAGACTTCTTTTTTTGTTAGTAAATTGTTGGGCTGCATCATTTATTAGAGAACCCTCCATACGAAAACAACGAACCCTAGTCGACCAAATCGATTTACGGCAAAATCGTTCTAGTCGTCCGAGGCTGATGTAGACGACTTAAAGGGATCGGCTTTGTCAGTTCAATGGCTCCACTAATGTGATTGTGTAATAAAAGCATGTAGATAGATGGAATATTCCCTAAATGCCGTCCGAAAAAGAAGCATGTATGGTCAGATTTTGAACTAATTTCTATATGTAAGGCTTCGGAAGAAAACTTAAAATGGTCTCAATGTTTATCATGTGTACTAATTTAGTCCATGATGTTTTTTCTGAACCAATTTAGTCCATAATGTTGTCGATTTTGGACCAAATTAGTTCTCCGTCACAATTAACGTCAATTTTAACATGAATTTTGCACGTGCCCCACACGTAGTCTCCTCCGTAAAAACTAACTAAAGGGGGACACGAAATTGAAAATTTCTCCTCCACAATTCGAATATAAGCTCTAAATCGCCAGCTTCATCGACCTCCATTAAAAGTAGAAAAGTACGACACGAACCCCAAAATCCTGCTAATGTTCCGACAAACCCTCTATTTTGGCAATGTAGATTCGAACTTCCTTTGCTAACACGACTTGTACAACCCCAAACCCGTTAAAATTGACATTAATCGTGACGAAATGACCAAATCGGTCCAAAATTGATAACATTGGGAACTAAATTTGTCAATAAAGTAAATATTGGGGACCATCCTTCAATAACAAAATCTATAGCACAATTAAACAAGATAAGCCATGATGTGAGAGATGAATTAACAGCATTGCACTTGACATAGATCAAATCATCCACCACATTTTTCGTTCTACTGAACCGAACGTAGACTGAAAATGGATTTACGAGCATTGTCATTGACATAAGGACCAACAATTAATGTTTATCGGAGAATAAGTGTCATCAGCACATAAACCAAAGCAACCGAATCAATCTTGGATCATCTACCTACGTGCACTGCTCATGATGTTCTTGACTAGATCAAGGATGCGAAAGTAATCGAAGAAGAGCGAAGACTCTTTACCTTCCAGCCCGTCCCTGCTCACTCTGTTGCTGCCAGCAAGGTTGTTGCACGGGCTGCCCCCGACCACAAGGTCGAACCCACCAATGGACCGGATGGTCTGTTCCAACAGCTCCCCATCGATCAGTTGAACGTCATCGTAATGCTTCAAGGTCCCCGTCTGATTCGTCTGCTCCCACCAGCTTCTCACGATGCTTTGGTTGACTTCAGATTTCTCTACAGACACTACGTTCTTCAGCTTAATGCCCAGCCTGTGGAGAGCCACTTCGGCGCCGCCTATCCCGGAGAAAAGGGACAGCACATTGATGCCATTGGGATACATATCTTTCAGCACAGAAAGGTGATAAGCCACTGTGTCCACCTGCGAAGAAAGAAATTACATTCGACGATTTATTACATCCAAACAAGTGATATCAAGGAAAAGGAAAAGGAAAGCTTGCCTGAAACGAGTTTCCCAAAGATTTGTATCTGTCGGTCCTGCTGACTCCTCCACCCCGAGTGTGGTTCTTGGGAAAGCCCAGTAACATCTCCACCTCGTCGGGCTCGAGAGGGGCGAGCTTGTTCCTCCCGACCCAGACCAAATTCCATTTACGGCATTGGTAAAGAACTTCCTTTTTGACGTTCTCCGGAGGATCACCTTCGAACCTCTCAAGTGCAGTACGGAGCCGATCAGTGAGACGAGCACTTGCCATTGCTGTTTGCACACAATTAAGCTTCTCCCTTGCGTCCCAAGATGGCCACCACCTCTTTGATAATGGAAATGCTTGATGAATAGTAAGAGGTGGAAGGGGGACGAGAGGAAACCTGTTCTCAGTGGGCAAGTTGTGGACATATCCACGTTTTCTTGCACAGGCGGAAAAGTAGAGAGAGTCCACGAACTCTGGCTCTATCTCGTACAGGAATCGCGATATTACATCCCACGCTCCCTTAGGAGTCAAAGCGACGTTTTCGTAATAGAAGAAGGGTGGCCCTTTAGCTACATCGGGCAGAGGTCGTCTGATCTGTCCAGATGGATGACCTGGCACGCCAAACCCAGTCATAGGGTTCGGCAGACGAATTGTCTCCTCGACTTCGGCCTTGATTCTCTCATGAGGTTTCTTCCTCTTTTTGCTGTTCATAATTGCATCACAAAGACGTTTTTTCTACGCAAGAAGACGTAAAATATATTAAATCACAGTCCAAAAATATGAAGCTAATTAGTAACTAAACTTGGGGTGGGATAAGGTGATATAAATTAGACAACACGGAACAGACAAAAGAAATTACTAACCTTGAGGTCATCCTCAAACAAAGAACGGGAATCGTCTTCCCGAGCATACTGAGCTGCGCATATAAAATCTGCAACAACAGATATTGAAGCTTCTGGTCCTGCAGCAATTTGATAGCAAAGCATTTAAAGAGTTAAAGTAGCTCCTTGAAAAGTTAAATCCATTTCCTTCTTAGGTGTGCCTCATCGTTACAAGATTTTTTCATGACTCACCACATCTGTCAATAGCGATCGAAGCCTCATCCATAGAATAGCCCATATTTTCCAAGACCAGCATTTTTTTCTCTTTGTCCGACAAAGATGCTGTGTTTGCGGCATTCTGAGATATGCATCTTGAGTTACTACTGTCACCCTGCAAACATAATTTAGCCCAATAAAATTCATGAACTACTTTCTACTGGGACAACAATCCTATAAAGTAGATTGTCAAAAGACCAATTATTACTAGCAATGATATTTCATAAGAGATGGCAAATGAGCTCCCATATGCACCAACCAACATGATGTCAAAAAAAAAAGGCCCAAGTAAAGCCAAGCCTATATGAGCTAGCTTACCATAAATGATCAACATTGCACACTTTGCAATATAAAACTCAACAGTCTACGCGTAAACATGGACTTTATAGAACTGGAAATGAAACAGATATTTGACTATTAAAATCAGTATGATTGGTTGTATTATATTGTGTTGTAACTGGTATAGTCATAGTATCAGCGATAGAAGTAGCTAAATGATAAGATGATGTACCTCTATTTCATCTTCTGACCAGCTATCGATCTCGGAAATATCATCCACAAAATTATCGTTGTTATCTGTTGTGCTTGGGTCGGAATTAGTTCTCACCAATTGCTGCGGAGAGTCTTCAAGAGCCTGTGGCCATAAGAGAACTGGATTATGAATACTTTCTAGGTTCCTTAAGAGGAAATATTGCAATATGCACAAGCCCGGCATATTTTCAGATGAAAGGAAAAAAGGCCATAGAGATTATTTGATGACATTCTCGATGTTTACACATATTTTACTTCAACTATATTTCTGCAGGTGCCTCATATTATTATGAGAAATCATATTCGATAATAACTATTTGTCTCTCTCACCTAAGACCAACCAAAGGGTGCGGCACGCAAAGATAACTTACCGAGTACGATAAAAGAGTATTCAATATCAATTCAACATCTTTGTCCCCTGCACAAAAGTGGACAGCATCAATCAAGCTCCTGTCTGTTATCAAAATTTAAGTTTGCATACACAGAAGCCATAAAATTACCACATTCCTCAATGGCCTTTGAGACCAATTTTCCTGAAAATCCCATTCCAGTAAAGTGGTTGATCAAGCTGATATGAGGAGAGGACGTGCTGGCCTACACGTAGAAAAAAAAAATGCTTGTAAAATGACCAGTTTTTAGCAATGATATTTTTCATATAAGATGGCAGGCAAATAAGCTTTTATATCTAGCCGGGTAGCAACATCGCAAAAGAAAAACCCAGCCCAGCAACAGCCTTCATGAGCTTTGCTAAATAACATAAACATGAATGAAGAACAATGCACTATCTATCAGCCAATTGTTTTACCTCCACACTAGCAGATATGATCTGAGATAGAGGCGGAGGCGGAGGTGCAACTGTTCCCCCAAATACTTCCAGTTCGTCATCTGTGTTCCAGTCGACATCTTGCGAATTATTGCAGTCCTGGCATAGACCACAGAATCAACTTTAGTACCATATAAAATTAGAGATGTCCTTAACTTAGAGAAAAGATACACACCAAAAATGAACCGTGCAAACAAAAAATGAAAAGACATACCATTTGTAAGAAGCCCCGACAAGTCAACCTATTCGCAAAATATGAAGCAGAAATTAAAATCAAATTAAGAAAGTGTCACATATGGGGATGAAGAAGGGATAATTAAGAAGAAAGAAGGTGACCGACCTTGAGGCATTGGAGGCATTTGAGTTCTTCTGAAGGGGATGAATCTGCAGTGGAGAGTTGGGGAATGAAGAAGAAAATAATGAAGAAATCGGTTAAGTAAACGTTTGGGCCTTGGGGTTGATTTGAGAATTAAGCCCACTAGTATTCTAAATGAAAGGCATATATGCCTAGCCAACTTATTTTGGGTCTATTTTCATAACTTAGACTATTTTCATAACTTAGACTATATGCTTGTTACTAGAAGGTCGATTGCGTCGAGAGGAATCGGGCCCATGCGTGAAGCTGCCCTAAACCCCTCAACTGATTTAAAAATTATAAAGGGGGAAAAAAAGAATTGTTAGTCTTCGGCTGTATCGAACTTACAGAGTGAAGAAAACGATGAATTAGAAAACTTGAGAGAGAAATAAATGATTCATTCCATAGGAGATGATTTGGTCTATCCTACCCTCGTGATGAAGTACTGATTTTGTTTCATTGCTTACACTTTACTTTACCTCGTTGATTTTCGACACGTGGTAATCAATCAATGACGTGTCAACAATCCAACATGAGTAATAATTGTGATGTGTACTAATGGATATTCAATAGCCAACACTAAACACAAATGCATTTTGCAGTAACAGGCGCATTTTGCAGTAATTATTCTCCAACGGTTAAACGTATTTTAAAACACAAAAGAATATTCTTGTAATATTCTCTTCCATACCAACTTTTACAACTTTTCAATATTACACATATATTTTATAATTTTACAAATTAAACCACGATATTATTTTAAATTTAATTGAGAAAATATTTAATAAAATTATTATTTATAAATATAGAACAAAATGTTTATTAAAATCTGGAAATTACACGACAAAAATACAGCGAGATACACATAAAAATTATTTGATATTTTGTTTCAATTGCGTTATTTTATTTAACTATTATATTAAATATAAATAAAATATTAAAAATTAAATAATAATGTATAAAAAATTATTACTAAAAATAAAGTGTTAATGTTAAAATAATTATTTATTATGTCAATTTTTAATCATAATTATTAGTACACGATTAATTTTTAATATGTATACTTTAATAATTTAATATAACTAAAAGGACTTATTTGCCTTTGAAACAAAAGAGAGAAGATGAAAAATGCATTTTGCGTTTGTGTTTGCAGTACTGTTCGAGCATTTTTACTGATTTTTGCGTTTTGCGTTGCGTTTTGCGTACCTATTGGAGATCGTCTTAGCTAAGTAATGGGTTGGTAACATCAGTGATATACAAAGGACCACACTATGTTCTGACAAAACAAAATCACTTTGATAGAAACGAAACAACACCAAGCATCAATGCAAAAATATCAACATTATACCAAAACCTCGGAAGGGTCAAAGGGTATTCAATAGGAATTAAAAAAAAAGGAAAGATTAGGGTTTCAACATTCATACACAAACCCCATCGTTTGAATTCAATAACAGATGAATGTAATAATATATATATATATATATATATATATATATATATCGTTTGAATTCAACATTCAACATTCATACACAAACCCCATCGTTTGAATTCAATGGAGTTCGAGCAGCACGCTGGCTCAATACAATGTAATAATATATATTTATGCGCATCAGAATATGAAGGTCGAAGATCAGTGTAGAAAATACAATAAATAGTAAAAGGTAACTGCCGAAAGAATAATAAAAATTACAATATTTTCATTACGTATATCGTATATATCGGTCTATTCTTCCCTACTCACTTGGGTGGCAACCCAACTTCGTTGGCTTTTCGACACGTAGTCGAAAATTTGAATTTACGATGACGTGTCGAAAACCTAACGAATTGGTCGGTGTTCCCACATGGATAGGGTAGTGTAAATCGTATATATCATCATTTAACATGGGCGAATCCTCGTGATTTTCCAAACCCAACCGGCTTTCCTCTTTGTGCTCCGAGTTTCCATCTCTTTCTTGACTTGCCGAGCCGAGCATCGGCTGGAGCTGTGCATTGTGCTCGATGCCACATATTGTGGTCTACTTTCACGAGCAAGAACGCATCGCAGATCATCCGAATGTATATGACTTTGTTGAATGGTCACTCCACCCAAAAGCTTAAACTTACAGAATGTATCTCATACTTTCATTTAATATATTTCATTTCTAACGCACTTCCTCACGTATAGGCTGGTTTAGTCTTGAATGTTGAGTCCAGGAGACTCGATTGGGCGACCGAAAGCTCGCGAACTTTGTTTTATTTTATTTTTTATTACTTCTTAATTTTTTTTGTGCCTTTTATTTTTATTATTGTTTTAATAAAAAGCTCGAGGTCGAGTTTGAGCTCCATTAACTCTAAGTAAGCGACCTCGAGATCGGACTACAAAACCTCGACGCCAGAAAATGACCTCGGCTCGTTTACAGCACTAGGCTGAATTCTTTATTTATCTACATTTAGACGTGCAATTTTCTTAAATGAGTAATCGTGAGGATTTGTAACCATAACATCTCCATGTTGAATGACGCCTTCAAATCTGGACGAATGATGTCAAACTTCTGCACTCATCCGATCAAAGAATACGATTCCTCGTTCCATTACATAATTTAGTAGACTCGCCGAGAGAGGAGACGTACGCCAAAGCTGACGCAAACACCACAATCAAAGTACTTTGTTAAACAAACTACTTGAGATCCATAAAGAAAGAAAAAAAAGTCAAGTATGCAGCTCGAGACGATCGTGTTCACGATGAAACACTACACTCGTGCTGCAAGTCCCATCAACTTTCTTCCAACCTCGACCCGGCGATATCCCGAGCACCGACTTTCAATGAACCTTGCCTACGCAGCGTAAGGAAGAAAAATGTGCATGTTAAAAATAAAGTCCAATCATTTGCGGTGCGTTTGGTATGCGAAATTCGTATGTGGAAAGCACGACGAAAAACTAAATTAGGGCATCGAACAATGGTACCCCGCACTTCGACCGTCGTACATCTACACTTTTTCTTACCGAATTCCACATACCAAACGCAGCCTTGGTGTCATGTCTTAAAACTGGCAGAAATACTAACTAGTTACTGAACCTCAACATCAATATATATTCCAGAGCCGTCATTGAAAGGCACTATCTTTCTCGAATATCCGACGACAAGTGGATTTACAAGAACTATATCTTCTCTTTCGCTGCGTTGACCGAACATTGATTCCAACTTGGGGAGCAGATAGCTCAATGATATCTATCAGTTCTGTGGGAAAAAGTTCGTAGAGATGGCTAAAATACCATAGTTTACATAATCCGACGATGATTTGATTACAGCAAAGTCTCAATGTTGGATAAGAAGACGCTTTCGACTGTGCATAACATCAAACGTCTGGTCCGCAAGTTTTTTCAAGCAATCGTTACTCTTTGCTCCCAACAATGCAATGAAGGATTATTTAAGTAAATGGCCTTTACTGGTCAAATTTAAAAAAATAGCCCTAGAGTATAAAATGTCTATTATACCCTTATTAATTGGATCCCACAAAAAAATAGATAGGTTAAAAGCAAAATGTGTAAGGGTGGGTGGTTGGGTAGTCAGCCAGCTAAGTAATAGGTCTCGGGTTCAATTCCTGATTAAAACACATTTTTTTTTCTAGAATGGGGCATCGTGCTATATAGAGGGGGGATACCATGGGGTACCATGCTATATAGAAGGGGTACCGTGCTATATAGAGGGGGTACCGGGGTACCGTGCTATATAGAATGAGATATTGTGCTATATAGAGGGGGTACCTGCCTCAGGGGACCCGAAATATAGCAAGGGACCCCCAATGTTGTTGGGGTACCATGCTATATAGAAGGGGTACCGGACCACTTATATATAGCACATGACCCTACTGTTCACACGAAGGTACCATGAAAAATGATCAAAATACCCTTAAATTAAAGGTTATTGACTTAAAAAGTGATCAACAATGGTAGTTTTTTAAACTTGACAAGGTCAAGGGTTATATTCTATAAAATAACCTGCAATGAATGGGTCGGTCTATAATACTCCCAAGATTTTAATGGTGCATGAAATTGCAAATCATCGTCCCCTCTTGCTACACCGTACAAAACCATCCCAAAATAAACGGGGATGCTAAAAAAAACAAAAGGCACTTTCATCTCCTTTCACCTATATTATTGATGTTGATTGATTGAATAATGACTTTATTTATTGGTGTGGTAACAAGTATTTGTAGTATATAATAATCTAAAAGTTTTTCTGAATCTTTAAAGAAATGTTATTTTCGTATTTTCAATTATTTGGAGTATTAAATACATAATTTTTCACAGATCGGTATCTAACAGGAAGAAATATTTAGAATGGTATTTAAGAGAAAATTGAAACTTGTAGCGGGATTGATAAGGAATTTACCTTTTATTTTATTGCATTAATCTATTTTCTCCCAACTTACTTCTTGCGGCCTTTTTTAAACTTATAGACACAAATGAATACAATTTTTAAACGAGTTTTTAAATCTTTTAAATAAAAGAAGAGATGAGCGAAAACTAATAATATTAAC
This sequence comes from Lindernia subracemosa, assembly GCA_028392965.1. NCBI lineage: Eukaryota > Viridiplantae > Streptophyta > Magnoliopsida > Lamiales > Linderniaceae > Vandellia > Vandellia subracemosa. The sequence goes on along the minus strand of JAQPCC010000137.1, from coordinate 108,639 downwards.
TTGTATTTTTAAGAACACAAAATATAAATATATAATATTATTTTATATTTTAAAAGTTCATATTAATTTAAAATGTTTAATATGTGAAATTTGAATTAAAGGGTAAAATTGAAAGAAATTAACAATTAAAGGATATAATTAAAAAAATAAATGAAATACCAATTAATGGATCCGTTGTTCTCACCAATTTTATATTAGTTGCATGTGCTTAAAATATAAATATATAATATTACTTTTATATTTTGAGTTATTTGTAATTTATAACTTAATAGATGAAATATTATTTAAAGAAATTATAATTTGTGAGGATGTAATTATAATAAATAAAAATTAAGGGGCACAATGATAATTATTCATATTAAAATAAATTATAAAAAGAAGAATCAAGTAGCAATAAAATGTATATCAATTCCTCGCTCTTAGTAAAATAACTCGTTCTTTACGGACACTCGATGCGTGTGCAATAATATATGAATAAACGTAATATTATTTTATATTTTAAAAGTTATTTTTGATTTATAATATTTAATATATGATATTCTAATTTAATTTTAATTTTGTATTATTTTCAAGTATTTAAAAAGAAAAATATGATTTGTAAGGATATATTTGGACTAAACAATAAAACGAAGGATAAAATTGTAATTTGACATGGCATACCAAATTGATTTGGAGACATTTAGGGGGTGTTTGTTTCAAGTGATCCGACATTACGGTGATATACATCACCGTGATGTTAGTATCACCGTGATATGGATCAACGCGATATGTCATCACGGTGTTTGTTTTGGGGTGATATTTCATTTTGCATATCATGGTGATATTAGAATATTGTGTTTGTTTAATCACGGTGATATGTAGGGTGATGTTGTGTAAATGTCGTATTTAACCATATGTATATCACTGTGGTGATGTGGATTAAAGTGTTTTTTTTTGAGATAATAAGAGAAGGTAATAAAATAAGATGAGAAAATATTTTATTTTTTTTGGAGATATGCAGGAGCATGAACGATGGGATATTATTTGGGTTATCGAAGAATTTAATTGTTCAATATTATTGATTTGATTTAGGGGTAATGAAAGGAAATAAAGTTAATTATAAGGGATAATTTTGTCCGGAAAAGAAATCAGAAATATCACCCCATCACGGTGATGAAGGAACACTGAGGTTTTTCGGGGTGATCCGTAATGCGAAATATCACCCCATTTTCATCACCTATGTGATCTTTCATTACGGTGTTGACTCATTACTTAGATCAAACAAACCCAGTGATAGAGAGTAGTAACGAGGATTACGGTGATATTTTGGAGGATCACACCAAAACAAACACCCCCTTACTCTAAGGTATTCATCCATTATATAGACTAGTATTTTATTGCACACTCAGATGCGTGTGCTCAAAATAATATAAAGATATTTATAATTTATAATATATAATAGATAAAAGAATATTTAAAATATTTTGTAAGAATATAATTATAATAAATAAAAAATTGAGGAGTACAATAGTAATTACACATGTTAAATAATAAATTATAATAAGAAGGATTAATTGCAATAAATTTTACACACCAACTGACAGTTTTTATCACCCCTGACAATTAATATATAGTATAGATAATAACACATTTTCGTCTCGACTTCTTCTAATAAGCCCAGGCAGGGAAGTAATGCTACAATAACAAATGCAAAGGTACACATTCTTTGATTGATACACTAATTCACCCTTCAATAGACAAAAGATCACTTAAAAGTGCAACTATGATTCCTCTGGCTTTGGTTCAAGGACCACAGTAATTTTCTCAACATGATCACCTCGAATCACTTCAACTACAACCTGCGCCCACCAAAACAATTACGACTCCGTCGAAAACCCGAGGCTGTTGCTCGACCAAGACTTTTTCGAAGATTTAAAAAAAAAAAAAAAAAAAAAAACGAACCCAACTCGAGAAGAGGATGATTGATTATAAAGATTAGTAATAATGCATTGGTCAAAAGAGGGGTTGGTTTGTTTACCTTGTCGCCAACTTTGCATTGGTCAAGAATTCTATACAAATCGCTCCCATTGGAGACCTTCTTTCCGTTTACGGATGTGATTATGTCCCCCAGTATAAGTCTACCGTAGGCGTCGCGTTTGGTGGGTTGAAGACCCTGCAAGACCGATTGCTGTCCGATCAGTTTCTGTGACATAATGTAATAGAATTTAGTGTCGGAAATCAGAAACTTACTGCTTTGCCTGCCGGCCCATTTGCAGGAGCGTCCAACACGAGTACTCCGCTGACCCCGAGCTGCTCGACTGATTGGTCGGGCGCGAATTTGATTCCCAGAATTGGTCGAGTTACTTTTCCGAACCTAACCAATTGATCGACAATTCCACTGACCTGAATGTGAAGTAATAAGATGAGATGGGAGTATATTAGGCCATCTTCAACCCACAACACAAAAAATACAGTCAATTTTACGCAAAAATGCAGTTGCTACGGTGTTTTTACTCCAACCCATCAACTCTATTTTCCACTCTTAAGAATAATGTTTCATTATATTCCTACATATTCCGTACATGTTAATATAATTTTAATTTAATTTTATTAGAAGTGAAAAATTACAAAATAATAATAACAAAAAGAATGAGTATTTTACAAGACTAAAATATTGGCTTTAATCTATTATATTAATATAAAATAGTTTAAATATATAGTTAAAAATAAGTTTTTAAATTAAAAATAACAAAATTATAACACTAGTGTTGATAAACAGTGTAACTCTATTTTTAGTCACATATATATTGTCAAAAACTATTGGAAAAAACTACTCACAGTGTCCACTGGAATTGAGAAGCCCACACCAGATGAAGCACCAGAAGGAGAGTATATTGCAGTATTTATCCCTATAAGATTTCCTGAACTGTCAAGGAGGGGCCCACCGCTGTTGCCCGGGTTTATCGCAGCATCTGTCTGAATGACATCCTGGATTGGACGCCCCGTTGCAGCCGAACTAATTTCCCGTCGAAGCCCACTACAGTAAAATTTTATATATTTGAGACAAGACAAGGATACGAGAGAGTAAGAATTTCACAGATTCTTTAACTGCTTCATATGCATTAACGTTTATAACTAAAACGAGGATGCAGATCGAAGGGGTATCCATATACAGTTGAGATAATCTTGCTTCTAACGAATGGCATGTGAATTATGTAATGTAATTCTCCGTACCTGATCACACCGGTCGTAAGTGTATGGTCAAGTCCAAACTAACGAGACGAGCAGCATATCAGGACAAATTACGAATCGTGAAGACTGCATTGGGTGAAAAGATTTTTTAAGTAAAAAGTGAGTTTCATGCACTTACAGGATTTCCAATCGCATAAACTTTTTGACCTACAAGTAAGTCTCCTGACACACCAATAGGCATTGGTCTCAACTTCTCCTTTGGTGCATCAATTTGCAGAACCGCAACATCTTTATCTTGATCAAATCCAACAACTGTTGCATCATATACGGTCTGATCAGCAAGTGTGACCCTGGAATCATCAGACATAAAATTGGTGAGGAATCAGAGGAATTGAAAAAAAAAAAGAACATTTTGACAAATATAAACATTGATTAACATAAGGCGAATAGATAACTTCGAAAGACAGAGGCAAACAATTTTGTTCTTCCGCTGTAAAAAGCGGAGAACTCTATGACAACAGACAAATAACAGGTAAACAAAAAATTATGGCAGAAGGAAATTACTGACAGGAAAGAAACAGATTTAAGTTTCACAATAAAAACTACACATGAAATCTTTAAAAAAATACTTGAGATCAGATGCACCACGAATCACATGATAGTTTGTGACGATGTGTCCCTGCGTGTCCCATATAAATCCAGATCCTGATCCTTGGGGAACCTCCAACACGTCCAATGTGAAGGCATCCTGTCTGAAACAAGACATACTTTATTAGCACCAAAGCTATAGCATTATCTATGATAGAAACACATCTGAAGGCAATCAATCATATTCAGCGTGTTTTGTCCAATAAACATAGCTTAAAAGCTATACCGCGCCATGGATTGAAGTCACCCATGGAATTACATTACAAAAACAGATGTCCTAAAATTTCCAGTTACTGCACCAATATTATTAATTAGGCAGACAGTGTCCTAGTCTCCCAATGAGCAAAGTCCATAGGACAGATCGAAGTAGAAAGATTATGGAATAGATGAACATAGAAAGTTTCGATCGTCATACTTATCAACCGAATCAACACAAAGAATAAATCCAACAAAGAATCAACTTTGCGGAACTCAATTCCTCAGCAGAAATCAACGCCAACAAAAAAAAAAATAACTAACAGAAAAGGAAAGACCAATAATAGATAGCTAAATGAATAGTTACGAAGAATGAAAATTTACCTAGAAGCTAAGTTCGTTATGTAAACAACAGAAGGAGTGTTCTCTTGAAAGAGGCGCACTGTCGCCATCTCATCGGACTGCAATTTCCTCGGCGTAGTGAACACAAAAGCGGAGGCTGAATCAACATCGGCGACAAACAACGACGTGGACAAAGCAATCGATGTGCAGAGGACGACGAACGAGTCAACAAGTTTCTTCAGCACATTGTGGGACTCCACCTCAGGGTCAAGTGCGAACTTGCTGGAAACTACGAACTTCGGAACGATTGAACTAGGTCGAAGTGATAGGTACGGAGATTTCACGATCGATGTTTTGGAGAATGAGTTGTTCGCCGCTGAAATGGGCGAGAGCTGCTTGGGATTGGAAGGGAAGAGCGTAGAAGAAGCTAATGCAGCCATCGACGACGTTTGCAAGTAATGGCGAGTGGCGAGGACTCTCTAATTGGTCAACTGTTTGAGTTGTTTCTACATCAATAGAATTTTATGGGATAATTTTGATAAGAGTGATCGGTATCTAAAAGAATTAAACAAAAGGGATTGAGTATTAAATTGACGAAAATACCCTCTTAAAAAAAAGAAGGACCGTCGTTGATTATTAATTAAGAAGAAGATTAAAAAAAACAATGCCGAAAAGTTAAAAAAAGAAGGACCCTCGAGTTAGACTTGCGTTAAAGGAGGTAAAAAACAATTCGATAACGCTAAAGTAAAAAAAGAAAGTAAAAAAAGAAGATTAACTCGATTTGTAACTCGATTTCATATTTAACTCGATTTCATACTTAGTCGAGTTCATATTTAACTCGAATTAGTTCGAAATCGAACTCGATTAACTCAAACTTTTTTTTTTTTTTTTGCATTTCAGGTATATTTTCCGACCAAGCTTCCGCCGGAAAATAGATTTCTAACATTTTGACATAGGAAATGATTTCCGATCGATACCAAATTTTACGACGAGATTCTACACTTCCTGACGTACAAAACGAGGGGTCATTTGAATCCATCTGACATCGTTTGATATTTTTTATAACCCATGGCCTTGAGACATTCTGCCCTCAGCCATGGACTGTGACAGTCATTTGTTTTCTGACATTTTGGCATATGAAATGATTTCCGATCGATACCAAATTTTACGACGTGATTCTTCACTTCCTGACGTACAAAACGAGGGGTCATTCGAATCCATCAGACATCGTTTGGTATTTTTCATAACCCATGGCCGTGTGACATTCTGCCCTCAGCCATGGACTGTGACAGTCATTCGTTTTCTAATATTTTGACATACGAAATGATTTCCGATCGATACCAAATTTTACGACGTGATTCTACACTTCCCAACGTACGAAACGAGGGGTCATTCGAATCCATCTGACATCGTTTGGTACTTTTCATAACCCATGGCCATGAGACGTTGTGCCCTCAGCCATGGACCCTGATCCCCTGTGCGGGTCCCCTGAATTTAAGTGCGGGTCCCCTGTTTAGTAGCGCAGGTCCCCTGCTCTTGCACGCAGGGTCCCCTGCCTACAATGCGCGCGATGGGGCGTTCAGCCCTTGGCCGTGGACTGTGACAGTTTTTCGTATTTTGATCTTTTAACATAGTAAATGATTTCGGATCGCTACCAAATTTTACGACGAGATTCTACACTTCCTGACGTACAAAACGAGGGGTTATTTGAATCCATCGGACATCGTTTGGTATTTTTCATAACCCATGGCCGTGTGACATTCTGCCCTCAGCCGTGGACTGTGACAGTCATTCGTTTTCTGATATTTTGACATACGAAATGATTTCCGATCGATACCAAATTTTACGACGTGATTCTACACTTCCCAACGTACGAAACGAGGGGTCATTCAAATCCATCTGACATCGTTTGGTACTTTTCATAACCCATGGCCATGAGACGTTGTGCCCTCAGCCATGGACCGTGATCCCCTGTGCGGGTCCCCTGAATTTAAGTGCGGGTCCCCTGCTTATAACGCGCGGGTCCCCTGCTAATAACGCGCGGGTCCTCTGAATTTTTGCGGGTCCCCTGTTTTTACGTTTGGGAACCCTGCCCATAACGTGCGGGTCCCCTGTGTTCATGTACGATTTTTACAATTTTAATTCATCGAATTAAGCTATTAATTGTGAGTTTGTATACAATGTTTATCTTCTATAACAATATAAAACATCATAAAATAGCACAAAACCAAAAAATTGGATCAAATCACAAGAATTACAATCGATGTATAAGATTGTTACATCCTACAAAATTCACCAACACAATATATGTTTTTTATAGTGCTCTTTTTCTATCTACACTTATGAGATTGGTCAACAAGAAATACATGTTTGATTATTTTTTTTTCGAAGCCTTAGGTACTGTTAAGGTTGAGGTTATTTTTTTTTTTATCGGTCGAGTAATTAATTTTTTATTAATTATTAACTTATTAAGACCGATCGATTATGCGCGGGACCCCTGCACTAATGCACGGGTCCCCTGCGTATATGCGCGCGGGACGCCTGATATAACGTGCGGGAACCCTGCTTTATGTGCGGGTCCCATGATCTAATGCGCGGAGCGCCTGCTTTCAAGCAGGGGTCCCCTGATCAACTGGACGTTTTAAATAACGCACATTTTACATGGTCGTTCTTCCAACCGGAATTTCGAAGCTTTGAGACCCCATTTAGTTTGGAACAGGGTTTAGGACTGAAAATTACAAATTCATCCCGAATGATGTTCCGGATCTCGAATGACGCATCCACGGAATTAATATTTGAGAAATATTTGAGACCATATTTAATTAATATTTGAGAAATATTTAATATTTGAGAAAGCTAATCGAATTAATTCCGTATCGAATTAATATTTGAGACCAAATTCACCCCGTAAAGCTAATCGAATTAATCTTTGAGAAATATTTGAATTAATATTTAATGAGAAAACCATATCGAATTAAGTATCGAATAATAGTTGTATTAAGTATCGAATTCGTATTCGAATAAACTTTGAATTAAATAATAATTCGAAATTAACGACTGGACGAACACATCTTCTTCAATCGAGCTGCACAGTACGTGACGAGGTAAAACAACTTCAGATTGGACTTACCCACGATGAATAATGAACAATGTATGCATAATAAGTGAAATTTGGACGAAATAACTGGAATGTAAATATATACGAAAAACCAACCTTTAATGGCTTCGACCCGGACATAGATGGGTTTGAATTGAAACACTCTTAACTAGAACCGTCAATTTAGCCCGCAGCCCCCGCGGGTCGGCCCGCCCAGGCCCGCCTAAAGGGCGGGGCGGGCATGGAAAATTTAGGCCCGATAGGGAGCAAGCCCGTGCGGGTCGCGGGTTTTGCCGGGGCGGGCTGGCGGGCCGACGAGCCAGCCCGCCTAAGATTTTTAAAATAATATTTATTTTTTAAAATTAATAAATATAGTGAAAATATGAAAAAAAATAATTTTTAAGGTTTTGTAATAATAAATAAAAGAATAATTTCAGAAAAAAATAATAAGTTTTTATTTAACAATAAAAAATATATTTTTTTATGATGGCGGGCCTCCATTTCCTAGGCCCACCAAATGGTGGGCCGGCCCGCCCCTGCCCCGCCTAATGGTGGGTTTTGGCGGGCTTTGGATTAGCCCGTCCCGCCGGCCCGTTTTGACGCCTCTACTCTTAGCTGACCTAAAAAATTAGTCACAGCCTCAAAGTGTGCGTCGCATGGCCATAACTGCTTGAGCGAATCGGCTCCTAATTGACCCCAACTATTAGTCACAAACAGAGTGTAAGTCGCAAGCACGTAGTCGATTGAACGAATTGAAACACTCTTACCTAATCCAAAGAATTAGTCTCAATTCAAGCTCATAACTTATGAATGAAATACTTTGCGATATAATTTTTTTCCTTTCAAATGATTTTCGATATAATTCCAAATGATATACTTTGGGATATGATTTTTTTTATCTTTTCAAATGATTTTCATTATTGATGGTGGTTTTAAAAAACAATAGAATTTTTTTTTTCTTTTTTGAATGATTTTCGATTTAATTGCACATTCTTGCGGACAACGATCATTGATGGTGGTTTAGTAATGGTACGTACAAGCAGACTTAAGCTTTAAAGAACGCGAGGATTAAGGCGTGCTCTGACATTAAGAATCGGATGGATCATTTCAACGGGTTGATCTACGACCAGCACGAACATTTCGACGGGTTGATCTACGACCTTCACGAATCGCCTCGGCCTAAATAGTCGCTCGACTTGCATGGTACAAATCCAATGATTTGCAGCTTTCTTAGATATGGCGTGAATTTGTGCCGTGGCGGTAGATTATGGATAGAGCCGTCAGACGGCGTTTATAGCTTCAACTTCAAAAAATTTCCCAATCTCCCTAAGCTATCTATTTCCCGTCTAAGAGCACGGTTAGTTTCCCTCGAAGGCGCAACTGTTTCAAATTGTGGGCCTGGTCAAAAACTTCATCGCTGCAACTTTCGAGCATTATATTGTGCCAAGGGTTCGCTAGATTCGCACCTTCCAAGCTAGCGTTTGTCTTCCGACAAGATAGATGAATCAGCTTCAATATGTAGGAGTTTGAATGTTCCACAGCTTCGAAAATGATAGAGGGAGCACCTTTATAGAATGACAAAGTAATGTACCTCAAGTGAATAAGATGGCTCGGGATGGCTCGAACTTGAGGGTGCCGGCCTTCGAAGGTTTGCCCCAGAAAATCCGAAGCAAGGCTTAGATATCACTATGTTCAAACGATGATACGAAGGGACAATCGTATCAGTTTAGAGGGCATGGATTGGAGGAACTGACCTAGAAATCAGTGGATGAAACTGTATTGGGCACAGATTGTCTTATTGCAGAAGATAGTCAGTGGCATTATGTCAATAAGAAAAAGAAAAATAACTAAGAGACTCATTTAACAACACAGACGATATGTCTCGAGATTCATTACATCAACGTTAGCAACCAACCCGATACCAAAGATAAGTCAGCATAACTAACTGAGAACACATACGAGCGTACGATAATTTATTTAGAGAAGTCCAAAGACTTACTTTATTGACACCTTACTAATTATCCAGTTAAGAGGAGTGGTCAGCATCCATCTTGTTCAGGTTGAAAGCGCCTTCACCGTCTCTGTGCACTTCGACCTTGAACTTCTCTTCTTTTTCCCCTCTTTTCACCTTCAGGACCATATCAAACTTTGCCGATGATTCAGCGATCTGGGAAAATTTTGAGAAACTGTAAGACCCTTGACACAACGGACCCAGAAACTTATCCCCTTGAAAGAAATAAATTATCCCAAAAGAAAATGCATAAATAACTGGATTATCAGACAACTATGTTTTGCAAGATCCAAGTGTTTTCAGCTATCAATCAACATCCACACCAGTTTCTCGATTAACTGTGACAAACCATAACAAATATTACGCACCTCAGCAGTTGCATGTACGACCTCACTCAGTTCATAAGGTAATAAAGAGTTTGATCTCTGCTGAATTGACTTCACAGCATGGTGAGCAGCATCTTGAACAATAGGGTCGTGAACAGGCACGGAGCGCCATCCAGAAGCTTGTTCATCTGATGCATAGCAAGAAAAGTTAAAATTCAGTGCATAATAATACTTAGGCGAAGAAACAAATATCCCACATATTTTCGATTAATGTGTGATAACCCATATTCCGAAGCATGTTCGTCTGATGCACGGCAAGAAGTAAAATTCAGTGCATAATATTTAGGCCAAGCCCAGAAACAAATATCCCATATTTCTTCGATTAATATGTGATAACCAATCCATATCCCGAAGCATTTAGAGTCAACTTCACAACCAGGAAGCTAATAAGTATAATGGGGAAAGAAAGTCAGCTACCTTTCTTAGCGCCAAGGTCAGATTTTGTAAAGTTAGAAACATCCTCTACATGCTTAAATTCTTGGAGCTCCTTAAAGTCCATCCATGGTTTAACCCAAACTTTCGCCTCATAAATTTTCTTCTTCCCGGCATCAATGACTTCAAGTGTAAGATGATGCAGAGTTCCACTAACAACTTGCTCTTGCGCTTTCAAGACCCTCACGAGCTCAAGTAAAGCATTCTGAAAGGTACCAAAGATCAATAGAGAACCCAGTATATCATTATCGAGATGAAAGAAGACTGACATCTAAGAGAGTAGCCAAGAGAGTCAAATGATTTTATGCTCACACTGAAAGAAAGCTTTATGTGATTTCTCTATTATATTATGTTTAGCCACCAATTTCGTATGCAAATCAATCAATCACAATATGCAAAACCACGCTCAAATGCAATAATTAAGCTAAAAATTCGCACTAAGACTGGGATCGAACAACAGTTGGATCATGGAAAACATCAACAACAAATTTCAGAGTAGATAAACCTAAAAGACGGAAAAACGTGATCAATCTGAAGAAAACACAGGAAAAAACAAGTAAAATTAAACGAAAACGAAGAAATTATTCGAAGACCTCCTTGTTATTGTGCTGATCGACAGCAAATTGAGCCAGGGAGTGAAGCTCAGCGTTGGAATCTCTAACGCCTCCTAAAGTAGCCATCTGAATGACTTGGCTATCACCGCCGTACTCTTGATCGCTGCAAAAACCAGCTGGTCTTTCCCCCTCAGTAGCAACACCACGACGACGAAGTGCGAACACAGATAAGATAAGCAGGAAGATGGTGAAGGGCAACGCTACTGTCATATCATTTCAGCTGGAGATTTGATCGATATCGTTTTGCTGTGCTTTCACTTTACCCTTCCTTTGCTTTATATTTACGCTTGCTGTCTGTCTTCTTTACTCAGTGGTTTCTGAGTTCCTTTGCGATCCCTGAATTTTTAGTTAATAAATTTGTAGTCCTTCGTTTTTTATTTTAGTTCAATTGTACTTATTTAGTTTAGTTATTGGTCCGCTCTCGGAAAATCAATTTCGACCATAATTCTCATTTGAGGGGAAATTTCGATTGGTAACTCTGTGTTTAAGGCTTTTTCAGTTGATGTCCAAAGTTATTTTCAATTCCGATTGGTATCCCTGTATTTAAGCCTTTCCCAGTTGGTGCTCAAAGTATTTTTCAATTTCGGTAGATACCCCTAAGGTGTGACAAAACATAACTCCCCGATTTTAATAGGAAAAAAATGAGATCTTTCACGTTAGTTGCTAACGGGATTTTAGAAAAGATCAAAAACGATTCATACACCTAAAGATTCCATTTTTTGTCATTTAAAATCACGGGGTTATGTTTCTTCATACCTTAGGGTTACCTACCGAAATTGAAAAATACTTTAGGCACCAACTGAAAAAGGCTTAAATACATGGATCCCAATCGAAATTTAAAATAACTTTGGATACCAACTGAAAAGGTCTTAAACACAGGGTTACCAATCGGAATTTCTCTAACTTTAAATTGTTAATTGTAATCGAATTGATATCTCCATCCATGAGGTTTAGTAGAAGTATGTGTTATGTAAAATTAAAAAGTATATTATAAAGAAGACATTTTAACAACTTTTTTTTATGTATATAACAAATGCAAGATCTTTAAGGGGGACTGTGCACAAAATTAGTCGTCTTCATTTGAAAATTTATTACATCATTTTTCTTTCGAAAGTTGTCAAGGGGACTGCTCACCAAAGGATGTAATGATTTAAGAAGTTAGGGGTCTCAGTGAGAAGAAAATAAACTTTGAGGGTCTAAGGATGATTTAAAAAAGTTAATGAAATAAACGTTCATTGAAAGTCAAAACGGTGGTGAAAGTACACGTGGGGGCTAACGTCCCCCATCGCTAACCACGTGTCAACATATTTTCTATCCACATTTGAGTTCATATTTTCATACTGTGTCGTTTAATTTACGATATCACATTCAAAGCAATTTAGATTTTTATAATATATAAAGCTTTTATTATATTATGTATAATATAATTAATATTATATTATAATTAATAATATGATATAACGTATAAATAAACAAGAGAAACCTTTCAATCAATCTATGTACATTAATTTGAGAAAGTATAAGCGAGTTTGGTTGGAATGCGTTTAGATGATATCAGTTTTAGTTGGATTTAGATAACGAGATATATGAGTTTCTTAAGTATTTGGTTGATGTGTTTAAATAATGGCAGTCTATGTGTTTGGTAGATGAGTTTAGATGTTATTAGGTTTAATTAAATTCAATTATAATCTTACCCTTATTTTTTACTTAAAAATTTTATAAATAAATGATCAATTTATCAAATATGCATGGGATCAGATAAAGGGAGGGGATGAACTGGTTTAATTAATACCTTATTAGGGGTAGGGGTAAGCATTTAAGCCGTCGAATCGTCACATCCAATCGACACAACTCAACCCAGACTGCAAGTATCGGGTTGACGACTTGATGGGTTGGTTTAGATTTTAAAAAATAAAACCGCATCTTTTGCAATCGGTTTGGTTTTGTATTTTAAAACCGCAAAAAACCGAATCCAACCGCATTTGATAATATTATAATTATACTATGTTTTATTAAATAGGTCATGGATATTAGTCGTAACTCGTAATAGTTCGGAAGACCATAATCATCAATGTAATAATACAAATTGGGAAGACCATAATCATAATATTAATAGCTTTTTTCTTTCTTGATGGAGGGAATGTGATTTTATCCGCTTTAACTTTTTATTATTTGTTACCATTGTTTATTGTTACGGTGATATTTTTCTATATAAATTTAATTTATATAAACAATTTTATGATATATCTTTTTACATTGTCGATACTTAATTAATATTACCCATACTAGGTTATTGATTTTTCGTTATGATAAAAAAAGATATAAAACCCGCAAAAACCGCCCAAACCCAACTCAATCCAAGCAAACCGCAGTGTATCAGGTTAAAATTTTTATGATTGAATTTGAATTATCTTATTAAAAAAATGCGATACATCAGGTTGGGTTAAAATTTGAATAAGCCCTAACCGCACCACGCCCACCTCTAATTGGAGGTATTAACAATGTTTTAACTAAATCCTATCATTAAATGAACCCTCCAACCAAATATTGTATTAATTAAATATAATTATTCTAATCTCCCCTAATACCCCCAATCAAATAGGCTCATAATGTTTAGAAACACATAATCCACACCGCATTTTGACTATAATTTCGCTCTGGTACTAGTTGTGATTTAAAATTGCTTTTTAGCTCATACCTAGGAGCCCAACATATAAGCTCGTGAGATTCCATTCTAAAATATATATGTCGATTCCATTCTAAAATATATATGCAATAGATGAAGTAGCTCAGTAAGCTTTTATGGATGTATAACTTATTTACTTAAACGATATGAAATTGAATTTGACACCTCTCATACCCAATGTTAAGGTTTAGATTCTATTCAAATTAAATTTTATCGTAATATAAGAACGGGATAAAACTCAAAATAGTCTCCAATGTTTATCATGTGGACCAATTTAGTCTCCGATGTTTCGCCTGAACCAATTTAGTCCTCGATGTTGTTGATTTTATGCTGATTTGGTCCTTCCGTCACGATAAACGTCAATTTTAACGAAAATCTCTCGCGTGCCTCACAATAAATATGTTCTAGTACTGAAGATAGAAGGAGAAGGGAAATCCATATTTGTTTTTGGCTCGCAATAAAGCTAGGGTCCTGATCGAGGAAGTACTAGTCCTATCAATCCACCTCTCCGGACAAACAATGATAAAATTGAAATGGTTACTGAAATTAGGGCACGAAACTTAACTTTCTCCTCCAAAATTCGTACATGAGCTCTAAATTGTCTGCTTGGTCGAGCTTCATTGACATTAGAAGAAAACAGTATGAACCCCAAATCCTGCAATTATTCCGAAATTCGATCCATACATGATTTAACGTGGGGCACATGCGAGATTCACGCTAAAATTGACGTTAATCATAATGACGGAAGGACTTAATTGGTCCAAAATCGACAATATCGATGAATAAATTGGTTCAGGCAAACATCGGGACTAAATTGATCCACATAGTAAATATTAAGAATCATTTTGAGTTTTTTCGAATATAATAACCATTGCATCACTCTAAAAAAAATAATGAAAAACAATGACCCCAGGAAAGAAATTATTTTGATTTTTGTACATATCATAGTTAGGGGGCCAATTGTACAATTTTCTAAAATATAAGGGAACGTGAGAAATATTATAAGAAAAACAAAAAGGGCAAATTTCGTTTCAATACCCTTCGAAGTTTAAACTTCCTGTTCAGTACCCATCGAATTATTTTTTCATGTTCAGTACCCATCTGTGAAAAGTTGTGTGTTTAATACCCCAAACAGTGAAAGGACGAAAATAACCTTTCTTCACAACAAAATTGGATAATGACAACAGATGGTATAATGTTCAATTCTGTTGGTATAATAACGACAACATTTGGTATAATGTCCAGTTTTGTTTGTTTAAAATTATAATAAATTATTTATTGGTATAATAATAATAACATTTGGTATAATAGCGACAACATTTGGTATAATGTCCAGTTTTATTTGTCAAAAATTAGAATAACGTTATTTATTGGTATAATAGTGATAACAGTTGGTATAATAATGACAACAGTTGGTATAATATCCAGTTTTGTTGATATAAAATTAGAATAACGTTATTTATTGATATAATAGTGTTAACAGTTGGTATAATATTTAATTCTATTGGTATAATAGTGTTAATAGTTGGTATAATAGAGACAACAGTTGGTATGATGTCCAGTTTTGTTGGTACTAAACCTGTAAAGTAAGGTTATTTTTGTCTTTTCAACATTGAAAAGATCATTTTAGTTACTGAACATGAAGAAATTCGCCAAATGGTATTGAACAGGAAGAAATAAATAAAGTGGTATTTAAAAGGAATTTGAAACTTGGATCGGGACTGGTAAGGAATTTGCCCAAACAAAAAAGTGACTGTTTGCCTATAGTTTGAGAACTTCTGAGAAACTATATTCGATTGAAGAATTGGAAAAGCAGTGTGCACTGTGCTGTCTCATCATACATACCCTCGTCTGCTTCCTTACGGGCCAACTGAATCAGAAAACCGAGGAGAATCGACTTGCTGGTGAGTCTCTTTTTCCTTGTTGCCGTAGTAAATTCTTTTGTACGTTATGATAATAATCAGCAACGATAAAGCTCGATGAGTCAGTAAGTATCGTCTGGTATATTGCTGTAAATTCGTTGTTGGGATAATGCAGGCACTAGGGAGTGGTAGCGGTGGCTTTGGGTTTGATATGATGGAGATGACGTGGCTCGGCGCATTCTTGATTGGTGCGGGCTGTTTTGCTATCGGATGCCTAATTGGGGCCAGACTGCGGGTTTCTAAACATATCGAAATCCCTGATGATGGGAAGAAGAACAAGGATGGAAAAGCAAGGTCTAAAAACCTTCTTGAGGTTGAGAAACTGGCTGAAATTATCGACGACTTTAAGATGGTAAGATTTGGGATTCCTCTCTCTCTCTGTGTGTGTGTGTGTGTGTAAACAAAACTTGGCCAGAATTCCAACAATTTTTGGTGGAATTGTGATTATTTATGTGAGTTCAGGTTTTGGTTGTGAGGAATGACTTGAAGATGGGGAAAGGGAAGATATCTGCCCAATGCAGGTACTAGCCGATAGCTGAGTGGATTGATGCTTTTTCTTTAGTTGCTTCATATTGTCCTGTTGATTAGTAACGTTCTTGCATAGTATTTCACTTGTCTATTTTTGGCTTTTGATCAATAAAGGCATAAAGATTTTAACTTGGTCGCTGAACAGCTGCAAAGTCTTTGAGTGATGTGTATATTCCTAGTGATAAGGTTTCTTAGTAGCTCAAACATCTGATGTTTAGTTGAGAAGTTACGCTACGTAACTATATGTAAAGTACCTCATTAAGTTTTCTGTCGAGTTAGGGCGAAGTGTAGATACTTAACTGATTTTAAGGCTTCAAGTCAAATGTTTGCATGCTGTTGATAAGTGGGGAACCAAAAGGATGAATATATGAACAAGTATATTCAATTTTATATAATTTGATACTTTGAGGTCTTACTTTTTTTTTTTTCTGTTACTGGAGAAATTGTTTCTACTATTCAGCTATCACTGTTGAGAACTCTTTATAACAACATCCCAATTTTATATTGGTCTAAAATGCTATTGTTTTTTCGGTTGTAGCCATGCCACTTTGGGTCTGTTCAAGAAAATACAAAACCGAGCACCGAAATCTTTGAGAAGGTAGTGGAATTTTTCTGTGAATCACTCTCATGGTGCTTGAAGCATTTTGCTTGGTGTGTTTAATTTTGTGCAGATGGGAGATGTGCGGTCAGGTTAAGGTGGTTGTGAAAATCGAAAGTGAAGATGAGATGCTTGTTCTGCAGGTCGATTCACATCCCAGAAAGTTTCCTTGTTTTATATTTTCGTTTTTTAAATATAATACCATCGCTTTGCTCTTAGCTTTCGGCATTTCACAAGAGACCAAGTGATATCAAACTTTTAAAGTGTCTTTATATGCCATGTTTATGTTTTTTTTCATAGAAAAGTAATCAATAAGCTGTAATACGCTTGTGCTAGCAGTGAAATGTTTGAATATAGTGTGGTGATTTTGATGCTAAAAATATATGCTGAAGAGTTTCTATTAGAATCTCAACATGCTAAATAGCTTTAGTTTCTTATTATGGTCTTTGCCTTTCAATATTGTCTAATTACTTTCTTATCTTCGCGCAGGAAAGAGCAAAATCACTTAATCTACCAACACATGTTACAATTGATGCTGGAAGAACACAGATTGCTCCTAGTGAGTGCTACAGTTTTTTTTTCTTTTTTTGTTATAACTGAGTTTTGTGCCATTTATGCTGATAATCTATCTTTCATCAATCACCGAAATTTATAAGTCACTGTACTCTTTTATTGAATTGAACATCAATGAGATATCTGTTTAGTTTAGAGATGGGTCTCAGCAAAAGTTCTTAAGCTATTACCTTGAAATAACTCCAGAGGGTTTCTTGGCATGGCTAATGTGTAGCACGTCATCCTTTTATTACATAACAACCATGATTACCTTATAGATTGACTTGTTTACTTTTTTGTTTTCTACCCCACTGTGCTGTGCTAATCCATGTTCGCAAGCATCGACCCCTCCAGCTGAACTTGATACATATTTTGAATATTAATACTGAGAAATCAACGTGGAAGTATTGCTAGTTAAGCTCGGCAAATCGAGGATGTGATACTTGTTGTTACTTTCTCCACTGCCATATCAACATCGTACACCTTCCGTGTAGATTGCATTTTTTCTGTTTCTGGGGACTGCGTATAGTTTCGGGGGTATCCGACGTTTGCATGAAATCATATTCTTTTGCTGACAGTAAAACATTTTTCTTTTTTCATTCAGATTCGAGGACAGTTATGGCAGTCCTAGGTAAGTTATCCAACCTATACACAATTCTCAGAATGCTTCGCATTGTGTCGGAATTAGCAAGTTCTCTCAGAGGCATTCCAATCATATATTCGTCCCACATTTTCACTATGCTTTCCCATTTTTGCAGGACCAGCCGACTTGGTTGACGACGTAACTGGCGGGCTGAAGCTTTTATAGCTAAGGAGAATCGGTGGAGATCGATGACTTCCATAAGCTTGCGGCTTAAGTTATGAAGATGACAAATTCTAGTCTAGACAATATTTTTTAAGGATTTCTTATTCTGGAGAATTTTGATTCTGACCTCAGTTCAAACTACATGTTATCTTGATATTTCCAGAAGTATTTATTTTCCACTGTATAAGAAAGAAAGGCCCGAACCGAGGCCTTCGTAGAATTGGGCGTTTGTTTTTTTTTTTTTCAGGCTTAAATATATTTTTAGTCCCGTATGTTTGAGGGGGTAGCGTTTTAAGGACATTTAAGTTAATGCGGCAATTTTAGTCCTATAAATATCAAAATTGAATCAATTTAGGGACACTTAAGTTAAAGGTGACAATTTCAGTCCTATAAGTATTGAAATTGAAGCAATTTTAGGACAGTTATACCAAGAAATTTAATTTCAGTCCGAAAGTTACACATGCGGCTTCGAATATGCTGATTTGGACTAAATTTGTTTTATCTGTTCTTTAACTAAACGTCACTTCATAGTCCAAGTCAGTATTTCCGGTTCTATGTGCATAAATTTCGGGTCGAAATGATGTTTTCGATGTTAACTTTCTTAAAATTGCTTCAATTCTGATACTTTCAGGACTAAAATTTATTCTCTTTCCTCCAAACAAGCTCTTACATATTTTTTTACTTATGAGGTGACAATTAATTGGAAGAAAGAGAAAATAAATTTAGTTCTTTTTGGTGCTACGTGTATAAATTTCGGACTGAAATTGGATTTTTAGGTTTAGTTGTTCTAAAATTGCGTCATTTATAATACTTATTAGGACTGAAATTGCCACCCTTAACTTAAATGACCCTAAATTGCTTTAATTTTGATATTTACAGAACTAAAATTATCACCTTTAACTTAAATGTCAACGCTATTCCATCAAACGTACAAGACCAAAAATATATTTAAGCTTTTTTTTTTTTTTTACATAAACCTTAACTTTGGTCGATTTAGAAAGACACAAGGCAAATGAGCAAATAAAGATTTCTAGAATGCCATTGTACTTACATGGAAACAAGTCTATTAAAAAGCAATCAACAACCTTCTTATTCAAATCCAAATATAGACCAATAAAATGCTCCACACTTGCTTATAAGATCTATATACACAAGGCACAAAGAACGTTAATCACGAGTTCAGAGTATCAAACCCTTTGGAGAAGACGGCTTATTCTCGCTCGTGCCACCGTGAAGTGGAGCGTAACCTTCTGGCTCGTCTCTTCCATGTTGTTCTTGCTCAGACATTTTGTTCATGGTCTTATGTCCAACTTCTTCGGCAGCCTTTTTCACCTTGCTGAAGGCGCCCGTGACCCACGTCGCACCGGTCAGGACGTAGCGGTTCTTCATGACCGCCGACCCGGCACTGCTAACCGTCTGCTCGGCAGCAGCGAAGGCAGACTTTGTCTTCTCTGAGACCTGAAACTTCTGGTCGACTTCCTTTACTTTGTCATTCACAATGCTCGCTCCTATGGTGATCTTCTCACTCAATCCTATCTTCTGATCCAGGGAGGCCACTTTGGCTGTTGCTGTGGAGATCAGCTGGTGCTTCTCATCGAAAGCCTTGGCTTTGTTCACGGCATCTTTGCCCAATACGAAGCCCTTTGCTAGCATGGTGCTTACAACGTCTTCTGCTTTTTGCACGGCAGATGTGGGACCACCAGCGTTCTTGTTTTCTGACGCCTGTTAAAAGATAGAACAGAAACAGAGGAATCTGAGAGCCCATCCATGTGAAGAAACAGAATCGACCAATAGAAATATTCTGTGGAGCTAGTTTCAAACAACAATTTTTGCCGATGCTGCAGGCGGCAGGACATAGTCTGGCTGAAGATCAATGGAAACTTGTTGGTCAACAATCGTAGCACCCTGCAAAATGCCAAAACCGATAATGATGAAATAAAGGGGAGGTCCGAAATTGGTAGAATTCCCTAAACAAGCATCAGCCAGAGAGAGCATAGGGTCAAAGGTTACCGATAGAAGTACAGCAGTTTCTGCACCTTCGGCGTCTTTGAAAGTGACAAATGCAGTTTGAGAGCGTTCATTCTCACTGGAAAAGGAAATACAGAAAAAAAGGGGGAAAAAAAAAACAGGACAGCGCATTCAGCCAAATGTGAATAACAACAAAATCATAATTATAACAAGCGTGGTCCATGACCCAAACCTTTTCATTTCAATATATTCGATAGTGCCAGAGAAGGAGAAGAACTCTTGGATCTCTCGCTCCGTCGCACTAAGCGACAAATTGCTAACTTTCACAGTTTTCATCTGCCACAAAACACATACTGTCAGTGTAAAAAGGAAGAATAGATAGGCAGATTTTTGCATCAATAACGATCTCTGTGCTCGAGTTTCAGAACGTTTAGATCGAAAATAAATCACGCTAAATCTCTGCTTTTGTTAACTCCTAAAAGAAAATTCTGAAGATGTGCTATCAAATTAACGAAACGAGATTCCAACAAATTTTGTATCAAAACAATCATCTGTAAGCGATAACAGCAAGAAAGGGTTTCTCACTTCTTGCTGTTAACAAGTGAAAGTCTCAACCTTCGTCAAGGTATTCATGAAATTACTTCAAAAACCCATGTAATTTGATGTCCAAATTCACAAATCAAAACGAAATCCAACAAAAAATATTTCCCCAATCTCAAGATAACGTTACCACCACCTAACGAATTGGCATCAGTTCTATCAATTAGAGTTCCAACGCATGCCGAATAAACAAACAAAAGCCCCACGACGTAACCTCGGGAAGATAACACCGCCTTCAAATATGTAAACGGAAAAGACAGACAACCCACAAACAAACAAATCGCAAAATCATGCGATTAAGGCATTAGAAGTACTAACCGTCATTATGGCGTAGCTCTGAACGATTCTAGGAAGAAATCGGAAGATGATAATCGTCGTCGAGATAATTTCACAAAGATTGAAAATGTTCCTATTTCCGATTATGAGACTGTGACCATATTTCCTCTACGCGGTTTGAGCATATAAACCGAATGTGACAAACGTTTTTAGCACGCATCGAAGCGAATTGGATGAAAGGGCACAGCAGAGAAAAAGGAGGAATGAGATTCCGACACGTGTCAGAATGATAGACCCTCTCTTCTTTGTGTATATTGGGATTTGGTATGAAATTAATTTATTATCACCCATTCTTCTAGGTTAAGGTTAGGGATAGAGTAAAATACCTATTTTAAGATTAGGCATATGAATTAGTCCTTATCAATTTTTTTTTGTGAATAGCTTCCCGTCATTAGGCAAAAAATTTCTTTTAACTCCCTCATATGTAAATGACCATTTTGTCCTTCTACATCAAAAGCTTTGGAGAAGAGCATCACGATGGAAGAGAAGAGGATAAGGGAGTTATGGCTTCTTCTGCCATGTGCGGTTCTTCATCATCCATTCTCTCCGATGGAAGCTCTTGCCCAAAAGTACCCCGATTTTCTTGAATGTTTGACACAGTCATTCAAAGAAATTTACCGTCGAGCGGCGACTAAATGGCGTGGAGCTCCCACGACCGAGCTCACAACCACAACCCGAAAAGTTCATGGATTTGGAACAACGCCTTGAAAGATCATGAACAGCTTTCGATACCATTGCTCCTTCAAGTCGTAACCATGATTTTACTCTATTTTCATCTTCCTTGGTTTTGGAACCACCACCCCACCTCATGGCAGCCTGACAGTTGGAGTTGGAAGGTGTGTGCATTGAGTCAGGCTCAATGAAGAAACAAGGTCACGAAGAACTATGAGCTGAAGGCATTCGACCCTCAATGAATGAACTGGGCCTTGAAGAACTATGCCCAGCAGATTTTCGACAAAATGCCCCATTCAAGAAACTAGGCCATGAAGAAACATGCGTTGCCGATTGAAGTCGTGACCATAATTTTGCTTCTTCGTTGGACATGGGTGAAGCACTAACGACCCTTCAGTTGTTCGAAAAATGCCTCGATGAAGAAATCGGATCATTAAGAACTAGGCCGTGAAGTTGTTCGACAAAATTCCTCAATGTATGCTAATGCTAATTGCTATTACTTAGCTTCATCGCATTCCAGTGTACAGATTATTTGTTATTGTTACAAATACATTACGCCTGAAATAAGTTTGTTTTCATCTTCACCTTCAAATTCTCTCAAATACTTGAATTTGGAGGACAAATATCTAAACTAAGGATAAAGTACTTAATGTTTAGCCAATAATATCATGTGAATTGGAGTGAGTTATCTAAGACTAAAATGATTACTTTTATCATACACCCCTGTATAGTAATGATCATGATGAACATTAAAAAAAACAAAGAAAGAGGAGTTTGCTCCCAAATTCACTTTCAAACTTTATAAAGTACTGAAATTTGGGGATAAATGCCTAAATTGAGAAGAAAGTACTTACTTTTAGCAAATACCTATATTTATGGTAAAAATACATTCAAACTAGGGCTAGTTATCTAACCACAAAATGATTGATTTTCATCATACATCCTTATAGTGATCATCACCAACATAAATAAAGTACTTGAATTTATGTTGTTGATGATCAATATCAATACGATGTATGATATATGATGAAAACCAACCATTTTAGTCTTAGATTACTCATTTCAATTAATATGTATTTCTTGCATAAATATCGGTACTATTTTCAAATAATTAAGTACTTTTGTCTCAATTTTAGGTATTTAGACTGCAAATTCAAGTATTTGAGAGAATCTGAATGTGAAGTAGGGTGCAAACTCCTTATATTTATGTTGTTGATGATCAATATGAATACCATGTATGATATATGATGAAAAACAACCATTTTTTAGATAACTCACTCCAATTAATATGTATTTCTTGCATAAATATCGGTACTATTTGCAAATAATTAAGTACTTTTGTCTCAATCTTAGGTATTTAGACTACAAATTCAAGTATTTGACAGAATCTGAATGTGAAGTTGGGGGGGAGGGGCAAACTCTATTTATGTTGTTGATGATCAATATGAATACAATATATAATATATGATGAAAAATAACCATTTTAGTCTTAGATAACTCACTCCAATTAATATGTATTTCTTGCATAAATATCGGTACTATTTGCAAATAAGTAAGTGCTTTTATCTCAATTGTAGGAATTTAGACTGCAAATTAAGGTATTTGAGAGAATCTGAATGTGAAGTAGGGTGCAAACTTCTTTATCTATGTTGTTGATGATCAATATCAATACCATGTATGATATATGATGAAAAACAACCATTTTTTAGATAACTCACTCCAATTAATTTGTATTTCTTGCATAAATATCGGTACTATTTGCAAATAATTAAATACTTTTGTCTCAATTGTAGGAATTTAGACTGCAAATTAAGGTATTTGAGAGAATCTGAATGTGAAGTAGGGTGCAAACTTCTTTATCTATGTTGTTGATGATCAATATCAATACCATGTATGATATATGATGAAAAACAACCATTTTTTAGATAACTCACTCCAATTAATATGTATTTCTTGCATAAATATCGGTACTATTTACAAATAATTAAGTACTTTTGTCTCAATCTTAGGTATTTAGACTACAAATTCAAGTATTTGAGAGAATCTGAATGTGAAGTTGGGGGGCAAACTCCTTTATTTATGTTGTTGATGATCAATATGAATACCATATATAATATATGATGAAAAATAACCATTTTAGTCTTAGATAACTCACTCCAATTAATATGTATTTCTTGCATAAATATCGGTACTATTTGCAAATAAGTAAGTGCTTTTGTCTCAATTGTAGGAATTTAGACTGCAAATTAAGGTATTTGAGAGAATCTGAATGTGAAGTAGGGTGCAAACTTCTTTATCTATGTTGTTGATGATCAATATCAATACCATGTATGATATATGATGTAAAACAATCATTTTTTAGATAACTCACTCCAATTAATTTGTATTTCTTGCATAAATATCGGTACTATTTGCAAATAATTAAATACTTTTGTCTCAATTGTAGGAATTTAGACTGCAAATTAAGGTATTTGAGAGAATCTGAATGTGAAGTAGGGTGCAAACTTCTTTATCTATGTTGTTGATGATCAATATCAACACCATGTATGATATATGATGAAAAACAACCATTTTTTAGATAACTCACTCCAATTAATATGTATTTCTTGCATAAATATCGGTACTATTTGCAAATAATTAAGTACTTTTGTCTCAATCTTAGGTATTTAGACTACAAATTCAAGTATTTGAGAGAATCTGAATGTGAAGTTGGGGGGCAAACTCCTTTATTTATGTTGTTGATGATCAATATGAATACCATATATAATATATGATGAAATATAACCATTTTAGTCTTAGATAACCCACTCCAATTAATATGTATTTCTTGCATAAATATCGGTACTATTTGCAAATAAGTAAGTGCTTTTGTCTCAATTGTAGGAATTTAGACTGCAAATTAAGGTATTTGAGAGAATCTGAATGTGAAGTAGGGTGCAAACTTCTTTATCTATGTTGTTGATGATCAATATCAATACCATGTATGATATATGATGAAAAACAACCATTTTTTAGATAACTCACTCCAATTAATATGTATTTCTTGCATAAATATCGGTACTATTTGCAAATAAGTAAGTGCTTTTGTCTCAATTGTAGGAATTTAGACTGCAAATTAAGGTATTTGAGAGAATCTGAATGTGAAGTAGGGTGCAAACTTCTTTATCTATGTTGTTGATGATCAATATCAATACCATGTATGATATATGATGAAAAATAACCATTTTTTAGATAATTCACTCCAATTAATATGTATTTCTTGCATAAATATCGGTACTATTCGCAAATAATTAAAAACTTTTGTCTCAATCTTAGGTATTTAGACTACAAATTCAAGTATTTGAGAGAATCTGAATGTGAAGTTGGGGGGCAAACTCCTTTATTTATGTTGTTGATGATCAATATGAATACCATATATAATATATGATGAAATATAACCATTTTAGTCTTAGATAACTCACTCCAATTAATATGTATTTCTTGCATAAATATCGGTACTATTTGCAAATAAGTAAGTGCTTTTGTCTCAATTGTAGGAATTTAGACTGCAAATTAAGGTATTTGAGAGAATCTGAATGTGAAGTAGGGTGCAAACTTCTTTATCTATGTTGTTGATGATCAATATCAATACCATGTATGATATATGATGAAAAACAACCATTTTTTAGATAACTCACTCCAATTAATATGTATTTCTTGCATAAATATCGGTAATATTTGCAAATAAGTAAGTGCTTTTGTCTCAATTGTAGGAATTTAGACTGCAAATTAAGGTATTTGAGAGAATCTGAATGTGAAGTAGGGTGCAAACTTCTTTATCTATGTTGTTGATGATCAATATCAATACCATGTATGATATATGATGAAAAATAACCATTTTTTAGATAACCCACTCCAATTAATATGTATTTCTTGCATAAATATCGGTACTATTCGCAAATAATTAAAAACTTTTGTCTCAATCTTAGGTATTTAGACTACAAATTCAAGTATTTGAGAGAATCTGAATGTGAAGTTGGGGGGGGCAAACTCCTTTATTTATGTTGTTGATGATCAATATGAATACCATATATAATATATGATGAAATATAACCATTTTAGTCTTAGATAACTCACTCCAATTAATATGTATTTCTTGCATAAATATCGGTACTATTTGCAAATAAGTAAGTGCTTTTGTGTCAATTTTAGGTATTTAGACTGCAAATTCAAGTATTTGAGAGAATCTGAATGTGAAGTAGGGTGCAAACTCCTTTATCTATGTTGTTGATGATCAATATCAATATCATGTATGATATATGATGAAAAACAACCATTTTTTAGATAACTCAGTCCAATTAATATGTCTTTCTTGCATAAATATCGGTACTATTTGCAAATAATTAAGTACTTTTGTCTCAATCTTAGGTATTTAGACTACAAATTCAAGTATTTGAGAGAATCTGAATGTGAAGTTGGGGGGCAAACTCCTTTATTTATGTTGTTGATGATCAATATGAATACCATATATAATATATGATGAAAAATAACCATTTTAGTCTTAGATAACTCACTCCAATTAATATGTATTTCTTGCATAAATATCGGTACTATTTGCAAATAAGTAAGTGCTTTTGTCTCAATTGTAGGTATTTAGACTGCAAATTCAAGTATTTGAGAGAATCTGAATGTGAAGTAGGGTGCAAACTCCTTTATCTATGTTGTTGATGATCAATATCAATACCATGTATGATATATGATGAAAAACAACCATTTTTTAGATAACTCACTCCAATTAATATGTATTTCTTGCATAAATATCGGTACTATTTGCAAATAATTAAAAACTTTTGTCTCAATCTTAGGTATTTAGACTACAAATTCAAGTATTTGAGAGAATCTGAATGTGAAGTTGGGGGGGGGGCAAACTCCTTTATTTATGTTGTTGATGATCAATATGAATACCATATATAATATATGATGAAAAATAACCATTTTAGTCTTAGATAACTCACTCCAATTAATATGTATTTCTTACATAAATATCGGTACTATTTGCAAATAAGTAAGTGCTTTTGTGTCAATTTTAGGTATTTAGACTGCAAATTCAAGTATTTGAGAGAATCTGAATGTGAAGTAGAGTGCAAACTCCTTTATCTATGTTGTTGATAATCAATATCAATATCATGTATGATATATGATGAAAAACAACCATTTTTTAGATAACTCACTCCAATTAATATGTATTTCTTGCATAAATATCGGTACTATTTGCAAATAATTAAATACTTTTGTCTCAATCTTAGGTATTTAGACTACAAATTCAAGTATTTGAGAGAATCTGAATGTGAAGTTGGGGGGCAAACTGCTTTATTTATGTTGTTGATGATCAATATGAATACCATATATAATATATGATGAAAAATAACCATTTTAGTCTTAGAGAACTCACTCTAATTAATATGTATTTCTTGCATAAATATCGGTACTATTTGCAAATAAGTAAGTGCTTTTGTCTCAATTTTAGGTATTTAGACTGCAAATTCAAGTATTTGAGAGAATCTGAATGTGAAGTAGGGTGCAAACTTCTTTATCTATGTTGTTGATGATCAATATCAATACCATGTATGATATATGATGAAAACAACCATTTTTTAGATAACTCACTCCAATTAATTTGTATTTCTTGCATAAATATCGGTACTATTTGCAAATAATTAAATACTTTTGTCTCAATTGTACGAATTTAGACTGCAAATTAAGGTATTTGAGAGAATCTGAATGTGAAGTAGGGTGCAAACTTCTTTATCTATGTTGTTGATGATCAATATCAATACCATGTATGATATATGATGAAAAACAACCATTTTTTAGATAACTCACTCCAATTAATATGTATTTCTTGCATAAATATCGGTACTATTTGCAAATAATTAAGTACTTTTGTCTCAATCTTAGGTATTTAGACTACAAATTCAAGTATTTGAGAGAATCTGAATGTGAAGTTGGGGGGGCAAACTCCTTTATTTATGTTGTTGATGATCAATATGAATACCATATATAATATATGATTAAAAATAACCATTTTAGTCTTAGATAACTCACTCCAATTAATATGTATTTCTTGCATAAATATCGGTACTATTTGCAAATAAGTAAGTGCTTTTGTCTCAATTGTAGGAATTTAGACTGCAAATTAAGGTATTTGTGAGAATCTGAATGTGAAGTAGGGTGCAAACTTCTTTATCTATGTTGTTGATGATCAATATCAATACCATGTATGATATATGATGAAAAACAACCATTTTTTAGATAACTCACTCCAATTAATTTGTATTTCTTGCATAAATATCGGTACTATTTGCAAATAATTAAATACTTTTGTCTCAATTGTAGGAATTTAGACTGCAAATTAAGGTATTTGAGAGAATCTGAATGTGAAGTAGGGTGCAAACTTCTTTATCTATGTTGTTGATGATCAATATCAATACCATGTATGATATATGATGAAAAACAACCATTTTTTAGATAACTCACTCCAATTAATATGTATTTCTTGCATAAATATCGGTACTATTTGCAAATAATTAAGTACTTTTGTCTCAATCTTAGGTATTTAGACTACAAATTCAAGTATTTGAGAGAATCTGAATGTGAAGTTGGGGGGCAAACTCCTTTATTTATGTTGTTGATGATCAATATGAATACCATATATAATATATGATGAAAAATAACCATTTTAGTCTTAGATAACTCACTCCAATTAATATGTATTTCTTGCATAAATATCGGTACTATTTGCAAATAAGTAAGTGCTTTTGTCTCAATTGTAGGAATTTAGACTGCAAATTCAAGTATTTGAGAGAATCTGAATGTGAAGTAGGGTGCAAACTTCTTTATCTATGTTGTTGATGATCAATATCAATACCATGTATGATATATGATGAAAAACAACCATTTTTTAGATAACTCACTCCAAGTAATATGTATTTCTTGCATAAATATCGGTACTATTTGCAAATAATTAAAAACTTTTGTCTCAATCTTAGGTATTTAGACTACAAATTCAAGTATTTGAGAGAATCTGAATGTGAAGTTGGGGGGGGGGGGGGGGGGGGGGCAAACTCCTTTATTTATGTTGTTGATGATAAATATGAATACCATATATAATATATGATGAAAAATAACCATTTTAGTCTTAGATAACTCACTCCAATTAATATGTATTTCTTGCATAAATATCGGTACTATTTGCAAATAAGTAAGTGATTTTGTGTGAATTTTAGGTATTTAGACTGCAAATTCAAGTATTTGAGAGAATCTGAATGTGAAGTAGGGTGCAAACTCCTTTATCTATGTTGTTGATGATCAATATCAATATCATGTATGATATATGATGAAAAACAACCATTTTTTAGATAACTCACTCCAATTAATATGTATTTCTTGCATAAATATCGGTACTATTTGCAAATAATTAAGTACTTTTGTCTCAATCTTAGGTATTTAGACTACAAATTCAAGTATTTGAGAGAATCTGAATGTGAAGTTGGGGGGCAAACTCCTTTATTTATGTTATTGATGATCAATATGAATACCATATATAATATATGATGAAAAATAATTATTTTAGTCTTAGATAACTCACTCCAATTAATATGTATTTCTTGCATAAATATCGGTACTATTTGCAAATAAGTAAGTGCTTTTGTGTCAATTTTAGGTATTTAGACTGCAAATTCAAGTATTTGAGAGAATCTGAATGTGAAGTAGGGTGCAAACTTCTTTATCTATGTTGTTGATGATCAATATCAATACTATGTATGATATATGATGAAAAACAACCATTTTTTAGATAACTCACTCCAATTAATATGTATTTCTTGCATAAATATCGGTACTATTTGCAAATAATTAAGTACTTTTGTCTTAATCTTAGGTATTTAGACTACAAATTCAAGTATTTGAGAGAATCTGAATGTGAAGTTGGGGGGGCAAACTCCTTTATTTATGTTGTTGATGATCAATATGAATACCATATATAATATATGATGAAAAATAACCATTTTAGTCTTAGATAACTCACTCCAATTAATATGTATTTCTTGCATAAATATCGGTACTATTTGCAAATAAGTAAGTGCTTTTGTCTCAATTTTAGGTATTTAGACTGCAAATTCAAGTATTTGAGAGAATCTGAATGTGAAGTAGGGTGCAAACTCCTTTATCTATATTGTTGATGATCAATATCAATACCATGTATGATATATGATGAAAAACAACCATTTTTTAGATAACTCACTCCAATTAATATGTATTTCTTGCATAAATATCGGTACTATTTGCAAATAATTAAGTACTTTTGTCTCAATCTTAGGTATTTAGACAACAAATTCAAGTATTTGAGAGAATCTGAATGTGAAGTTGGGGGGCAAACTTCTTTATTTATGTTGTTGATGATCAATATGAATACCATATATAATATATGATGAAAAATAACCATTTTAGTCTTAGATAACTCACTCTAATTAATATGGATTTCTTGCATAAATATCGGTACTATTTGCAAATAAGTAAGTGCTTTTGTGTCAATTTTAGGTATTTAGACTGCAAATTCAAGTATTTGAGAGAATCTGAATGTGAAGTAGGGTGCAAACTCCTTTATCTATGTTGTTGATGATCAATATCAATATCATGTATGATATATGATGAAAAACAACCATTTTTTAGATAACTCACTCCAATTAATATGTATTTCTTGCATAAATATCGGTACTATTTGCAAATAATTAAGTACTTTTGTCTCAATCTTAGGTATTTAGACTACAAATTCAAGTATTTGACAGAATCTGAATGTGAAGTTGGGGGGGGGCAAACTCCTTTATTTATGTTGTTGATGATCAATATGAATACCATATATAATATATGATGAAAAATAACCATTTTAGTCTTAGATAACTCACTCCAATTAATATGTATTTCTTGCATAAATATCGGTACTATTTGCAAATAAGTAAGTGCTTTCGTCTCAATTTTAGGTATTTAGACTGCAAATTCAAGTATTTGCGAATCTGGATGTGAAGTTTGGGGAAACTCCTTTATTTATGTTGTTGATGATCAATATCAATACCATTGTATGATATATGATGAGAAATAACCATTTTAGTCTTAGATTACTCGCGCAAGTTATTATGTATTTCTTACATAAATATCGGGGTACTATTTGCAAAACATTTAGTACTTATCTAGGTATTTAGCTCGCAAATTCAAGTTTATGAGTGAATCGACTTTTTGCATGCCGACATCCCTTAAAACGCCGGTGAAGTATGTGATTATACCGACCATATCTTTAATTCTCGTCGTTCCTCTAATCATATGTTGCGACTAATTCACATAAACTTACATCATGAAAACAACGAAATATGATATTTCTTATGGCAACCCCACAACAATCTCGAATTGAATCTTATAGTTTTAAGGTTTAAGGTTTTGTAGAAAAACCCGGTCACAATTTGCACCAACTACTGGAATTATTACACATATATCAGTCATACACCATAAATAGCATGAGACTCTTATCACTAACATTGTAGAAAAATATTAATGTCGTGCGTGTGTTGCATGCATCTCAATAAGTGTAAGGATGCCTGCATAAACCTACCTTAAAACAAAACAACAGGGAAGCAGAAACTGAAATTAACCTACACATCTGATATCGACTAACTTGGATTTCAATTGCATATTCCAAAAGGATAATTAAGATATACTGAATTGAGTCGAAATTTAGTCAGAAGCGAAAATGTTTTCGACCCAAAAAAGATGAGCTTCTTGTTATTTGGATTTTTTTTTTTATATTTTTCTTTTTCTTTGCGTTAATTTATCTTTTTGGGTTTTTTAATGAGAAAAAAGGGAGCTAAAACTAAAATTCTAGTACCCATTCACAAAATTAAACGTGCAGGGACTGACTCCTAAGATAAAATAGTCATTAGGTATTTTTCTCTAAAATTCCCGTAGGGACGTCAACAACTAATAAAAAAAAAATTCACTTGAAATACAATTATCTATGAAAAATAAGATTATAAAATGCTCGGATGCGTGTACATTAATATATAATTAAAATATAAAATTATTTTTATAATTAGAAGTTATAATATTAATTTTAATTGAAAATTACTTTCATAAATTAAAAATATTATTTTGGGATATAATTGAAATAAATTTGAAAGAGTTAATTACTTTTTTAGTCCTGTAATTTAGAGGATGTGTATTATAGGGACATGAAATTCAGGGGGTGACATTATACGGATAATGACATTCAAAATTAAGTCCAAAATTGCTTAATTTTGAAAGTTATTGTCCGTAAAATACCACCTCTAAATTCGTCGGAAACCTTATTATACGCTGAAACCCTAGGATTTGAGGCATAATTTAGGTTCCGACATATAATGTCCCAAAATTGCTTAATTTTGAAAGTTATTATCCGTATAATGATATCTCTTAAATTCATTGTCCCTATGATGCCATACCCCTCAATTACAAGATTAAAAAAAATATTTA
The DNA here is from genome assembly GCA_028392965.1 of Lindernia subracemosa. Lineage (NCBI taxonomy): Eukaryota > Viridiplantae > Streptophyta > Magnoliopsida > Lamiales > Linderniaceae > Vandellia > Vandellia subracemosa. The sequence continues at coordinate 76,540 of JAQPCC010000137.1, read as the reverse complement.
ACCAATTTGAAAATCAAGGGTAAAATGATAATTAGTATTCTCATACCAAATTAATTTGATGATAGTTCATCTAGAGTGATCTCCCTTATTATATAAGATTATAACATTAATATTGCATAACTTTATAACCCGTTACAATACTAATCCAATTTAAGTTTTATAATCTTATCTAAGAATTTATTGCTCGTTGTACAGTAGTAAATATACAAACATTTAAAACAATTATATACAAAAAAATATATATTACACAACCTACGAGCCCATTCGAGTTCATGATAGTTGAATTCAAGCTTCATCGTAATTAATCTTAAACTCAGAAGGTATATTCTGAATAGTAATCTAACTCCATGAAAATTGTGACATATAAACAATAAAAATTGATTTTATTATGTATAAAAAATCTAAAATAGTTGGGTAGATGTACAACATGTATATGGTAGTATTGATCAACTCATAAAGTCATGATATGATATGGATGGTGGGCTTTTCTTTATTATTTTATTTAATTTTTTACTAAAAATCTAAACTCGCCTCGAGTAAACAAGCTTACAAATCGTTTTTTTTAAATAGCTTTTGATCAAAAGTTTTTTTTTTAAATAATAGCCTCGTTAAACAAGCTATATACAGATGAGAATCATGTATATAGCTTCTAAATGGGGGCTATATACAGATGAGAATCATGTATATAGCTTCTAAATGGGGAGCTGAGGACCCGCGATAAGGATCTGAACATGTGACATATTACTTTGATGACTGACTACACAACTACTGTTCTACATACCGCCGGTCTATCCTTAAACACTTTGCGTTTAATATAACCATATAGCTACTATCGGTCGCATTAGTAAGGGTATATTAGATACATTTTCTTAAATATATTTTGGTCAAAGTCAACTTCGAGTTCGAGCTAAAACAAATTAGCATATTAATATTGAGCTCAACTTCGACCTTTAACGTATAATTGTTGAGTGCGAGCCAAATTTTACACCTATAGTTGGCAATTCAACACCTATAGTAGTCCATAAGCTTATAAGCAACTATCAGACTTCTTGTCTAACCGACGTGAGATATGAGTTTGATACCAATAAATCTCTCCATAAACAAGACCACTAAACGGACATTCCACTCAACGATAAGCATATTGTATAGTCGTTTATGTCGAACGGGACACTTCGCTTGATCCCAATCAATGACAAAAGACTTTCGATAAAAGACACCAAACCGAATTCAAAATAATTTGCACGATCTACTGAGCAAAAATTGTTGCAAGGACCTGAGACACAGAATTCAAATCGTATCTGGACTAAAACCTCGCTCTGATACCATTTGTTAAGAAATAAAATCCCCCTTAGCCCATACCGGGAAGCCCAAATTCATAAGTCCAAGGAGTTCCACTCTAAATTTAATTGACAATAGAGAATATTTTCCACGGGCTATTGCTCATAAGTTTATAACCAGCTCTCAAACTTATTGTCTTACCTGATGGGGAACTTAGGTTTCTTCTACTTTTTTTTATTTGGTTTTTTGTAGCTCAAGAAACTTGATGGCTTCTGTAGTATCTATACTATATATTAAGGGAGAGCACCCTAGAGTAACCATCATCAAATTAATTTGGTATGACAATTAGAGCTGTCAACTGGGCCCGCGGGCCCGCCCGCCCCGCCCGGCTTAAAGGGCGGGGCGGGCTGCAATTTTTTAGGCCCGCTAGCGGGCGGACCTGAGCGGGTAAGCCCGCGGCGGGCGCGGGCTTTGGCGGGGCGGGGCGGGCTAGCCCGCGGGCCGCCCGCCTGAATAAATTTAAATAAAATTAGATTATTTATATTACAATATTACACATTTTTTTTTATAAACAATATTACACATGTTAATTAATATAGAATAGAAAAACATAAAAGAAAATCAAAAAATTAAAATACATTAAACTGAAAATAAAAGAAAATCAAAAAATAAAATACATTGCTCTAATTTATAGCTTTTTTTTAATGCGGGCGGGCCAAGCCCGCCAGGCCCGCGCCCGCCGGCGGGTCGGGGCGATTATGCATTTCTTAGGCCCGTCACACCCCGCCAAATGGCGGGCTTTTGCGGGCTACGGCCCGGCCCGGCCCGTTCTGACAGTTCTAATGACAATACAAATTACCAACCCTTGATTTTCAAATTTATTCCAATTATATCCCAAAAATCATATTTTTAATTTATAAAAAATAATTTACAATTATAATTAGTATTATAACTTCATATTATAAAAATAATTTTATATTTCATTTATATATTAATGCACATTATTTGAATGTACGTAACATACTAGTTATTTATTATTCATTTGGCGGTATTATCTTAAGAGAAAAGTGTATTGCGATATAATCCCAAATAGAGTGCTCATTTGCTCTTGTTATAGGCTTTCTTGGCGATAGGTTGCCATACAGCTTTACAGTTTGCACCGTGATATTAGTGTACTCTCTTAAGTCTTATTCATCTTCGATATATTTAGATGAAAAAGACTACGAAAAATCGTAAGCAGAAGGAAAGAAAAAAAAAATATGGTGGTTAATTCAAAATCTTCATCAATGGCATTCATTATGGATGGACAGAAAAATTGTTGAAAATATTGATGGGATTTACTTAAATTAGAGTTAGTATTGATGAAAGACTGCATGGCTCGCCAGGCAAATGTAGCATAGATAAATGAACCTATTCTCCCCAAATTTGTTCCATTTCTAACGAACCTTTTTCTCTAGCGATCGACTCTACATTGTCCGACGGTAGACCGCAAGAAATCCCGGCCGCCAGCCCGCTTGTAGCTTATAGGTCCATTAGGCCATATGACTTTGAGTTCCTTGAGAAAATTGACGGAGAACTTTTTCCCATACGGTCGGATCAATCTTCTCTTATTGCAACTGCGTAAGATCGTTGTCGTCCGTTGCTTCTCTTTTGATGAAACCGAGTTCTTCCGCAGTGTGTTGTGAATAGCAATGGTAGTTGCTGATCAAAATCGGTCCGAGGGAAAGAGCAATGAACTTATCGGATTTGTTAGCGCAAAGTTTTCTTCTGCCAAAGAAAGTGAGGTGTCTCTTCGTGGACTTGGTATTCAATGACTATTAGAGCCGTCAAAAAGGCTTGGGCCCGCCCAGCCGAAGGGGCGGGTTGGGCCGTAATTTTTTAGGCCCGCCAAGGAGTAGGCCTAGACGGGCTATGTCGGGGCGGGCCGGCCAATTTATATATTTTTAACAATATATGAAGAAAGTATGTATTTTTTTTTTATGTTTTTAGAGGTTCGACTTGTAGCTTAAAGAAGTCAACGAAACAACTAGATTAATAATAAAGAGGTTGGATTAGACTAGCCCGCCCCGCCTATGGTTAATATATATATATATATTTTTAACAATAAAATATAAGAAAATATGTAAAAAAAATTATATCTTTTTAGTATCGGCGGAAGGAAGGTTCGAACTTAGATTCTTCCGTTTTTTTTATTTCTTTTAACAACGGACGGGCCAGGCCGGGCTCGTTCCGACGGCTCTAATGGCCGTATAAATTGTATTGTACAAACAACCACAACAATTCAGTAACAGTAGAGTGGTGGTGTTATCAATGCTTTCAAACGCGTATTGCGCAATGCGTCGCGTTTAAGTTCTGATATTGCGTAGCGTAAATAGTTAGCGTATTACGTAAGTTTTTTGAGTAAATAACTTTTAATTCAAAAAAAAAAGATAATATATAACAACAAAAGCAAAAAAATCAATTTGAAATGGTATTCAATTAAGAAAGTACATCAAATCTAGGAAATAACATTCAGATATTAATTGTGAGTAATAATTTGTCACAAACAACTCAAAGAATATATTCAAATCATAAACTCGAAATCTAAAAATCGGTATCATCCAATTGTATTTTACTATTATCGGCAATACTATTAACATGTGGATTTCCACTCGTTATATAAAAATGAGATTTAATTAGTATTAGATTATTTTTACCGAATAAAAAAATTTATAAATTGTTTTCTCAAAAAAAGAAAAATTGCGTCATATGAGCAATTTAGCGCATTATTTACGCAATTTAACACGCTATTTACGCTATTGCTCAAAATACCCACGCTATTGAGGACAAAACACTATATTTAATGCGCTTTAACGCATTTTTCAGGTAAAATACGATATAGCGCGCTACGACACGTGCTATTTTATGCTATTTAAAACACTGGGTGTTATTAATCTCTTCACATCTCCAACTATTTTAGTTCATTTTAATATATATATATATATATATTATATATATATATATAGAATGGGGTTCAAGGTAAAGAATACTGGGAGATTAGAGACATTCTACAAGGCCTCATACAATCTATCCTATTTATTATGGAAGAATGAGGATTGAAAATAGTCAATTTGGTCTGTCAAATATAATTATAATTTTAGCCTCTTTTCTTTTAATCTAATTATTTTTTTGTAATTACTCCTTTTTCCTTCAATTTTTTTATTTAATTATAATTATATCCTCATAAATAACTTTTTTATTTTTTTACTTAAAATAATACGTAATTAAATTTTAAATTATAATTTCGTATATTAATACGGTAAATCATAAATAACGAGTGTGTCTAAGATACTAGTATTAAGAAAGGGGGAGTCAGATGTGTGGTCAAAAGAATCTTGGGCAAATTCCTTATCAGTCCTGATCGAAGTTTCAAATTCCTCATCAGTCCCGATCGAAGTTTCAAATTCCTCTTAAATACCAGTTTAATTATTTCTTCATGTTCAGTACCATTTGGCGAAGTACTTCATGTTCAGTACCTAAAATGGTCTTGTCAATGTTGAAAAGACAAAAATAACATTACTTCACAGGTTTAGTACCAACAAAACTGAACATCATACCAACTGTTGTCTCTATTATACGAACTATTAACACTATTATACCAATAGAATTGAATATTATACCAACTGTTAACACTATTATATCATAAATAACATTATTCTAATTTTATATCAACAAAACTGGATATTATACCAACAAATAACGTTATTCTAATTTTTTAAAAATAAAACTGGAAATTATACAAACTGTTGTCGCTATTATACCAACTGTTATTGTTATTATACCAATAAATAATATTATAATTTTATACAAACAAAACTGGACATTATACTAACTGTTGTCGTTATTATACCAACATAATTGAATTTTATACCAACTGTTATCATTATGTTCAGTTTTGTTGTAAAGAAATGTTATTTTCGTCCTTTCACTGTTTGGGGTATTAAACACATAATTTTTCACAGATGGGTACTGAACAGGAAATAATAATTCGATGATTACGGAAGTTTGAAGGGTTTTGTCCAAAAATCTTTGGGCATTTATGTCGATGTAATAACGTAAATAAAGGCGTGTGGAGGCCAAAACTTAAATGCACATAGAAACATCCAGCTAAGCTAAGCCTATGATCGGAGTAACAACTTTGCCCATTATTATTATTATTAATTTTTTTTTTAAATGTAAGTTTTAAACAACAAAATGGGAAGCTAGTAGTAACTTCCATTTAAATATATACCTTGAAATAAAAACATGCCATATGGGGATGTGCTTGAAAATGTAGTTTTGGGGAGACAATAGTTGTAACAATTAGTTGGAAGATGAGGGAAGACACTACCCAACACGTCAAATTAGAGACCACACATGCCTTCCTTTCCTACCAAACTCTCTTGGCAGTTGTGCTACAAACCTTGTCAAAGACATCCTCCACGTGGCCATTGGGATCGAAGGTTTAGAAGAAAAAAAAAAAGTTTCCATCATCTCTTTCGCTAGACGATTCAATTTAACTATAAAATTCAAAATGATCCTTAATGTTTATCCAATGGATCAATTTAGTCATCGATGTTGTTGATTTTGAATCAATTTGGGCATGCTGTCGAGATAAACGTCAATTTTAATGAAAATCTCACACGTTTCTCATAATAAATCACGTGTGGATCGATAAAATTGAAATGATTACTGAAATTAGGGCACGAAACTAAACATTTCTCCTCCAAATTTCATATGCAAGCTCTAGATCATCTGCTTCGTCGAACATCATTGACAACAGAAAAAAACAGTACAAACCCCACAAATCCAGCAAATATTCAAAAATTCGATCCAGACACGATTTAGTGAGGAGTACGTGCGAAATTCCCGCTAAAATTGAAGTTGATCATGACGGAATGACAAAAGTAGTCCAAAATCGACAACATCGAAAAACTAAATTGATTCAAGCAAAACATAGAGAACTAAGTTAATCAATAAGGTAAATATTGAGGAACATTTTGAGTTTTCTCCTCAATTTAACAGTTTGCTTGAGAGCCCCAAAAGAATAAAGCAAAAATAGATTTAATGTTTTGCGCTTTCTTTATAGTAATCACTTTACCGTAAGCTAACTACCACCTGCCCAACTATCTTCTAACAGCACATACTCTTTCTATGCTTCGATAATAAACACTCCCTGCGACTTTTCTTCTTCGCTTTAAATACCTCTCAAGATCTACACACACCTATATACCCTTCCATGTACAACTGTTGGAGGATATAAGTCTCTCTCTCTCTCTCTCAAAAAGAAATATTTATTACATCTTAAGAGAAAGACAGAAGAGAGGAAAGAAAATGGCACCTGCTTCCGCTGCGCTGTGGGATTCTCCTCGCGAAAAGAGCGTATGTGTTATGGATGCTTCTGGGCTCTTAGGCACAGCCCTCGTCGACCGCCTCTTGCGGCGGGGCTACACCGTCCACGCAGCTCTCCACAGACGAGGTATCTATCTACCCATCCATCTATCATCATCCTCATAATTGATAGTGCTGTTATTACATCAATTCTGATTTGATCCCTGCAAAGACAGTCAACAACAGTTCCCATGATTGAGGGTCTTAAAAAACATGGTTGAACAACTACTACCTTACCTTCATATGAGTCTTCTCTTCTTTCGTGATCGGCGAAATAATCGATATTGATCTTCGCAGGTGAGCTGCAGGTGAAATCGAACAAGCTGAGAGTGTTCCATTCGGACCCGTTGGATTACCACAGCATCGTAGACGCAGTAAGGGGATGCTGCGCTCTGTTTTACTCGTTCGAGCTCCCGCCCGAGCACCCCACCTATGATGTAAGAAGCTCAGAAAGTAATGACAAGGACACTAAGAACACTTTATTTGTGTCATAAATATAACTCTCATGCTAATTGTAACCTTTTTACCTAACTAAAAGCTTGTCGGCTCACATAGTTAGTTGGGCTCACCAGCTAACACGGTTGGTTCTATTCACGGGCCAACCTTCCATTGAACCGAAGACTACCTGCAAATGTTACCTTTTATGGGAAAAATGGGCATTGAATTTCGGACATTTGATGGTGCAGGAACTAACGAGCGAGCTGGAGGTAAGAGCAGCACACAACGTGCTGGAAGCATGTGCTCAGACCGATACCATCGAAAAGATCATATTCACGTCGTCGGCTACAGCCATCATATGGAGGGACACTGACCGCCAGCACCACGGTGGCTTGTCGTCAGACTTTGACGAACGGAGTTGGAGCGACATAAACTTCTGTAGGAAGTTTAAGGTTAACTGAAATTCTATTCAGCTTTCTTCAATGGCGTCTGGCTCTATGTCTCTCTAATGGTGGGATTGTCTCGTCCTACAGTTATGGCATGGGCTGTCCAAGACCGTGGCTGAGAAAACTGCCTGGGCATTGGCAATGGACAGAGGAGTGAACATGGTGTCGATTAACGGTGGGCTGCTGATGCATCCCAAGCTGACCACTCAAGATCCCTACTTATCGGGAGCAGCTGAGATGTTCAAAGGAGGCATCTTTGTGACCGTAGACCTCAAGTTCTTGGCGAACGCCCACATTTGCGCGTTCGAGGATCCTTCTTCCTACGGAAGGTACTTATGCTTCAACCACGTCATTAATCGTGGAAAAGACGTCGTTAAGCTAGCTACAATGCTGCTACCCTCATCATCTCCACAAGGGTAAGAACTAATTGCTTCCTTCAGGAGCCCATCCACCGCAGAACTAATAGATGCTATGTATCAAATGTGTGCAGAGAATATGACATGGAGGATGATAAAGTGTACCAGAAGAGGATTAGCAGCGAGAAGCTGAGCAAGCTTATGGTCGATTTCGATGGAAGAGTCCAGCTGCAGCAAGGAGACTCTCCTGTCTGATTTAGAACCACTTTCTGTTATTGGAGATTGGGTTACAGTTATCTTTCTCCCACGACTTCGTACCAGTGATAATCTATTTCACTAGGAATTTAGATAGACAGCAGATAGAGGATGATAAAGGGGGGACTGAATATTCTAAGCAGCAGAAATTCATTTATTATGTATTCCGTAATATGAAATGATTCATTGAACCTAGCAAAAAGAGTGCACATATTGGTGACATAAGATGTTACCTGCATATTTGTTCAGCTATAGCTCATTGTTACCCCTTGTTCCGAGATACAACAACGACATACAAGTTACCAAGCAATTATATTTTGCTTTGATTGTTCAGAAACAATTGGGTACCTCCGACAATAGATTAGCTCAACTTTGTTTAATAAGATAACATATATTGGCTGATTCATACAAACTTTAACTGGTCGATATAGTCAGACTTTCGATAATGGTATGAAAGACTTAAGAACTTAGTCGGGATTCGATAAAGAACATTGGCATGGTGAGCATGTAGACCAAAAATTTCATTACAGGAGTAGGAATATACACAGTCAGATGACATGGAATTTGGAACACAACCTACATATTTGCAATAAGTAGAAGCAAAGAACTGCAAAATTCTAAAAAAAGCTGCTGTGCAATTTCACCTCCATTCCTATTTAAGCACTGAGGGACAGGGAAAGAACAGAAGACAGTGCATACTTTAGTGATTTTTTGGAATTCTGTGGTTGAAACACTATCTCCGCGCTTGCGTTAAGGCATAATTCTTCCCAACGTGAACGCCAGGAAGGTACTGTGACACGATAATCCCGATGGACATATAAAAGTCGGACTTCACCTGCATGTGGGAATTAGAGCTTTAACTTCAACAGCTATGATAAACGTAAAGCAAATTACTGTGATATATAAGCATCCGTCAAATGCAATAAAGAATTACCAAAATTGAACATGCTCATCTTCTGAACGGTCATATCACTAACTTTCGATCTCTTGATCTTTCTTAGTGATTGTAAGTCATCTTGCTTTCCTTTGAATTCCAAAAACTCCCCTAAAATGTACTTGTTTCCTTTGAGCTCTAACCTGTGATGTATCATAGGTCCAATATGTCTCTTTGAGATCTAACCAGAATGTTCATCTCATTCCACATCTTCGAGATAAAACTGATTATAAAGCTAAGTTGAGATATAAGAAACAGCAGTTGGCAACCAACCTATCCCATCTTGGGGCAGTGCTAAGGATTGAATTAAGCTGGTTCATAAACAACTCCTGGCTTTTCTTCTTCCCACCAAGAAATGCACCACTAATCCATTCACGAAGGTAGTTATTTCCACCGGGTTTCAATTGCGTCCACTGATCATAAGCGATGACCTCAGGTGGAAAAGAGGTGCTGCAAGAAGAGTAGCCAATTCAGAAGAATACGAAAGGAGAAGTAAGTGACCAAGAACACATTAGCTTAGCCTTTCAAAACCGGACTTGTCCAGACTTATAACGTCTTAACTAAGTCCTATCACAGTACTGTATCACTTGTAGGAAATTAAGTTACTTTAACTACATATATTTTTCTTTGCTTTTTGTTTACATGTTTTTTTTTTCATGGTATACCACAGCTAGTGCTTATAACAACTCAGAACCGAAATCTTCCCAATCATAATAAATTACATGGAAAGCTCAAGCATATCAAGCCCATGTGGAGTGCCTACGGTACGGCCTGCCAGAGCAATGAAGCACTGAGCATCCAGCCAACAACTGAGAACTAAGGAAGATGATACAAGAAAGAAGAAAGAAAAAAAAAAGGGAAAACAGAAACATACCGAAAAGTTAGGTTTGTGCACGCAATCTTAGGAGAGAAATACCCTTGAGGGAAAACAAGTCCCCTCTGTTCAAGATACTCTTCAAGGACAGAAGTAAGTCGTTTTGCTTCGCCAACCTAAAATTCTCAAGAAAATTAATGGAGAAGCCGTGTACTCATTCCATTTGAGAATGAGATAATGAAGATACTGTGGCACTTAGGAGACGATGTATGCTTGAGATGAAAGGAGAAACAGCACACATAAAACCCACAAAAAATGAATATAAACTACATACAGGGTCAGGAAGGCGTTGAGTTCTACGACCAGCACTGCGGATAATCCAATCACCATCCTTTTCAATCGAAACCGATCCTGAAATATCGTTCTTTACACAAACCACGAATGCTTCCCTACACACATCAATTAACTGTGAGTCTATCCATCCTCATCATCAAACCTAAAAATGAAACTGTAAAGAAGAAATACTCCACCGTGGAGTGATGACAAGAAGATCAATATTCTGAGGAGAAGCCGAATCATGGTCTGGAATCCGTAGGCCTACGTAGACTTTACATCCATGATAAACCTTTTCTAGCCTAACAAACAATCAACGAGGAAATTGATCAAATCCCCTCATACAAATTAATTATACGCGTATAATGAGATTTAGAAAAAGGACGAAAAAAGCTGACCTCTCGGCGACATCGAAGAGGGCATTGGACGATGGGGCATCGCCTCCGCACGACGAGGGAAAGAAGAAGCGCTTTACGGCGCGATAGAGAACCAAGCCGCACACCACCTCCACCCACATACTCTACCTACTTTTGATGCTTCTCAGCTAGGAATGACGTTGAATAGGGCTATCGATTGATCTCCTGCCCTTGTCAATCGATTGATAGGATGATATTGAAGAATCTTAATGCTCAAGTAGCTTAAGACTAGCAAAGAATCTCTCCTCCGTCGACATAGTAGATATTATTTTCTCGGGGTATATGACACTATGCACCCTCAAAATAAGATATATTTTCAGAATGTACCCTTTACTTATATTATTTACAGTTTGCACCCATCGAAACAAACAATGAAAAAAATGGCGACAAACAATCGAGACCACACCAGAAGGTAATTCCGATAAATGGCGTCGACAAATCCAGCGCCGAAAATCTTACTAGCGAAGCCAGGCCTCGTCACCGCCGCCAAATTCACCCGTGGCGGAGGTCCCGACGAGGATGCGTCGGCTCTACGCTCACGCCTGCCGTCGGTCGGTTCGCTCAACCTCCTTACAGATTCATGGGATTTTCAGACGGATAGATTCTTACCTGTTAGTTGCATCTGTTCTGGCAAAATATCATACTCCTTACAGATTCATGGAATTTTTTCTTTTTTTATGAGTTTGCTGCCTTCATGTTAGTTTCTAACGGAGAACACGGAGTTCACTGTGGTTGGTGTGATTGGTCCGCCGGGTGTGGGAAAGTCGACTATTATGAATGAAATTTATGGCTTCGATTCATTATCACCTGGTATGTATGTCTGCATATATGGTTGTGTCTACTGTCATTTGATTGTCTATGGCGGTCCAAGGCTGAACCTTAGTCGCTTTCAGCAATTCTTGATGCTCCTGGAGTATTTTGCGCAATTTGATTGAGATTATGCATATACAATGTTATCTTAATGGGCATTACCTACTGTAAGATTGGTTGATGGAGTACTCCTGTTAGTTCTTTTCTATGTTCATTCTGAGTGTTAGAAGTAATTAGTCTTAGCGAGAAAGTTTCCTTTTAATTCTGATTGTATCTTATGGTCAGGGATGCTACCTCCTTTTGGTGTGGGATCAGAAGATACAAGAGCTACAGCCAGGCATTGTACTGTGGGAATTGAGCCTAGGATTTCGTCTGAAAGGATCATACTCCTCGATACTCAGGTTATAAATTTCTTTTTGCAGTGCATTCTTATGGACGGAATGAATTGATAAATTGCCCTCTTCTTCTTCGTTTCATGTTTACGATCTGCAGCCTGTGTTTAGTCCATCAGTTTTAGCTGAGATGGTTAGGCCCGATGGATTGTCTACCATCTCGGTGATCAATGGTGACTCCTTAGCTGCAGAGTTGGCTCATGAAATGATGGGTATCCAGGTATTCGATTTGATGTAGCCAAGGGAGCTGAGTGTTTTTTCTTCTGTTCATAAACGTTTTCATCCAATCAATGGCAATTTTTTGGTTTCTCCTCCTTTGCTTCTATGCTTACAGTAAATCCTCTTAAGGGTCACACAAGAAAATATTAACATAATCGTCTCTACTTGCAAGGAATTATTCTAGCTTGGCATCCTCCTTGCATCCATTTGTCACATTGTCATTGTGGTATCAGAAGGAGTTCATGATGCTACCATGTGGCGCTTCATGATGACGGTAAATAATACTTTTTTTCATTGCTATTTTCTTTGGTGGAACCCTCATTCATCTTACTCCTCTTTTTCTCTCGACGTGATCTTTTCTGCTGGCATGTCAACTTTAGATTAATTGTATAGTGAAACTTCCATTTCTTGAGATTTGGGCTGCTGCGTACGTATTTCTCAAACGCTTTGTTATGTAAATAGTTCATCAAATTTCACTTGCCTTGGGCAATCGGCTCTGTGATATAGAAAATGAGTTCTACTTGACAAATAGCTTCCTTTAGAATTTATCAGTTGCAGACAAATTCTTTTTCAGTTAAATGAACTCTTAACAAATGTGTTTACAGGTTGATTTGCTGAAGCACAGATTGCCAGATCCATCTTCCGTGGCGTTTGGCCCGTCACAAAATTCCACTATGAGCTACGACAAAGAGAACATTAATAAACTTCTAGAGGCTGGTCAAGAATACATCGCTGCTCCAATTTTTGTGCATACAAGGTGATTTTTTGGTGTTCTTTTTTGGCTTATTAGCTTAATTTTAATGAAAGGATTAACAAATATCGTAACTTACCGTTTGCTGCTTCTCATCTCTTGAAGGCTTCGTGACCAAGATATCTCACCACACAGACTAGTACAGATGAAGAAGGCAATAGCACAATCCTTCAGCTCGTCTACTTTCATGAGATCAGAAGGCCAAGATTCTTCTTTCGAAGCTAATAGCAATTCAGACATCAACGTTAAACTTTTCGTTATACTGTCCAAGGGCAGGGATAACCCCTCAACGCCGCTCTATGAAAGCTACGCTCGTGCCCTCGGGAAAATCAGCGCCGAGGTAGTTTAGTTTCCTTCCTCAGCATCCATCTTTAATGTGATAAAACAACCAAAATCGTATATCCTTGTTCATTGCCTTGCAGGTTCTATCGACGAGAGCCCCGTCGTTCTCAAGGACCGTTTCTGAACGAGATTGGTTAAAGAACTCCGCCAAGATATGGGATCTCATAAGGAGTTCCCCGATTGTTGCCGAATATTGCAGAACGCTGCAGAGCTCGGGCCTGTATATGAAGTAGCTAAAGGCTTTTCTTGGAGACTATTCTAAACATTTGGGCCATTCTGGTGGGACTTGAGATGCCTTACAACGATTAGTAAGCTTTATTTACTGTAACCCTTCTGTTTACTTTGGAGCACTCAGTTCTGCATTGTCAAAGGTGCTTGCGAAATATTAAATGCTTAATTTCACTTTCATCCTTCATTTTCTCGAATAATTCAATAGACCCCAATAAAACCTAATTTTGTTAAAAAAAAAAAAAAAAACCATCTTCCTTATCATGGGTGGAGTGGAGGGGTGGTCGGAGATTTCAGTGTCTTTAAATATTTGCGATGTTGTTTAAATTCATACTAAGTCCTTGTTTGGTATATAAGTTTAGCAATTTATAACATGTTGGTGTGTTTGTTAGATAGCTTTGTATAAAACATGAGTTTATATATAACAGCTTTAAACTCATATATACGAGTTTAGATAAACATACATCTCATATGGGTTATTGTAAACCACTAACCAAACACATTTCATTTTATACCCAATAATTAATTTTATATAAATATTTCTTATTTAAACCCTTCTAAATATTAACCAACGTATCACTCGAGCACTAATAATAAGGTTGAATCAATTACATGTGGCGAAGGAATATGTCAAGTGGTCAGGTCATGACATCTTTAAGTAGAGTAGGGTCATGGATCTGAATTTGCTTGGACTCTTGATTATTCTAATCTGTGTAAACTAGGGACGGGACAAATAGTTTATGGAGATTAGTCCCGTTAGAAGTCAGGATCGTCTCATAACTGACAGTTAAGTTTATATTCTCCTCAAAATGAACTTAGTCGGAGTGTGGGGAGTATGTTGACGGTGTCTGAGATAATACCTCTTGCAAGAGGGGAAAAAATCAATTACATGATCATATTCATCTTATATATGTACATATATTCATTTAGGGGTGAAAAATGAGTCGAGCCGACTTGCGAGCTCGATGAACCGACTCGAGCCAAGTTCATTCATGAGTGTTTGAAAGCTCGCTTTTAGAAAAAAAAAAAAGAATTTTTTTAATAAAAGCTAGAGCTTGAGTGAGTCGATCTCGGTTCATTTAAAGTCCTATATTCATTATACATGGAAATGGGCCTAAACTTGGTCAAACTTTTTGGGCCGTACGTCGAGGCCCAATTACATGGTCCATTCATTTTCTGAAGCTAAGCTAATAAGCGCGAGGTCAGGATTTTTGAAGAGGCTATAGCCAAGTAAGCGCCAGGGGTTGCTCATGCCAATGCCAGACACTAATCGGATCGGGCACAGTTACTGTTAATCCACCATCCCTCCATTTGAAGATTTCCATGATTTCCCGGACTATACATTCGATCGATCCCTCCAATTTTTACCAGAAACCAGTCGAATATGATTTTGCCCTAAATTTTTTAATGGAAACCCTAACCCTAGCACTAGCCATACCAGCAATTGGCGTTGTTTGAGTTCGCTTTAGCAAATTGCTTTTCCCGCATCTTCTCTGCATGTGAATGATCGGTTGAAGCCCGGATTGTTGCCGTGATCTCTTAAATCTCCGATTTTTGGAAGTGCTTTTGTGATTAGTTTGTCGCCTTTGATTTTTTTTTTTTTTTGGTAAATATTGGTTAGATTAGTGTGTCACTGGTGGGTATGGAATCGGGTAACCCGATCTTAGGGCTCCTCAATCATAATTCCTGTTGGATATCGCTATGTGTATAATAAATGATCACGCAATAGGGTTGGGTCGAAGAGATTGGATTTGGTATTTATACACTTTGATTTCTAGCGTCTTTATTGTTTTTCTCTTTGGGTATAAGCCATAGCTGATTTTTGTTTGGAAAAGAGATGGTTAGCTCGGAAACTACGGGAGGGCCTGTAGACTGCAGTGTTGGAAGTATAGTGTGGGTCCGAAGAAGGAATGGATCTTGGTGGCCTGGAAAAATACTTGGCCAGGAAGAGTTGTCATTGTCTCACATAACAACTCCGCGATCTGGAACTCCTGTCAAGCTTCTTGGCAGGGAAGACGCCAGTGTGTAAGTTCATGGCGGTCTTGAAATTTAGCTTTTGGTGAAATTTTTCTTTACTAACTAATATGCTCTGTTTTGCTCGGCTACCTTTCATTAGCATGCATGGTTATCTTGTCGTCTATATTTATCTTTTCATTAACTTTTTTTTACATGGGTATGACTCATTAATATCACATGTACATCAAGATTTTGATATTTTGAGTTTATTGCTAATCTTGTTGTTAACAATATACTACTTCGAGGTTTTGAATATGTTTTAAGTTGTACAGCTATGTCTGTTCTGTACCACATGATTGTTCAGATGAATTCAGGAGAAAAAAGAAAACACATGAGAGTTGCCATGTCATTTCTATCTAACCAAATATGAATGTTCCGACTATTCATGTTACTAGGGACTGGTACAACTTGGAGAAGTCGAAGCGTGTAAAGGCATTCCGTTGTGGAGAGTTCGATGACTGTATAGAAAGGGCGGAAGCTTCTCAGGGAATGCCTCCAAAGAAGAGGGAGAAATATGCACGTCGGGAAGATGCGATAATGCATGCACTTGAACTGGAGAGACAATCGTTGGAAAAGAAGTATGGTAAATCGGGGAATCCTTCCAATATTCGAAACAAAAGGTCACCAGATGCAGTGACATCTTCGGGATTCTTGGAAAATGGAGCTGGAAGTAAAAAAGATCCTAGATCTGTTAAGGTATCTATCGCGGAGAAAAATGTCACTGACCAGCATCTGTATCAAGAGCCAGTTAAAGATGCAAACCCGCTGAGTGGAGATGATGATAGTGCCGGGACAGTTCCTAGGATGAGAGGCTTGCAGGACTTCGGTCTCCGCACTGCTCCACCACCAAGTATGTTTCATCCCTTGGCAACCTAGAATTTGAGGTTTCATTTCATTTGTGATTGAGAATTTCAATTTCCGGAATTATGTTTTCTTTTATAAAGAGATTTTTAGTCCCTGGAACAAATGCTACAGAGGTTAAAACATGCATTAAACGGTGCCTATTTATATAAGTCCAAATTAGATTTAGTTATTATGTTGATGATATTTCATTTTTGGTATCTATCAGGAGATGATCTTTCAGGCATTGCATCTCGTGCAAAGAGAAGTAGATATGCCTATTCGCCTTATGATTCTGGTGATTATGTGCTTGATAACCGGACTCTGTCCTCCCAGGTAGAGATTCCGGTTTCTAAGCTAGAAGAAGGTGAACATCCACATGATGCTGATGAAGACCGCAAAACAAGGTCGACCGAAGATACTGAAACGGATTGTTCTATTTCCGACTCTCTCGAATCTGATTCAGATGATGAGATGAATGGACTTTCAGGTAGGAACTTTGATGGTCTTTCTGATACGTCTCATATTTATTGAGTTTGACTTAAATGAAGGTTAGTTTATTGTTTTACGTGCCCTATTTTTAGAATTTGCATTTCCTTGATTTCATGCCATACCTGTGGTTGTATGCTCATACTTGGCATTATAGTCTGCATTTCTTTGATGTAAGAAGAAAAAGAAAATAGGAAAAGTATATTATATAATGACTGCATCATTGACCATCTTCTTGTCAGGGTCATCTGATTGTTTTATCTTTGTATTCTTGTTTGATTAAGTCATTAGTCACTATATATCTTTATTTTGAACCATAATGTTCCCCTAAAAATTTCATCGTCTTGTTTGTAGACGAATCTGCTTCAATAGAACTGCGACCTAAATATCCAAGGAGAATTGATGGTGACGAAAACCATGGAAGTATTAGCAGCAGCGATGATCTTGATGACTCTTCGTATGGTGATGATCCAGAAACATTTGGTATGGAGGAGTCCAAGTTGCGGCCGAAGGGTAAAAGGAATCTCAGGAGTAGTGGGAAGAGGTATTCAGGCAGCACTGATGCTGAAGTACCTAGAGCACGCATGAATGGTAATATGAATGGTGGTTTTCGATCTGGTTATACTGATAAGAACCTTAGGACCCAATCGACAAGATATAGATTGATGGGTGTAAACAGCTATGGTCATGATAATGCTGGCATAGAAGGCTCATCTTGGAATAATCAGAAAAATGGATTCTGGGATGACACTCATGAGTGTGGGTATCATTCTGTCTCTGGTAAACATGCACCAGGTGGTATACTGCTTGACGCCCAATTTAGAGTCGACGCCTACAACTACCCGAAGGATGTTCCACTCGTTTCGTTGATTAGTAAGATTAGCGGACATGCTATAATAGGCCATCCAATTAAAGTTGAAGTGCTTCATTCCAACGATGATCAGTTCTTGCCTCAACCGTTGAAGAGCCCTACTCCTCTTCCGTGTGTCTGGAAAACAGGTCGAAGAACAGCAAATCCCCGCGGTAGACGTTCGTTCTCATATTTGGCTCCTGATGGTGAGCGCAAGTTGAATCCTCAGTTTTCTGAACAAGAAGGAATGTTCCCATTCTTATCATCAGATATTGGAAATCTTGGTCAAAAGAAAACAAGCAGCCCAGGTTCTAATCCGAAGATACGATCCCTTTCATCAATAGCATCAGAAGAGCAAAATCAGAGTGACTCCAAAAGTGGAGGTAGTGACTCTCAAGTTGACGAAGGGTTGCCAAAGAATGAATATGTACCAGCAGTTGTTGCTTGTCTACCTGTTAATCTGGTGTTCAGTAGGTTACACGAGGAGTTGAATCAGTGAATGAGGTTCAACGTCACAGGGCATATTGTGAGATTCATCGACGTCCTTTAATCTGTTTAGTTAGCCTGTTGTAAATTGTAGGTAATAATGAATTTTTATTATTACAGAACACCCCGGGGGCTTTCATTGCCAAAGTTTTACATGCTTTCTTCGGCTAAATTGTAGGATTCATCTGTGTTGTGTGGTTTGAAATGATAATGGTATATTTGAGAAGAAAGACTGTGTCAGTGAGGAAGGCCATGACCAACAGAACTACTATTTACGGCATAGTTGCAGTTGATGCCAAAGTCGACGAAACGGAGGCTATTATTACGCAGTTTCAAGCTGCCCCTCTCCTTGCGTAAGTGTCTTCGTGTTTGCAGACTGAGTCTTGAGAGGAGCATTCCATTCCATGGTGGTCGAGGAAATTGAGGTTGTCCTATGGAAAAGCCACTTTGAGGAGGAGATGGCACTGTGTCGTTATTCCATGGATCATTGTTTCTCTGAGCTTAGTAGATTACCCCGAGACCATCACAGGCCAGTGACAAGACGGATGCTGCGGCGAAAACACATGGCTTCACTTGCTGAAGTGGTGGATATTCTCTTCTTGACAGTGCTGCTCATTGAGAGCTTCATGGCTTAGCAACAGAAGGAATGCTATGACAAAGGTAAACAAACCTGCATTTATCAGAAAAGGGATAGAGATATTGCTTCAGAAATGGCAATCAAGGAAGCTGCAGAAGTTTCTGGTAAGTTTTTGCTTCTCCAAACAAGATTATGAAGACAGAATTGGGTTTTCAGAAACGTACCTAAAATCAGCGTACCATAAAACAGATGAGTGCAAGGGTGCAATTTGAGTTCGACGGGCGCTATGCACTGTGGGCAACCATAATCATGAAAAAAAAATTGCATTGTTAAGAATAGGTTGAAGGGCCACTTCGAATGGCGCTTCTTTGAAGAATTGCCAGTGGAAGTGTTGCTTCTTTTGCAGCTCCTCCCTACTCTCCATTTCCTAGTGCAAAGCTTCTTAATTATTGCATAGAAATGTCATTTCTAAGTCCAAAGTTTCTGAATTATTGCACTGAAATGTTCATCCTAGTGGCTTGTCAACCTCCATGTCGATATTCTTGGCAGAATCGGCAGTTTCTTGCAGTGATAACTCAAGAGCTGCCAATGGATATTCCTTGGAAGCTAGTTTTCTATGCATATAGGCCACGTTTAGTTTTCAACATAAGAAAATGTGATATTTAAAGGCCGAAGTTAGAAAATGAGATAACAATTTCATCTGAGGCATGTTTAGTCTGTTTTTTTTTTTAAGTATTGCATTAAAAAAAACACTATCTTATTCATTTGTCAAGATTTGTATTACAACTTATACATGCAATTTGATTGGCGTTTTGTGACCCTACTATAATATTAAAAAGTATGTGATGGAGGACGAACCAAATACTGGTCAGAGAACAGTCTTGTCAAACCTTTACACCAACAATAGTTTGCTGTAAAATTTAGGTTTAGGGTAGACATTTTACATTTCCTTAGATGATGTTTTAATGGGCTCCTCGACCTTTTTGTATGCCAAATAACTTCTGATGGGAACCTGTTATTGTTGTAATGGGCTTATTTTAATCTTAGACATTAGGGTAAATTGAAAGTTAATATAGTAAAACCTCTATAAATTAATAACCTTGGTATCATAGAAATTTTATTAATTTGGAGAGATATTAATATATTGATAAATTAATATTTTATTAATTAAAAGAGAGATTTGTTAAATTCAGCAAATTTAGTGTGTGTAATGAAAATAAATGAATTCATATATATTTTATTATTAATTAAAAGAGAGATTTGTTAAATTCAGCAAATTTAGTATGTAATGAAAATAAATGAATTCATATATTTCATTGATTGTATTTATGGATAATTAGTATGCTTTTTGTGAATATTTTCGCTGATTTGAATATGTTGCAGCTAGAGAACTCGACACTCTTGCTGCAATTAAAAAAGTTAGGAATCAAACTCAATTATATTTAAATTTTAAGAAAACTCAAGTAACAATAGATTCATGTTTTAGTAAATTACTATAGTATTTATTATTGTAATACTTTATGAATTATTAATTTAGAGTTTTACTAGAACCTAATATATATAAAAAGGGTTTTTTCAAAAAATTATTATCTTATTATCTTATCGAATTTGATGATTTTTTACAAAGGTCCAAGTCGGGACTGAGAGATTTTATTATCTTAGAAAGATTATTAATTTATCGAGTATTAATTTATAGAGATTTTATTGTACATAAACAAGATAAAATGCTATTAAAAGACACTTTTCTTGTTATATCATGACATAAAGGCTGCCACAGAATAAAAAAGACATGATTATAAGAGGCAGTGAACAATGAGTCTTTACGTGGGCTGATTTAATTTGGTTCAGCAGCCCAACGTTTTAATTGGGCCAATCTTTTCGGCCCATAAACAAGAGAATTGAAAATCAAGTTTTCGATGATAAAATATATATAATCTATAAATTTATATTTAATCATGAAAAAATATTTTCAATCTACTTAATCACACAATAATACTTGTTTATTGTGTGACAGTTTGGCATTATACTAACAATTAATTAATGTAGTCGACAACAATGATGGATTAAAATAACCCATTATTGCTTTAGCCGAGGAAGGTGAGTTGAGTAGTCAAAAGATTTCATTCACACCAATAATTATTTAAATAGACACAGATCTGATTTAGTACTTGATGCACTGCCGATAATATTTATTTAGATCTATAACTGACTATTATATTATCTAAAATATATTTCACTCATCAATATCCATGCCTTTACGAAAAATGGCGTGTTATTGTTTATCTTGTCACAACCTTATCTTTAATGAGAAAATAGAATAAGTTAAAATAAATTTGGGATGAAGTTTTCTAAGAAGTGTTGGATTAATAAAATAAAATAAAATAAAGGCGACAAGTGGATCCTAACGTCTAAGATGCGAATATTCCCAAGGATAATTATTGCTTCCTACCTACAATGTGGAACTTAACGGCGTTTCGAACGACAAGTTAAAATAAATTTTAAATATGTCACAACATATATGATATCTAATCTAATAAATATCATGAATGAGTTTATTGCATATAGGCTTGTCTTAAAATGAATAATTAACGTGGTTGGCGTAGCTGACAGATTATTATCCTAACTCACGGAGTTTACCTGCTCCTTGGGTTCTTAGGATAAAAAATAAAAATAAAAATAATTACAATTTGGCTTGATATAAATTATGTGATTGACGTAATTGACAGAGTATTACACTAGTTTATTAGTCCGGATGTTCTTCCGATAAAAAAGAATTATCAAACATATAAGTAAAATTGTTATCTATTATTCTCTCTAATTTGAAAAACAAGTCGTTTAAAGAAGTTACTATATATTAATATATAAGGTTAAATATGTCTTATACCCTCAATTAATTGTTTGACCCTATTTAAGACGATGGATAAAATGCATTAATTATTTTATTTAAGATGATGGGTAAATTTGAACATGTATAATATAGGATAAATTATGTCATTATTATCATATACTTTCTTTATTGCGTGAAACTCTCATTTGTTGTCTTAAACTAAGCATCGTATCTCCATGGTGTCTAAAACATAGCATTGTACCCCCCAATTTAGGGGATAAACCGCTTATACGATTTACAAAGCATAGAAATTTTGGTGTTTATTTTTTAAACCACGTGTGAGTTATATGCAATTTAATAGCATAACAATTTTCATTTAAGAATAAAAAAAAATTCAAATCAGATGGAGTATCTATTTTCTAGTTTATCTAGTTTGGGTTTTAACTTTTAGGATTAGAAAAAAGAAATGATGATAAAATTGTAAATTTGTAATTCCCAAGTAACAAACGTTAACTATATAACGGTTTTGAGCCGTTAAAAGTCAGTTCCTATCCTGGCGCATTTAATTTGTAATGAATTACATCGCAAGTCCGTAGTACGGGTCGGTGCATACCGTATCACACCTCTCTCTCTCTCTCTCTCTAGCTATAAAAAAGGAGGCTCATTCTCCTCCACCTCCATTTCTTACACAGACTCAAAACTAAGACACAGATTTGCATCTGGCAATAACGGTCAATAATGGCATACAACTCTCACACTGCTCGTGGGCTGTTGACACTCACCAAGCAATCCACCGTACAGATCCGTACCATCGCTTCTCCACTCCATACGAGGTTTGTCTTCTTCTTCATCTCTCTGCTAAATCACTGATTGATATACCTTGAGAAGAAAGAAGCTTAGTATAGTAGTAATGTCTGCTGATTATTATTGTTAGGAGGAGGGGCGTCCACTTTTCGGTGTACGACAAGAACCCAGAGGAGCACGTGCAAGAGCACGTGAGCCGGCGGTCGGAGGAGGCCGACCAAGATACCTATTACTGGGCACCTCATCCTAAGACCGGCGTCTTCGGCCCTTCTTCTTCTTCTTCCTCTTATGTAAAGCCCACTGCTTCTGCTGCTGCTATTGCAGATTCAATGGCGGAGCAGAAGACGTTCTTCCGACCGCTCGAGGACATGGAGAAGCAGTTGAGACAGTAGTAGTGCTGCTATATGTTTTACTTCTTTGTCTGAACTTACTACTTCTATAGATATTATTATGTATGAATGAGTGTTGTTTGTGTTATGGGCAATGTTGTAAAATTCGCTAGGCGCTAGTCGGGCGCTCGGGGTGGGCCTAGCGCCTAGACGGTTTCTAGGCGGAAATTAATCAGTATAATTATTTTTTATTATTTTTATCTTCCATATATCAAATATGTTAATATTTTACCAAAATAAAGTTACATAAAATTTATCCGAACATTTAAAATAAATATTCAAATATTCTAAATAAATTATGTCAATCTCAATAATGATATTCTGTATTTAAATTTTTTTTTCCAAAAAAAAAAAAAATTGGACCGCCTAGGCGGCCGCCTAGCCGATTAGTCGGTTCAATCGATTAGGCGGCCACCTAGACGATTTTCGCCGTGGGATGGGGGCGCCTACCGCCTAGGCCGAGTTTTACAACAGGGGTTATGGGGAGTGGTTTGAGATTGTGACTTGATAACGGATAATATCAATTCCTTGATTATCTCCTCATTTAATGTCATCATTTATTTTGATTTATCTTTTCCTATGTTTTAGTGATTGTAATTATATTTTTCTAATTTATCTCATATGTAACTTCTATATATTGAAATGATAATACAATTCATTTCTTGAGGAAAATATTCTAAACCTTATCATGACTCTTACTTACTCCATTAAAGACTCTATGGCTTCGATGTGAGTACAATGTTGAATAATCTTCTTTGCTAGTTGCAGTTCACTCTGCTGACAGACTTTGAACAATGATTTTAGCATCATACATTTGACTTACACTAAATATGGTTCTAATTTACATTCATCCATAGTGGTTTTTTTTTTTTTTCCGGTTCCGAGGTATCCCAACTCGATCTAGTTATGGGCTAGCCCCTAAATACCGGCGTGGACTTTGCGCCACACTAACCTGACGGAGGCTTTGGTGGGACTAATCCCCAGGGTCAGATGAATACGTCCAAAACTCACCTGACAACGATAGTCATAAGAAATTAATCTCATGGGGACTACTCAAGGAATTATGGGAGGGGGGATTCATCCTTAGTCAAGAGGGACAATATCTTGAAGCATATGAATATTGGGATGTTGTTAATTGGAAAAAAAAAAAAAAGAATATTAGGATGTTAAACTAAATTCAATAATAAAATAAATTTGTTAGATTGTATATAAGTTTTATGTCGATTTGTTTTAGAATGGAATCTGACGTGGGCTTATATATATACGTCTTCCGAATTTGGACTGAGAAAATTTTATTTTCCAAGAGCTGGTTGTTAGAGCGAGGTTATGGTCTGAATGCGAGATGGATGACGTGTCGCTTATCCTTTGCAGTGATTCTTATGTAGATAGAACTTGGAGTGTGTTGATAGCTCAATTGATTGAAGGTCAATCCCAGTTGGTGTCTTGTGTCTAAAATCCACCTAACATTAATGATGGTCAGACATCGCGTACAATTGAAAGGAAATTGCAGTACGAAATGATTATCGTTGAAGAAAAGACGTATGGTAATGGTCTCGTGCTTAAGGAGAAGCTTATTGTAATGTCGAACTATCGAGTTTTTTCATAGTGCAAGACACATAAAAATAATTTCTATTGATCGATTTCAATGTCCTTTGCTAGTTGGAGAAACTCATGAGTAACTTATTTTATTATCCTATTTTTCATCACTCGAATCGTTGGTAAGGATAATGCATTGATCTCTGCCTTTTTTTACGGCATCGTTCCGATTAGGTAAGTTGTGATTGTTATCCTGATAGGTCGTGGTCGAGCATGATATAATCGATGATCTTCAACACAAGCTCTGTCAGGAACCGAAACCGAAACCTTATTTTATAAGATCATGCATTTGTATGATTGCATGTGTAATATTTTTATAAGGTTTGGTAAAGATAATAGAATTATTTTCGTACTCATGCATGGAAATATTGTACCGAAAACTATTAGGTACCGAAAACTTCTTCTGTACCGAGAACTATTAAGTACCGAAAACCTCTCCTATGCCGAAAACTTAAAATACCAAAAACTATTTGCATATCGAGAAGTTTATCGTACCGAAAACTTAAATATCGAGAATTAAGATAGTACCGAAAACTTTATAAAGAGGTACCGAAAACTTTATAAAGAGATGCCGAAAACTTTATAAAGGTATCGAAAACTTCTTTTGTACCGAAAACTTAAATATCAGAAACTAAGATGGTATCGAAAACTTTGATATAATGATACCGAAAACTTTTCCTCTCATGCATATAAGGACCGAAAACCTTCTATTATGCATAAAGAAGTATAGAAAACTTTTATAAGCAAAGGAGTATAGAAAACCCTTGGTGGGAGGTAAAGTGAGATTAAGATCAAACTTCTTCTAAGTTTGACACCTCATGCTTAAAGAAAGCTTACTAAGCACCTTTTTGGCCAACCTTATCATATTTAATACTTAGTAATCAAGAAACACCATACCCTAACTAAGAGAAAAGCTCGAGAGAATGCAAGTAAGGATCTTTAAAGCATCATGATAAAGTGCAAATCAAGTATACAAAGTGAAGAAGCAAATTAGGCACAAGTAAGGTATACATGTGTAATTCTTTACCATAATCCATATTTTCTCAATTCTAGATGATTTATCATGATGTTAAGATTATGATTAGCTTGATAAGGGAGATAAGGGTCGAACATGAGGAGTTATATGATTTCATCCATGGATGAAACATGACTGTTGATAGAAAAGATATAGGTGATCACGTCAGTTTTTCCAGCAGCCCCTGTTCTTTGTTCCCGATCATTTTTGAAGCGTTTACACTTCGAATCTGAGAAATGTCAAAGAGCAAAAGTTGTAGAGAATTGATAAGCTTGTTATAGGACTTAGAATCAGAGTCATTGGAGCTTTGTATCAAAAGTTAGAAGACGAAAGGTACTGACTGCCTAATCAGAACGACAGCAGCTGAGAAACACCTTAATGGCTCATTTTGGTGTTGATACACTTAGAATTCGAGAACATGCAAAGAATGAAAGTTTTAGACAATAAGGTTATCTGTTTAGATCAGTTGGATTCAACAGCATTAGTGTCGTATATTAAAAGTTAGGATACAAAAGGCATTGACTGCCAGTTCTGAAACAGCAGTAATCAAGAAGTAGGTTGATGACTCTTTTTTACTTTGATGCACTTAGAATCTGGGAATGTGAACTGAATAAAATTTTAGACATTTATATTAGCTTTCCAGAGCAACTTGAACCAACATTATGGATACTCGATAATGAAAAATATGAATGAAAAAGTACGGACTGTCATTTCGGGACAGCATCTTCATGACAAAGTTAATATGATAAAAGCTATACTTTAAAGGGAAGGAACCTATTCATGCAAATCATGCATATGTATCATTCATAGAGTCGTATATTGATTTGAACGTGATGTTTCATAGGTCGTGATCTCGGGAAAGGAAAGGATAAAGTCAAGTAAAGGAGACGAAACCTGTGAGTATTATTCGCAACGTGTGCTTTATGTGCTATACGTGCTATATGTGAATTGTTTGACTGGCGTTTTTGTGAAACATGAATTGACTTGATATGTTGTTTATTATGAAAGTTGATTGATCTATGTCATGATACGTTATTTGATATGAAAAGCAATGTATTATGTGAATCGACGTAATACGTTATGCGATATACATGATTCGGAAATTGGCTTGTTACGCAATACCTTGTATTATATGTCATATGCATTCACATGTAAAGAAAGGGAGAAACCGTTATGACTGCTATGGCTTCGGATGATGCGAGATATTATGCCACGGTTACGTCCCTACAAATCGGGGGATGATAGAGTCATGTACATGCACTAAAAGAAAGAAATGCCTACAGAGTCCCATGCATGGGCACACATATATTCGATAGTCCGAGTCGAGCTGGTTCATAACGGGAGTATCATCATATAGAATTGCATATGTTATAGGAATCACATGAACGATGGTTACGTGATGGAATATCTGATGGAATGGTTATGTGAACGATAATTCGACGGAATTATATGAATGATGGTTACATGGTCTCGTATCTGACAGAATGACAACATGATGGAAATTGGTGACTATATGAGTTCGATAGATTAAATGTTATCTGTTTACAGTTTTAAAGTTATAGATTTACATGTTGCGATCATACTCTGAATAGTTGTCACAGTTGTTGTAGATAACGAACGAACGGTTTTTAAAGTAAAGCTTCCGCGTACAGACATGGATTCAAGGTCGGCCGGCTACACTTTCATCCTGCTTCCCTCTGTTCATCGTTGCATGTAGATTAAGGAAACATTATCGACCTTTTGATATTGTGGTAATAAGCATGATATGTATATTATGTGTGCAAATGATACGTCTGGAATGTACGCCCCATTTGTATGCTACATGAATGATTTTGAAAGGCAAAAAATTTTATATGAATGTTTTATAGATGCGTGAAATACGTGCATAAGAAGAAATAGGAACGGGGACGTTACAAGCTCAATCGATTATATATATATAAATAATTGTGATATGAAATATTGCCAAATTTTATTTTACGATGAAACCAATTTAAATCTTATATATTGGACTTGAGATAAAATCCAAAATGATCCATAATGTTTACCATATTTGATTTATTGTGAGGCACGTGTGGGATTTCCGTTAAAATTAATGTTTATCGTGACGGAATGACTAAATTTGTCTAAAATCGACAACATTATGAACTAAATTAATTCAGACGAAACATCATAAACTAAATTGATTTTTAGGGTAAACATTGGGCGACGACTTTTATCCCTATTGAACGATTGAAATAGATTTTCCCATAAACCATTGTCATCTTCTTCCTTGTTCTATCCTATCCATCCCCAATCTATAGCGCATGTCACGTCACGTGGCAATCGATGCTAGATAAAGCGGGGCTATTTCAATGTCCATCCCAACTCTATTGGGCAAAGTTAAAGTTAGGATAAGATCGAGCTGTTGCATGGGCCCCACTTAAAGTTATCTTTATTACCGAACCAGTCTGACGTGGCTTACTGCATAGATTAGATATACTGCTGCAGATATTTTCAGGCCCAATGCTGCCCATTGAACAGTATTGTAGTCCAAGCCCAAAGTTAAATTTCGAACATGGCGATTTTCGTATTGTAAATTTGAACCGTCAGTCGCTATTCGGAGGAAGAAATACATGTTATGCATGGCATGGGCCGGAGTGGTGGGATACGCTGGGGCGCCGCCGAGCTCTATCAGAAAATCCAAGTTGGAACGGCGGCAAAGAGGCGCCCCTTTCTCATGTTGCTCGACTTCGACTTCCGCCGACGAGGGGAAAACTGTTGAGAAGTTCAGCTACAGCAGGGCTTCGCCGTCCGTGAGGTGGCCGCACTTGAAGTTTTCGGACCCACGTCCTGGTTCGCGACGTGATGTGCCAGATAGAGAGGTTAGAGATGCGATCATAGTTGAAAATGAAGAGGGTTTTGGTGGAATGGACGCAGGTGATGGTGAGCTCGAGGCGTTCGATGAAAGGCCTAGCAGAAACAAGGTGAAGAAGATGAACAAGCTGGCGCTGAAGAGGGCGAAGGACTGGAAGCAGAGGGTTCAGTTCTTGACGGATAAGATATTGGAGTTGAAATCCGAGGAATTTGTGGCCGACGTTTTGGATGAGAAGATGGTTCAGATGACTCCAACCGACTATTGCTATGTGGTGAAATGGGTTGGTAATTCCAATTGGCAAAGGGCGTTGGAGGTTTATGAGTGGTTGAATCTTCGGCAATGGTATACTCCCAATGCTCGAATGGTGGCTACTATACTGTCCGTGCTTGGCAAAGCCAACCAAGAGGCGTTGGCTGTGGAGATATTTACACGGGCGGAGCCATCCGTTGGAAATACTGTTCAAGTTTACAATGCAATGATGGGTGTGTATGCTAGGAATGCTCGGTTTGCAAAGGTTCAAGAGTTGCTTTCTTTGATGCGTGAAAGAGGGTCCGAGCCAGACCTTGTTAGTTTCAATACATTGATCAACGCACGTTTAAAGTCAGGTCCCATGTCTGCCGATTTGGGAATTGAGTTGCTGAGTCAAGTGAGGAGGGCGGGGATTCGGCCCGACATTATAACTTATAACACTCTTATCAGTGGTTGTTCCCGAGAATCAAATTTGGAGGAGGCAGTGAAAATTTTCCAAGATATGGAGACACACAGATGCCAGCCTGATCTGTGGACTTTCAATGCCATGATTTCAGTGTATGGGAGGTGTGGATTGTCTGGTGAGGCGGAGCGGCTTTTTAAGGAGTTGGGTTCGAAAGGATTTTTTCCAGACGCAGTTACTTATAATTCGCTACTCTATGCATTTGCAAGGGAAGGGAATGCAGAGAAAGTTAAGGAAATCTGCCAAGACATGGCGGAGAAAGGATTTATGGAGGATGAGATGACTTATAATACGATCATCCACATGTATGGAAAGAGGGGTCAGCATGACCTCGCTTTGCAAACTTATAGAGACATGATGTCGTCGGGACGAACGCCCGACGCTGTGACTTATACGGTGCTTATCGACTCGTTAGGGAAAGCTCACAAAATGACAGAAGCCGCAAACGTGATGTCAGAGATGCTTAATACAGGCGTAAAGCCCACTTTGCACACCTACAGTGCTTTAATATGTGGCTATGCAAAAGCTGGACAGCGATCTGAGGCAGAAGACATGTTCAATTGCATGCTGAGGTCTGGTATCAAGCCAGACAATCTTGCATATTCAGTCATGTTGGATGTTTATGTAAGATCAAACAACTCAAAGAAGGCAATGTTATTGTACCATGAAATGGTTTCTGATGGCTTCTTCCCTGATCGTGCTCTCTGTGAAGCACTGCTGCGAGTTCTTAGTGGAGAAAAAGATGAGAAAGGCATTCAGCGGGTGGCCGAGGATCTTGAAAAACTGCACGGCTTGACTCCAGAGGTAATTTCCTCTGTACTTACAAAAGGAGAATGCTTCGATTTTGCGGCAGAAAAGCTAAGATGTGCAGTCCTCCAAGGTTTCGAATTTGACCAGGAAAGTCTATTGTTAATTTTAAGTTCATACAGTTCATCTGGGCAGTATTTGGAAGCAATAGGACTGCTAAACTTCATAAAGGAGCATGGATGTGGATCCCAGCAGTCGATAAGCGAAGCTTTAATTGTTATACATTGCAAAGCCCATCAGGTAGATGCTGCATTAGAGGAATATTTCAATAATAACTGCCTACATATCTCTAAGGGGAGCCTTTCCATGTACGAATCACTCATTAAGTCCTGCGCAGAGAATGAACGATTTTCTGAAGCTTCTCAAATATTTTCTAATATGAAGTTCCATGGGATCGAATCTCCTGCGGATATATGCCAACTAATGGCTATTGTATATTGCAAAATGGACCTTCCCGAGACAGCTCATCACTTGACTGATCAGGCAGAAGCCAGAGGCGGTCCTCTTGAAAATGTGTCTATATATACCGTCCTTGTTGAAACTTATGGAAAAGTGAATCAAC
This sequence comes from Lindernia subracemosa, assembly GCA_028392965.1. Taxonomy (NCBI): domain Eukaryota; kingdom Viridiplantae; phylum Streptophyta; class Magnoliopsida; order Lamiales; family Linderniaceae; genus Vandellia; species Vandellia subracemosa. The sequence continues at coordinate 46,295 of JAQPCC010000137.1, read as the reverse complement.
TGGAAAAGGCAGAGTGCGTAGTAGGAAGACTGCGTAATAGTTCCAAATTAGTGGATCGCAAAGTTTGGAATGCATTAATTCAATCTTATGCAGCAGCTGGTTTATATGAAAAAGCAAGAGCTGCTTTCAGTACAATGATGAGAGGTGGGCCCTCCCCTACGGTTGAGACCATGAACTACCTACTGCAAGCTCTGATAGTTGACGGAAGGTTGGACGAACTGTACGTCGTAATTCAGGATCTTCAGGACATGGGTTTCAAAATCAGTAAGAGTTCCATCATCTTGATGCTAGAAGCATTTGCCCAATCGGGGAATATATTTGAAGTCAAGAAAATATACGATGGAATGAAATTCGCCGGATATCTCCCCACCATGCATCTCTACAGGGTTATGATTGGGTTGTTGTCCCGGGGGAAACAGGTGAGGGATGTCGAAGCCATGCTTACTGAGATGGAGGAAGCGGGATTCACTCCCGACCTGTCCATTTACAATTCTTTGCTAAAAATGTACGTGAAAATAGAAGACTACAAGAAGACAGTTCAATTTTACCAGAGAATCCAAGAGTGTGGTCTTAAACCGGACGAAGAAACTTACAATATGTTAATCCTAATGTATTGCAGAGATTGTAGGCCTGAAGAAGCTAGTGTATTGATGGATGAAATGAGACAACTTGGTCTAAAGCCTCAGTTGGATACATACAAAAGCCTTCTAGCTGCATTCTGCAGAAAGGTGATGCAGGACGAAGCTGAAGAACTTTTCGACGGCCTAAATCTAGCGGGCCACAAGCTTGGCCGTTCCTTTTATCATTTGATGATGAAACTGTATAGAACATCTGGGGACCATGCCAAAGCAGAAAAGCTGCTCGGCACTATGAAAGAATCGGGAATCGAACCCACGGCAGCTACGATGCACCTCCTTCTGGCTTCTTATGGCAGTTCGGGCCAACCTGTAGAAGCTGAGAAAGTGCTGAATAATCTAAAATCGACTGGTTTTGAGCTCAGTACCTTACCTTATAGTTCTGTCATTGATGCTTATCTGAAAAACGGTGAGTACGATGTTGGCATTCAGAAACTTGTGGAAATGAAAAGGGAGGGCATGAATCCCGATTACAGAATATGGACGTGTTTCATTAGGGCTGCAAGTCTATGCCATGATACTAGTGAGGCCACCATGCTACTAAAAGCAGTTGGGGAAGCTGGCTTTGATATTCCCATGAGGCAATATCTCTTTAAACTTCGCCGTTTTATATCTGTGCAAGGGTGGAAGTCTTACCTATATTACGTTATCCTCAAACTGTTATATTCGCTCTTTTTCACAGGCTTTTGACGGAAAATTCAATGCCGTTGCTGTCAGAGATCGACTCTTATCTCCAGAAACTTCAACCTATAGAAGATAATGCAGCATTCGACTTCGTTAATGCCGTTGAAAATATGCTGTGGGCTTTTGAACGACGGGCAACTGCCTCTTGGATTTTCCAGCTTGCAATCAAGAGAAACATTTACAATCACAACGTGTTTAGGTAACCACTGAATTCAGCTCTTTGATGCCCATTACTCCTTATTTTCACTATCAAGATCGATTACAGTCATGGTAAGGATTTCCAATAGAAACTGTAGAAATGTGAAACTCTTTCTGCATTTTTTCGTCTATAATAATCTGTTCACAGGAAAGGTCCACCTTTTTTTTTGCCTATATAGGGTCGCAGATAAGGATTGGGGAGCCGACTTCAGAAAGCTATCCGCTGGTGCTGCTCTTGTCGGACTCACCTTGTGGCTCGATCTCATGCAGGCAAAATCTCTCTCTCTCTCTCTCTCTCTCTCTCTACCATTTTCAACCTGCGATTATTTCCCGCAGGACGCCTCACTGCAAGGACACCCCGAATCCCCCAAGTCAGTAGTGCTAATAACCGGCACTGCACAGTACAACCAGGTTTCTCTCAGCAGCACCATCACGGCCTACCTTTGGGAGATGGGATCGCCATTCCTGCCCTGCAAAACTAGGGACGGCGTCCTCGTCGCCAAGGCCCACTCCCTGAGGATGTGGCTGAAGGAATCTCCGTTCTGCCTCGACCTCGAGCTGAAGGACAATCCCGTCCTTCCGGGAAAGAACTCCATGCAGCTCATCGATGGATGCTACATCAGGCGTGGGCTTGTCCCGGCTTTCAAGGACATAAAGGAGAGGCTCGGGCAGGTTGGTCCCAAGAAGTTCGCTAGGCTTGCTTTGCTGTCCGATGAGAGGAGAGACAAGGCCATTCGAGCTGATATCGATGGCAGAGAAGAGAAGTTGGCCAAGCTTGGAAATGTGGGAACTGTGAGAAATAGGAGCGTCGGTGGTTTTCGCCGGAATGGCAAGTTCACGAGGAGAACTGCTCTTTCAGAAGTGGTGAACTAATTGGTGAAGACGGCCGTTGGGAATGTTGATTTTGGCCGTTGGTAAGAATGGTGTCGCGTTGTAAGTGCATGCATGTGAGTAGAGAGGCATGCTAATTTGTACAGTTATGTTTTTCCCTTACTATTAGAATCAATTTTAGCTATATATATATATATATATATATATATATACTAGTATTCCAAGTACCCTCGATGCGGGTGCTCTAATATATACATAAATATAATATCATTTTATATTTTAAGATTTATTTATAATTTAAATATTTAATATATAAAATTTAATTAAATTTTAATTAAGATTTGTTTTAATGTATATAAAAAAAAGAATAATTTGTGGGATATAATCGAAACAATAATAATAATAATAATAATAAATTGAATAGTCAAAGTTAAAAGAAAAGTAGTATGAAATTCGAAGAATAAGTATAAGAAAAACCTTTTCTAATTAAAACGACTTCGATCCTTTCAGATTTTCGAAATATTCAATGATGAATTTCGTGCTCACATTTCTAGCAAATTATCTCTCCAAATATACTATTAATGCGTTAGAGAGAAAATCATCCTCCATTTTACTTAGAAACCTAGTTTTCACGATATTCGTTGCCGAAAATGCGTGTTTTGTAGTAGTAGTGGAAACTGGATGAATAAGCACAAGTGCAATAACTCGAAATTGATATTGTATGTCACTACTTGTTAGTCTTTACCAATCATTGACATAATTTCAATGCTTTAATTGATCGTTAAGCTTACATGAGGAACCAACAAGATAAACTACATTAGCTAAATCCTATAAAAAATTTGATGAGCATGAGTCACATGGTTTGATGCTGGAACTAAAGTGAATTACAACTGATAATAAATCAATGTATATAGTAAGCACCTCTGCAATCTTTCACAATTAAAGGTTGCATCCATTAAACTCTCTCCTCGTGTTATTATCACCATCATAATCGTTGCCTCTAATATTTTGAACGTCCAAGTTACAGTGAGAAAAGTAGAATATATAACACCTTTTAATGTCGAAGTAGTTGTATCAGATGCTTGAAAACGCCCAAAAAACTTTGAATGAATCTATTAGTTACCACAAACCTTAGCAAAATAGCATTGCAATACTTTTGCAATCCCAATTTCTTCATGTATTGTATTCTTTACTCACATAGAAATCATATGAAGTATTTGCTATTGAATATCGTGACTCGCCTACTTGGCATTCTTTGGAGCTTTCGCAAGTTCGTCAATGTACCAGTTATGAAATCCAAATATTTTCAGAATATTAGCACGATTTGATGAGCAAGTTCTCTCATTGTGAACTCCAATAGAATTCCTTGAAGTGAAAGAAATCGTGTAACATCTATATGAGCCTTTAACAGAAGACGGTTGATTACAATTTGTTGAGCATCGAAATTGTCAAAGCTCCTTGATATATGTTGTGATTGGTTCATCAAATCCTCACATGCCTTTTCAGCATTACAATGGGATGAAGAAGCATTGTATTTTCCTATGTGGCTTAGAAAAGCACAGACTTTTCCATTTTTAACGTTCTTCCATTTATCAAACCCATCAACAGTAAAAGCTGTTTGGTTTGAGCATCCCGATTGCTCGTAAACGATAAAAGAAGGAAAGTAATATGCTTTATCTTTAGTCGAGAATACTTCAACCAGGAAAATTGCTCGTACCAACTAGATTGAAATTTTTTAGGGTACTTGATATTTTAATTTAGAGGATATTCTTGAAGAATATGGTGATATGCCTTTAGATTCAAATAATCTCGATGAACCTCTTCTTGTTGGTTAGGACTATATTCTCAAATTCGAAGACGTATTCCCGAATAACGCTCCAAAGAATTAGATCAACATCTTCAATTTCTCTATTTTTTAATCTTTTAGGAGGAATTTAAGATGGAAGATTATTGTCATTTGATATGTGTGTTGGCGTTGATGCTGTGATCGTTGGAGAATATATATCTTCATTTGTCTTCTTCCTTTGAAAAAATTTATCAATTGTAATATTCCATTAAAACATGTGAAATCTAGCAATCATTAAAAAGGAATATAAATTCAATACAATTAAACAATGAAATATCAATATAAAAAAGACAATAAAGATGAGAAGATAGATTAAATTCGATATAATACCGTGAATATTCAAGCGAATCTTTCCAATGATCTGGCAAAGCTAACCGAGTCGTCTATCGACCAACTATGAAGAGACTTCGTTTTTAGTTTGCAGTAGCCTGCGGATTGAGTAGATAAACTCAATCCTAAAATAAGTGATACATCAATTTCGTCAATAGTAGCAATGGTAAGTTACTTTATTTCTTGTGTTGATTTAGGAATATATACCTAATAATCAGTTGAAGAATATGTAATTAAAGAACACATCCATATATTATAGATAAAGTTTCTATTTAGTTGCAGTGTTTTATTATTCTGAGGATCTATTTAGTTTCTGGGGCTTGTTCTCAACCGGATCACCTTGTATGACATTATTCAAAACACGAAAACTTTTCTGTCAGGACTGCATACTACCTAACGAAGAAGTACAAGTCTCGAACTGTGGCCTCGACCTCATCTCCCCTATCGTGACATATGATTTGGAATTCAAAGTGTATTCCTAGGGTGCGGCTCTTTATATGGCGTTTATGCAATAATGCACTTCCGACTGCAGCAAATCCCTTTCGGCGTAAGTGTTTGACACACTTTAACTGTAGTCGTCGTGGAGGAGCCCCCGAGAACACGGAGACTGTTTTTATTCTATGCCCGATGGTGAAACATTTTTCGAAGAAGACCAAGTTTTCATATGAATTAATTCGGAGATGGCCCAGAAGCGCAGAAGATTGACTTCGGGAATGCGAGGTAAGCTTAACGACGAAGATTTTGATATGTTCATCGGTCTTTGTTGGATGATATGGCGAATGCGGAATAAATGGGTTGCAGAAAGAGTTAGCATGCATGACGAACAGTCTATAGCTGAAATAAGCGCCATGTCACTCTCGCTGATAACGGACGATAGCTTGCTTCGTGGAATCTCCCCACGACAGGATGTTGTTTGAGTCTTACCGGAAACAAGCTTTTTGAAACTTAATACGGACGTACACAAGTCGAGGGAAACGTCGTCAGTTGGCATTGTTTTTAGAGATCGGACTGGTAGCTGTGTCGCTTGGTTGACGAAGATGATGCCCGATTGTTTTTCACCAGAATCTATTGAGGCGGTAGCCCTAATACTCACTTTTGAGAGGATTGTCTCATATAGAAGTGGAGAGTGATTGCAAGAATGTCATAGCCAAACTACAGAAGGAATCCACAGACTCAGAGATCGAATGCATTCTTTATGACTGTTATGTTTTGTGTCGAATGTTTGCATGTGTTCGTTTTAGTCACGTGCCTAGAAGATCTAATGGCGTAGCTCATTTTTTAGCCAAACATCTTGGATATAACGGGGAAGACTCTTCCCCGCCTACACAGGATATAGCAAACTTGTTACTTACAGATATTCAATGAGAAATGAGCTTGATTATAAAAAAAATAAAAATAAATTATTATATCTTTTTTGACAAATTTAATGTTATTCGAATGTCACCCAGTAACGAGTATTTATTTTCAGTTTATAATTTTTAAAATAATTTAAAAGAAGAAACTAAGTTACATAATTTGTATGGATATATAGGTCCTTCGATAGCCCAATAAACCATAAATTTGCCCAGTCCCCCGAACTCTGAATGGGACTAAGTTTCAAAAATCCAAAAACACGGAAGAACTCTACACTTAATTGAGCTTTAGAATAGAACCCTCTACTTGAACATAGAAGATAAGCTCTTTAACATTAGATTATAATGTACTTATTAAAACATATGAGAACACACGTCTATATGTACTAAATGGTATATAATATATACATATTACTAAAAATTTCGAAATTTTTATGGGAACATGGCCACACTGTAGATCTACCCTAGTAATAGTATAGTTTCGTCCCTAATAGATATGTCAAGTGACCTGTTAAAACTGGTAGAAAGCTGTATAAATCTATGATAAATGAATTGTAAATACAGTTTCAAAGCATCAGGAAAAATAAGCAACAAGGCATTGAAGCCGTGAGTGTTCGTGCTAACACTTGACCTTTACACACGATGTATAAAGCATAAAGATGCAGCTTACAACTAGCTAAAAACTCAAGAACACATAAAACTATACATTAGGCGATTAAGAGAAAATGCACCAAAGCTAGGGTTCTTTTTTCTTTTTTTTTAAGAAGATAAAGTAGTCACTTGTGTGTGTTGTGTGTGAAATCCCAAGGTTTCCTTTTTTTTTTTTTATCTAGAGAATCTTCTAGATAGCGGGCTTCCTTACACCAGCCTTTTAATCTATGACCCAAACTTGTATTAGCCCAAGAATGCATAATTGAGTTATTCTTTTAATTTGACCCACTCCTGGTATCTTCAAATATAGGTCAAGGGTTCGATCTCACTTGAATTTCTTAACAAGATCGCAGTCTATGTGGACTAGAGATGATACATACAGCAAATGTGGTTAGTCCTACTGAATAATAATAATAATAATAATACTAATAATAATAATAATAATAATATTGAGATGATTTACTTTTACCTACCCACTTAGATATAATCCAACTCCACGCAAAAGTTGACAGGTGGCTCATTTTCCTTCAACTCCCATCACCACTACCCCATCTATATTTGTACACTAACAATACGAGTTTAACTTTTAAAATATTATTAAGAGAGCACCGAGAAAAATGGAGTTATATCCAAGTGAGTAGGTAAGACATGACCAAGAGAGAATAAATCGTTTTAATAATTTTCTAAAAAAACAAAAGTCATTTACCAAAGGGACAACCCAATATAGCCCAATCCTCAGAGCTATAAGAAAACTTTAAAGGTCCATGGGCCATTTTAAGAGCCCAAATGATTACCACAAGGTAGGGTTTTGGTTTTGTTTTGATCTATAGATATAAAGCCATCACTTGGAAATGGGAACTCAGCTGCGACCAGGGAAGCCTTAGTTCGTCGTCGTTCGGCGCCTCCACACCACGAGCGTAAGTCTGCAACCCTAACAATTCAAGTTCCATTTATTGTTGTTTGATTCAGTAGTCGATTTTCATTTTACATTTCAAGTAGGTTTATCCGATGCTTTTAACTTGTTTGAGATTTTTCCTCGGAAAATGCATGATTGTTGTTTTATTTACGAATTCAGCGATGCTGCGAAAGCTAGATGAGTTAAGCGAGTTCACCATGTTAGGTTCCTTTTTTTCTGGGAGGACATATGTACAGTTCAATTCCATATGTGTTGAGCTGATTTTATTTTGTGGCTCACTGCTGTTGTACAGTTAGAAGATAATGAAGCACAACAATGTTATTCCTAACTCGCACTTCAGGAAGCACTGGCAGAACTATGTGAAGACATGGTTCAACCAGCCTGCCCGCAAGTCCAGGAGAAGAATTGGTATCACTTTTTATGATCTTATGGTTCATTCGTTTGACTGAGATTGAATGTTGATCACTTAATTTTATTCAATTCAGCTTCGATATGATACTGAGCAGTTTCGCTTATATTTCTCAGCAAGGCAGAAGAAAGCTGTGAAGATTTTCCCAAGGCCTACAGCTGGGCCTCTCCGCCCGATTGTCCATGGTCAGACATTGAAGTACAACATGAAGGTCAGAGCTGGTAGGGGATTCTCGCTGGAGGAGCTTAAGGTGACTATTTTTTTTTTTTCTTCATATTTTGGATACTTCTTTATTGCTTCATGTTCATTGCAAAGACGGGCTCATTTGATAACCTCAATGTCTGCTATTGTCGTTTTATACACGTAATTTCTTTCATGTTTTATCCATTGACAAAGTATTAACTCCCAGGTAGTGTTGTGCTTAGTGTTCTTTTCTATATACTGTTTGCTTCGTCTTAATTTCTCAGTCACATCTATTATGTTATTACATACTGACTTCCTATGCTGGCAAAGTGTTTCACTTGTCTTACACATGGTTTCTAAGGTTAGCTCCTATTCATTTCTCGAGAGTGATTTTTTCTTTTTATTTGCATCAACTAGGCTGCTGGCGTGCTGAAGAAACTTGCTCCAACTATTGGCATTTCCGTCGATCATAGGCGTAGAAACCGATCCTTGGAGGGCTTCCAGACGAATGTTCAGAGGCTCAAGACATACAAAGCCAAGCTCGTTGTCTTCCCAAGACGCGCTCGCAAGGTCAAGGTAGCAAATTTTAGAAAGCTATTTGAACCAATTAATTCTTCGCTTGTTACAGCAATCTCATTATGCCCCTGGTTTTCTTGATTTTTTTTTTCTTTATAGGCTGGTGACTCTACTCCCGAGGAGCTGGCGACCGCCACACAAGTCGTTGGTCCCTACTTGCCCATTGTACGCGAGAAGCCAACGGTCGAGCTTGTGAAGGTGACAGACGAGATGAAATCATTCAAGGCTTACGACAAGATTCGCTTGGAAAGGATGAATGCCAAGCACGTCGGCGTTCGGGCCAAAGAGGGCAGCTGAAGCCGAAAAGGAAGATAAGAAATAGTGAGTGAATTTCATGAGATTATTTGAAGCTGAATCATCAAAGTCTTTGGGATCTGTTTTGTTTCTGTTTTGGAGATTTCTTGCTTTGATCATTAGTACACTACAAATATGCCTCAGAAAACTGAACCTTAAGGGATTGTTAAGACATTCTTCATATGTCCTTTTGTTCAACTAGTCTTCCTCCTTGATCATACCTAGGGGTGTTCATTATTTGGGTGACCCGATTATCCACCCGAACCATTTTGAATTTGGCTTATTCGGTTCGGTTAATCGGATAAACGGATGGTTAATTGGGTCACCCGAACTATTAAATGGGGGAATGGTTCGGGTATCGGGTGGAGTAAAAAAATTCGGGGCTCACCCGAAATCCGAATAAGAGTTATTTAATTATATTTAAAATATATTTATATATTATATGAAGAGTAAAAAATTGATATCATCGCTCAATTGCTCTCTCGCACAAATTAAATCGAACCGATTAACCCGAAAGTTATATATTTAATATAAAAAATATATATAAAAAAATCCGTTATATAATTATAATTAAAAATATACAAACTACAATATTTAATTGGTTTATCCGAAAACCAAACCATTAACCCGAAAATCGAATAACCCGAAAATCAAATCATTTAATTGGTTTTGGTTTGGTTTGCGGGTGGTTATCCTAAGTGTCAAAAACCCGAATAACCCAAACCGAATAACCCGAAAACCGATAATCCACCCATTTGAACACCCCTAATCATACCTACTTGCTTTGAGTTGTCTTATTATGCACAATAAAGTTCTTAGTTTTCTTACACAACATCAAACTATTGCCATTGCCTCAAATCCACAATAAAGGAAAATTATGCAATTCCATTAAAATCAATGTTGTAATATGCCAAACATATTATATAATAGAGATGCAAAATTAGAAAATTGTTTGAAAGCTTGATTCTTAAAGTCTTTGCAAAGTTTTTATAGAGGCGATGGTCCGGTCAATGATTCTGTGAAACGGAACCTCGGTTTGCCGAATTACAAACTAACAACCGATGTTAAACTAAAAGTTCATAACCGTCGGTTTTTTTTTAGTTATTTTTTTTTTCTAAAATTTGAATCAACGATCAAGATCTCGTCACAGTTCGATTCGACAATCATGGTTCCTTGATAGTTTAAAAATGAGCCATTAATAACGCTAGCTCCGATATAAAACCACGGTTTCAACCGTTTTAATTTTTAAAATTTTTTTTTGAGTAATAAATTTTGTAAAAAGAAAAAAAAAATTGGGTAGAAAACCGCCATAACCGTAACCAAAACCGTAAAAACCGCAGATTGCGATAATTTTTTTTTTTTTTTTGAGTTATCGGTCTAATTGCGTGGACTGAAATTAAACTCAATCTACTTTTTTTATTTTCTCACCCATTCAATTTTTTCATTTCTTCTTTTATTTTTGTATCTCCTTTCAAACCAACAAAATCAAACCAAACCAAACCTACAAAGCCAAGCCATCGTCGAGAAGCTACTCTAACCTAAAAACTCTTTTCAAAAAAAAAAAAAAAAGCCTAAATAATTATTTAATAATTACGTGTATTTTTATTTGTATTTGTTTTTAATAAAGCCTCAAACTTCTATATATGAAAAGTTACATAATAATAATTAATAATCTTCCTCCCATCCGTTTGTTTCCCAACGGGGCAAAGGGCCCTTTAATCAGGTTTATGATCCACACGACAATTTAATTATCTATTTATATATATATATTTTTGTGTAAATGTTTTCATTATTCTGATCAAACTATTCAGCACACTGTAGCGTAGCCCTCATTACCAATCGATCTTCTTACATCGTCCCGTCCATTTGAATCTGAATCCTCCGGCCGGCCATGGGCGACTCACTCGGCGACGAAGCTTCAAGCCTGGTGGAGCAGGCGAAGGAGCTTCAGGAAATGGCGTCGTCTCTCATCTCGCGCACCAGTCGCGAAGAAGACGCGCTTCGCCAGCGCGTGGCGGCACTCGACTCTCGCATCAAAGCTACCAAGCCCTCCCACAAAGTACAGTACGCATGTCCTTTTTTTTTTTTTTTGTTTCTGTATGCTCGTGTGAACACGCGCGTGAGGTTAATCGATGCAACAGTATCTGCTCATTCTTTTTTTTTATTTTTTTTTATTTTGTGTTTTCAATTGGTTGTGATTCGTTTAGAAGCTGGAAGAGGAATTGATCAAAGCGAGGTATACGTTGAGTGAAGGAGATGCAGCGGCGTTTCTACCCAGCAAATCTCATGGTTTGTGGTTGAATTTTGTGGGATTTATTGATGATTTTTGATGATTTATTGATGAATTTTGTGTTGTGCCAATGCAGGGCGGTTTTTGAGGATGTTTTTGGGGCCGATTAATGTGAAAGCAAATAGGAAGGATGTGCAGTTGAAAGTGAAAGAGGAATACAATAATTTCAGGGTATGTTCCTCATGATCCAATCCAGCTTGTGGCTTTATAATCAATCATCGAAGTAATGGCCAATGTCTTAATTAATGATGACGAAATTTAAGGTTGATAGAACGGTGGCTTCTTTGTGGAGTGTAGTCTCTATAGTAATACCGGTCAGACTGGTTATTGTTGATCTTCTTTTTCTGTTCACTCAAAGTCGGAGTTTTCTGATGATTTGATTTTTAAAGCTCCTTTATTTAAGTAGTTGGGCTTTAGATTTTGGAAACTCTTTAGATTGATAAAAACGAAGAAGAAAGTGTTATACAAGAAAAACGATAATTGCTCGTCAACACTGTGGTAAATTCGTGTGAAGTCATGTGGTTGGACTTTAGATTTGCAAATATGATTAATTATGGTAATTAATTAAATATATAGTGTTCATGAGAACTTTGGAACTGGGTGCTAGTTGAATAGCTTTGGGGGCCTGTTTGACTAGACATAGATATACTTTCTTACCAATTTGATGGATTTTCTCCTGATTTTAATGCAAACTCTTCTTATGGCAGGATAGAACATCATTTCTCTTCCTGTTTTTGCCGTCGTTGTTGCTTATTTTAAGGTCATGGAAGTGGGAAGGATGTCTTCCTGCCTTGCCGGTGCAACTTTACCAGGTGTGACGTCACTCTATTGTTTGTAATATTGGGAATATATATTGAAATTGTTGTGATATCCTTCCAGGCATGGTTGCTCTATCTCTACACTGGTTTGGCTTTGAGAGAAAACATACTAAGAGTAAACGGAAGTGACATACGCCCATGGTATGTGAGAATTTCTTGATTTTTTTTTTTCTTAACTGACATGTGGTCATCGTTGATTATGGTTATTTCTTTCCCTCTCAGGTGGATCAAGCATCATTACTGTGCCATGGTTATGGCTCTCATTAGTCTCACATGGGAGATAGACACGGGACCTGAGTGTGCTCAAAAACAGGTTGGCGTATCCTCAACATTTTATAGAACTAAATGGGAAAACGGATGAGAATGATCAACAATACGTCGTTGATGATAAAAAAAAAGACCTAAAGAGGATGTCTTTTTTCTCTATTCATTATTTTTATTTGCATACCATATGATTTTGGAAATGAATTTGTCATCGCAGAGGGGTATACAACTCTTTCTTCAATGGGCAATCATGCAAGGAGTTGCCATGATACTTCAGAACAGGTATCAAAGGCAGAGACTTTATACACGTATTGCTCTCGGCAAGGTAATTATTACAACCTCTTTTGCCGTTTTACCATCTTCAGCGTGACCTTTCATGCTCTGTACATTGATAATTCTTTTGACTCCTATTTCAATGTTAGGCCAGAAGAATGGATGTGGTTTGGGGAGAGACCGCTGGAGTGGAGGGCCAGTTATTGCTGTTATGCCCGATCCTTTTCGTTTTACAGGTAGATGGAGATTTCACGCTCATAATGACTGCATTTTTCTGCTATTTCTCAACTGAAACTCAAGAAATCTGCATGGCTAACATTTATCTTTACTTTCGTACAGCTTTGTACATTTTTTTTTTTTTTTTTTTTTTTTTTTTCTGCTGGCCGGGTTCTATTGATAAATCACTCTCTCCTTTTCCAGGGATTTGAAGCCTACGTTGGTTTTCTATTGCTTCAAACTGCACTTTCTGGGTTCAGTTCAGATTGGCAGGTACTTCAAGAATTCATTTTCTGGACCAATATTCTGATCCTGTCGTAATTTTTATACATACGTTTCCCAGGTCATTACATGCGGAATCCTTCTCATAGTCATGGCTGTCGGAAACTTTGCCAACACGGTTCAGACCCTCGTAACAAAGTCTAGGGTCAAGGCGAAAATGAAGAAGGACAGAAGCAGGCAGGAGCTCAATAACCATGGATCCGATGACAGTAAGACGCAGTAGATCGTTAATTCTGTAATAACTGGAATTGCTTCGTTTTGTGCAGTTTTAGCTTTCTCCTCTCTCTACCTAGCCAGCGTAAGTTTTGATATTTATGCGTAGTCAGTCAGTCCCTTTTCTCTCGTCTGTCGGGCTTATAGCTGTAGTCCACTCTAGTTTTCGATCCTCTTGATGTTTTCCTATTCTACTCCGTCTACTTTTGAACTTGGGAAGAAGGATCAATATTGATCTCATTCTAACAAGTACAGAAACCCCCTTCTTGTTTTCCTGTAATAACACACTTCCATGCTTGATGTGTATTCCATTGCATTAATGGCTGGATTCTTTCTATGTATTGAGTTGAGTTGAGCATCACTTGCATTAAAGAATCCTCTGATGTGCCTAAGAACTACTTACTTGATGATGTATTAAATGTTGACGTAGCATCATAAGTTAGGTTTCATGTCAATGAATGAATTATGCATCAAAAGTCAGCTGAAGTCGACCTTTCATTTAAGGATAGTTTCTTTATTTTTCATTTTTCAACTGACATTTTAATGTCTATGATGTTTGATATTTCAGTTTTTTTCCAAAGATTATTATAATGTTTCATTTAAGAGTGGGTGAACATAAAAGCAAAGCAAATTTACAAATATTTTTTTTTCGGAGTTCTCTCCTTCTACTGACAAGGACGGACGTGATAAAACTCAAAATGGTTTCTAATGTTTATCACGTGGACAAATTTAGTCCCTGATATTTCGCCTGAACTAATTTAGTCCCCGATGTTGACGATTTTGGATCGATTTGGTCCTTCCATCACGATAAACGTTAATTTTAGCGGAAATATAACACGTGCTTGTGCCTCACAATAAATCATGTGTGAATCGATAAAATTGAAATGATGATTGAAATTAGGGTATGAAATTAAAAATTTCTCCTAAAAAATTAGAACATGAGCTCTAGATCGTTTGTTTTATCGAGCTTCATTCACGGTAGAAGAAAACAGTACGAACTTCCAAAACCCGTAAATATTTCAAAATTCAATCCAGACATGATTTAGTGTGGGGAACGTGCGATATTATCGCTAAAATTGACGTTAATCAGACTAAATTGGTCCAAAATCAATAACACTAAGAGCTAAATTGATTCATGCGAAACATCGAGAATTAAATTGGTCAACAATGTAAACATTGGTGATCATTTTTTGTTTTCTCCCAACAAGGACACTATAATTTTATCCAAGATTTTCAGTGTTCTCTGCTTTTAAAGTTTTAGCTGAAGATTCTCTTAAATTTTCATGTAAAATAACAAAAATACCCCTAAGTTTGAGCCCATTAACCAAAAAGTTTCATGAAAGGGGCTATTTTGTAAGATCATCACTACCTTGCTCATTGTCGAAAATACAGCAAAGTTGGATTTGCTATAAATGAGTAAGGAAGAACAAATCATTTTGGACAACTGCTATTTTTCTTGGATCAGCTGCCCTAATAGGGCAGCCTAATGTAAGAATATCAATTTGATTTCATTTATGATGCTCGTTCTATTCAAGTACTCTCTCAAAACAAACATTCGAAGCAAAAACAAGGCAAAACTACAACAGATTCAGAACGTAGTTTAGTACAAACAAAAAACGGACAAGAAAATCAGAAAAAAACCGTGCATTCCGAGAATCGATCCCGATCATGCACGCTTTCTCATTAATTCAACGTCAAAACTTAAAAAAAAAAAAGTCACTCATTAGCTCTTCCGTCTTCTTCAGTAAAAAGCCCATGTTTTGCTTCCTACCGCCGTCTCAGCCACGAGCAGATTAGCAACCGAGCCCGAGTCGTCAAACACGCCGAGCTTCTCAAGTAGTCTCTCAACTAATACGCCGGCAGCATACGACACGCCCGATACGAAAAATCCCAGAATGACGAAAGTTGCGACCGATTTTATATAAGGTCTCGGCGGTCTCTGAACATAGGCCCTTCCTATGGCCAGCATGCAAATGCAGACAAGGGAGGAAGCTGCCACCGCCAAGAGCTTGAGTTCCATGTCATCGCTCTTTCGGAAGGAGAAGCCATAGGCTACGGGCAGGACCAGGCCAAATACGAGGTATGATGTAAGAGAAACGATGAAATGGAGTACGAAATTCTCCCTACGGCCCAGAATTTCTCTGTAGCGGTCTCTTCTCCGAGGTACTTGAATGTCTGAGACTTGGTTTGCTACTTCCACTATGTTGTCTGACCTTAGTTCCCATATCTGCGTTCAATGGATTCGCCGATGAGGTGGCGTGCATTGATATTGAGTGGAGTCGTGGAACTACTTGAAATAGCGAAAAGAATGGCGAAAAGGCTTACGTTGTGGCATAGGATGAAAAGCCCTCCGATGAGGTTGGCCATTCCTAGAGCTAAGATGTTCACTGCAGATGGCATGGGCAGAAAGTACGACTAAAACTGATGCTTTAATCGACGAAAAAAAGCGAAGAAATGGAAGTTCGCAGAATTTATTACATGTTTTAGCACCACCGCCAGCTGCAGAGGAGACAACACTGAGGCTAGTTATCGACTCGGCGAGCCCACCATACACTATGCTCTTGACGATTTCGATCTGATATTCTTCTCTTGCCTGATCGCTGCTTCGTTCACGTCCGCCAATACTTACTTGAGTCGATGGCTGCATAGAAGTATCTGAAGGAGCGATAATGCCTTGCGCGGGCTGAGGTGGATGTACGTCGATAGTTATTTGTCCAGCTGAAGCATTGGTAAGAGTTGAGATACTGTCTACTTTCAAAGTTTCGTCTGAGTGGACGTGGAATTGAGTCTTTGTGGTTATATGCTGAGAAGCTTCTGCGTGATAGAGAAGACCTGTCGTTAAGACAAACATATTGCACTATCGTTAAGACGAAGTTGTCCCGTCCCGTTCATGAATATCAGAGCCAATGCAGTAAGTAAAAAGGTAAGAGACGAAAAAGAATACGGTTCGTTTACCACTTTCTCTATCTTTCATATCTGAACTTTTCCCATCGAAGATAGATTCGGTCACAATGGTGGCTCTAAAATCTTGCTGCTGTTCTTGAGGAACAGCCATTGAGATACTTATCTTGCCGTCATTATCCGCGTCCCTATGGACTGAAATCAGCGACGGAATTAAGACAGCCTCCGTGCCTGAAGATGCAGCACACAGTTAGTAACATCAGCAAAGATGACAAAAATGGACAGTTCGATGTAAGTTTTCGACCTGTTTCTGACGTCATATTGGGCTTTTGGCTCTCCTCAAGGGTCGTCATAGACGGAGATTGCGACTTCAATTTGCCTTCGGCGTGCTCTTCGACCACACCATTAGTAGTAACGCCAGAGCCGTTTAAGAATGTTTCAACTGATGAACTGTTTTCCTTGTTGTTATGGGCCTTTTTTATAACCAAAGATTCATGTAACTGATCACTAGTATATGATTTGAGCTGTCCAACCGAAACATCTGTTCAAGGAGAAAAAAAAAAGGATGAGATTCGACGAGTCGAAGGAGAGTTTTTTGGATAAAGTGAATGCCATACCTTTCGTCTTTACTGTGGTTGAATCTAATCCATTTGCAGCAGTGACTTCTCCTTTTCCCTCGGATGAAGAAGGTATGATATGACTTTCAACATCCAAGTTAACATTAGTCACAGTAGTCCCTGAAAGTCCTTTGGAAGTATGAGTAGTTGTTTGGGACAAAGATGTCTGAGAATTTTGTGCGTCTGTCTGAACGCTACTTCCTGCAAGTTACAGAATCGAAATTTCACCGACAAAATTCAACAAAACTACACGTAAGAAGAAGAAAAGAGAAAAAAAAAATGTTTGAGAGTCATAAAAGGGACAAAAATGCGGCACCTTGCTCTGTCGTCTGCAGCTTATTTGCGGGAAACATCGAGGGGAAGAACCAATTCTTCCTCGTATTAGATGGTTGTTGACTACTCTGAACAGTTTCTTTGACACGTCTTTCTCTAAACCCTGAGAATGTTCGGAGTAACGTTAGATGTTAGCAGTTCGCTTCCAATCATGCTTCACATTGTCATATCCATGGCATTTGTTGTATTCTCATACCACACACATATAAAATCCGAAGAAAAGATCTTACCTATCGGGATGAAAAAGGTGAAGCACGACAAGCATTTGAATAGAAAAGGCTCGCTGTCATGACCATCGTCGTTATCATCTACTGTTAACACTTGGCTTTCATTAATGGCAGCTTCCTCAGGGTGATGATCTTCTACTTTGTTCCTCTTAACCTCTTCGTCAGAAATTCGAACTGTGCGTTTTCTCTTGCGTAGAATAACCCTCTTTGTGATACAAGATTTGCAATTCGGACAGTACAAATCATGCGTGTTTTGCTTTCTCAATACGCCTTCAACATCATAATCTGTAACTTCAAGATCATCCTCCACCTTCTCGATCTCGCTGGAATTCTGATAACTTTGGATGCTTTCTTCGACGAAAAATTCAGATTCTTGAAGCTTTGAATTAGATGGATGTTCAAGCTCGAGATCTTCAGCTTTAACGTTGCTAGTTATAGAATCGAAGTTGTTCTCAGCATCGAAAACAAACGAGGAACCGTTTGCTTTGCTATGTCCCCTATCTATCACAATCTTCTCTTCTACGTCGTATTCAGGAGCAGAACTAACACCTGAAAATGGCCCACAAGGCCAAAATGGAGCGTATAAGTCACTATAAACGGCCAGAAGAATAAACTTTCTTGGTTTAAACATATTCAGAATGACTAAAATCTTCAGGTTATAGTCGACAAAACGCTAGCTATCTACCGTGCTGCATTGCATATCGGTTCGCAGCAGTTACTAACCTGAAATTTTATCAAAATTTAAACTTTTGAAACTCATCAGCTTATGACCAAGACAGAAACTTCCATTTCCATATGTCCAAGTGCAGACTCGACACTTCCATTGTCCTTCAGTCAACAGAAAAGAGAAATGACTTGCAATTGCGATAACTGCATAGGGGTGTGTGCAGATATATGAATGGGACGTCGAATTTATGATCTCAGGCGCAGAGACATATACGTTCGGAGTTCTAGCGAAAAGATCAACTGAATCTACGACCCAATTAGTATAACCTTTTGGCTTCTAACTAGTGCAGGCCAGAGTAGGCCTAAGAGAGTTATTACCAAGGAGGAGTTCTCTTTTGTGGAGGCATACTCAACAATGGTGGAAACAACAACTTGACTCAAGAGACATCTGGGATTTCGCTGTAAGACTCTCCAAGAAATTCTTGAGAGAAGAACTCTTTTGGTAATAGTTGAAAACTAGAAATTATCGAGGTTACTTAGGTCTCAAACTAGCAGAAATTTTCACCCTCCTTCAATTTAAGGGTCCTAATATCTCCCATTAATATCAATTAGATCTCTGTTGCTTCCATCAAACAGACAAGTAACATAGGCTCAAGAGTGAGATAATCAAGTAATAGACTCTCGAAGAAGACGGTCAGAAACAAATGAAATATGTTTATCTTCTTCAAGTGCACTTCACAGATCGAAACGTGCAAGAAAATAGACAAAAAGATCCCTTTTCTTTATTTCTTTTTCTTCAGACATGTAGGGTTAAGAATGGACCATGGAGTGGGGTTCATATAAGAGATGCTATTGTCTACTGTTCAAACCTTATTCTCCTCATTACATAACTAACAAGATCAATGTCCCACGTCAGAACTCGACAACGAAATGCATACCTTCGACTTTGCCATAGAATACAAGATTGTCTGATTTGTGCCCTCCATTGATGGAACCTGACCCATTTCCAAGAACCTCATCTGATTTGTGCCCTCCATTAATGGGCCCTGTCCCATTCCCAAGAACCTCATAAGCGGCGCCCTCTACTCTCTGCTCATCTTCAAGAATCAAGCCTTCGCTTTGAGCCCCATTTGCATCCATTTCCTGCCGAGCTTCATGTTCTATGTCGCCATCTTTCACTTCCACACTATCAGCATCATCACCATCATCATCACTTTCACTCGATTCACTCTCCTTTCTCACAGTTCTTCCTTTTCTAAGTCGAAGAGTAGCTTCCTCTTCTTCTAGGCCCTCCACTTGCTTCACCACCTCTGCCTCTGCAGATGTTTGCTCTTGTTTCTCCATCTCCGTGCTCTCTCTCTCTCTAGCTAAAGGAGAAAGAAGACAAACTTAGATTTGCACACAATTGTCAACTACTAAGCTGTCCTCAAAACACATCGCATTGCGTGCAAATGTTTGCTGAAAACCAAGTCTTCAAATTGTTTATACATTCTTGAGTTGAGGCAAGGCAACACAGCTGGAGTTGAGAGTGGGTGGCATTTATGCGCCCTTATCCGTGTGTGTAAGACTCCTTGATAGTTACAGTCATTACACAAAAAAAAAAAAGAGAAAGAAAGAAAGAAAGAAAGAAAGAAACAAAGAAAGGTTAGAGATATGCAAATAGCGAAACAGCTCTATTTGGAAATGATGGCGATAACTCTTCAATAAGGAAAATCATGATTGACATGAACGGTTGTTGATCAAGGCAAGTTGTAGCTAATTATGAATGAGTGTCCACGTTAGAGTACACTTTTTAATTTGGCAAAATGGAATATGACTCACTAAATATATAATTTTTTGGAATTTGGGTCACCATATTTTATTATTCCAACTATAAAATTAGGCTTAGACAATGGGGCAGCGATGGGACGGGGTCCTAATCACCATCTCCGCCCCGACACTTATCGAAGAATCTCCGCACTATTGTTCAGGAGGGAAGCGGATGGGGGCCAATAGTGCGTGCCGATCGGATGCAGAACGGAGAAAGTCAGGTCCGCCAATAGGCTCGAGGTGCGGACTAGCGGGAATTGAGGAGGCAGCCAACACCCGAGTCGTTGTTGGGCTTGCAAAATGTCTTCGGCACACATTTAAATAAGTTTAGATCATCGATCATTTTTTGACATAATAAGTATAATTTCACATCAGCAGTAAAGTGTGTAGGAAATGTTTCACTTCGAAAAAAAAAAAGAATAAGGGGCATAAATTTATTTGGATAGGGTTAAATATAATTTTAGTCCCGTGTCTCTGGTAGGGTGGCGTTTTAAGGACACTTAAGTTATGTGTGACAATTTTAATCCTGTAAGTATCAAAATTGAAGCAATTTAAAGACACTTAGTTAAGTGTGCAATTGTAGTCCTATAGGAATAGAAATTGAAGCAATTTTTGGACAGTTAAACCCAGAAATTTATGTACTTACAGGACTAAAATCGCTTCAATTTCTATTCTTACATGACTGAAATTGCAACCCTTAAATTAAGTGTCCTTAAATTACTTCAATTTTGATACTTACAGGACTAAAATTGTCACACATAACTTAAGTTTCCTTAAGATGGCACACTCCCAAAGTTACGGGACTAAAAATATATTTAAGCCATTTGAATATGTAAAGTTAGTGACATTATTGTTATAATTATGAAATATAGTGATCCCAAATCGAAAATCGGTATACTTGAGATCCGAAGTATAGTTATTTCCACTTTAATTAGCCTTGATTTTGTTATTGTTATTATTTTTTTTCCTCTTCACAAGTCTCAAGTTCTTTATCCTTTTTCGGGTGTAATAATGCAACTCTTGCAAAGTCGAGTTCTGCCGTGGAAATATAATTAAAATTTATATATAAGGAGAGCTTTAAATTACCATTCAATCACTTGTCAAATTAAATAATTGAGAAACATTATTTAGCATTAATGGCAACGACAGTTGAGAAAGTAGCTAGACTTTTAAATGATCAAGATATTATTGAACTTGTAGTAAAATAATCAATATTCTCACTACCCTCACATTAAAAGAAAAAAAAACCCTTAATAATAATAACTAATACTTTACTCACACTATGATATATATAATATTAATTTATATTTTAATTGTTATTTAGTATTCAAAATATTTAATAAACGAAATCATAAATTTAATTTTAATTAAATATTTTTTGTATGTAGGTAAAAGTAATTATCATAAATTAATATTATAATAAACTTAAGGAGTAAATGATAAAATAGTAATTATACATCCCATATCAATTAATTAAAAAATTACTATATTGAACCTTAATAAAATAGATAGATTAATATCGTAATAAACTTAAGAAGTAAAGGGCAAAATAGTAACTGCACTTACCACACCAATTAATTGAAATATCATCACCCCAGATAATCTCATCTCAATCAGATTTTTATGGTTGTGGGCCCCGCAAAATAAATCACAAAGTCCAAAAGTTAAGTCTCTTGTTACTAAACACCCATACGTAAGAATAAACTCGGATAGGCAGAAAGCTATTATCACGTTTTCCTCGAGACAAATAGTTATTGCTGCTGCATAGCTTTTGCCCGAAAGCTCATGATGATAAGGATTGATTGATTAAGAAGCAAAGCTGGTGAATAAAGTTACTTGGAGATAAAAGAAGTGTTATTACCAACACTTCATGCAAAGTCCGTGGTCCAAGCCCGGCCCGGCCCGACCCGACACGTGGGATATTTACTGCTGCCCAAAGAAAAGAGCCCTCGATGTCTTTAGGCAAACCATCTCTGTGGTTCTTCTGTTTTTGATGGAAGCTTAATGTACTTTGCTTATATATCGACACAATATAGGCAGAGGAAGAAGTAGCAGCAAAGGGCGTTAAAGAAATCGATTAGGGTTCCACAGATTCATCAGTACAATGCAAAGTGTTTTAAAATTAACAGCTCATCATCACAACATTCTAAGGGAAAACAAAAACCGTAATGACCTTAGGTAAAGAGAGCTCATACTTCAATAAGAGTCGATTCTCACAGCAGCGCCTCAGCGGGAACTCAACGCTTCCGCCTGCCCTTCACTTCTGTGTCCCTGCAATGGTCTCAAACGTTATCAGGGATATCGTATTTAGGACGAGGATCAAAGGCCCATTTACCTATCGATATGGTCGAGAATTAGCAATCTTGGCCCGGGAGGTATTTTCACATCTCTGAGAGCACTGTAAAGAATAGGCAGCAGGTGTGAGGTTTGATTTCGTTTAATCCATAAACTTGTAGACGCGAAAGCCATGAATTTGTTGTACCTATCGGTCAACAACGGCAAAGTGCTGTCGCTCAGTAAGCCTTTCTTAAAATTCTTCTCGTAGTTCTCCAGGCCGAGGTTCTTTAGCATAGATCTCGTCTTGGCATAGTAAGCATCTTCAGCTGGAGGTTGTGAAGCTTTTTGGCTCAACTGCATTTGAAATTGTTAAATATCCTCATGGGTCAGAACCGAGGCGCGCTAAAATTTAAGTCAGGAATTGCCAAGGCAGGGAACAGAGCTTGTATGTAAGATCGAATAATTAAATCGTGTTGTAATAGTCAATATTCCACGAGTGAATAAGTAGGATGGAGTTATAAGTACAACGAATCCTAACTCCTAAGACATGGTCAAGAAAGGACATGTAAAAGCAGATTTAGCATGTAAGATGCTCAACTCTTCAAATTTGTTATACGGAATGCATTCAAAGAACTAATTCGGTTCAATCACCTTGTAAATTCCACCTTGAACAAGAGCGAAGAAAAACCCGGAAGTAACCGCACTGACCGCCGGATTGGGCCCACCCATGCCACTAACTAATGAGTACAATGCTCCCGAACCAAAAGCAGAAACCATGCTGCAATCATTGACACCCCAAAATTCAAGATTATTGCCGTAGAGGTAGAACAAAAGCATATAGGAAGAAAGAGAAAGGACGACAGCATCCAAGAGAAATATGAGTTTCTATCTGCAAAGATGGAAGGGAATCAACTGCAAACTAAATTGTTAGCCAATATTCAAGTGTCTCCAACCCCATGAGTTTTCGTATATGTGCTTCTTAATAAGTTAATAAGGAGTCATACCTAGTTTGAACATCGTCCTTGCCCCTCAACCTCTTCATAACGCAAGAAATCCCAGCATTGGCACCCGTCATGACTGCGAAGTTGCGTGCTTGAATTAATGGACCGCCTGTAAAAGCCTGCCGGGCATATTTCGATGTAAAGCTTCATCAACAGTTTCTTAATCCTATCAACACTCAAACAAAAAGCACATCTTCGGTTCAAACCACACCCACTTGAACTCTATATGATAGATAATTCAGAACATTAGACCAAAATTACTCTCTCTATCTCTCTCTCCGTCCATCATCAGCTGATAAGAAGTAACTACTCAAATGTACCAACATTCAATAATAAAAATCATGAACATAAAGAACTGATACTAAGATTATCCCTGGAAAAAGGGAATTGCCGAACGACTCAAGTAAAAACGCAAGTGTGAAGGTGAACTGAATAATTCCTGCTGCTAACAGCTTGAAACAAGATGCTGGACACTATCTTCATCCAATAAAAGACGTAATTTTTAAAGCAGACTAACCAGAGTAACAACAACTGCAACAATCAATCAAATACTGATTTTGCCTCATATTCAAACACCATTGACTATTAAGAAATCGAGGGTTTCATCCTAGTGAAGGAGCCTCTTGAATATATAAGGTGAGTCGGGTGAGAAGAATTATCCGATATCGGATAGATAAAAATCTCAACACGCCCCTCACGTGTGGCGTGACTGGCCTAACACGTGCACATATGAATCGGGTGACGGCGAGCAATGATCGAACCCGCTCTGATACCATATTAAGAAATTGAGGACTTCATCCTAAAACCAATTAGTGATAGGTGAAGGAGCCTCTTGAATGTATAAGGTGAGTCGGGTGAGAAGAATTATCCGAAGTGGGATAGATAGAAATCTCAACATTGACAGCCAAAAACCCCTCCAAACAATCCTAAGGAAAAGATAAAGAGTACCAAACCTGAGCTTGCTTGAGTGAGGACATAGCCTCCGGAGACATGCTCGTGGCGTTGGGCGGCGGCATCATCGTCGTCATTTCGCCACCGAGCATCCCCATGAGACCTCCGATGAAGGCCCCCTGGGCGGCGCTGGTAGCAGTGACGACGGAGGCCTCCACCGGAAACGACTGCTTGCTCAGCCACCCTTTGAACTTAGCGTCCACCTCCTTGAACTTGTTCTGAACAAAACTTATAGGGTTCTGGCTCGCGCTGCTCACCACCATCACACCTTGATTGTTCTCACCCATGTCGATCGGCGACGGAGGAGGGAGGCTGCGTTTTGCTGTAGAGAGGAGGAATTGGATAACAAGATGGGTATAGGGAGGGTTTCAGATTTGGTGAGCTTCAATGTTGACAAAATATTTGGGAAGTGACGAAGAAACAGCCAAAATTTATTTTCCCTTTTTCTTTCTTAATTTTTTTTCCCTTCTATTTTGAAATTTTAAGTAAATTGCATCATTGATCCGATGATGTAGTTAATGTACCTTAGTACCCCATATAATATAATTTAGTTATTAGTTGACGTGTTACAATTCCATTTAAGGTTAGGATGTTTTTAAGCCGATTATTTAATTAACTGAAAATGAGAATAATCAAATAAAGGAAAGAAAAATACATTGGATAATTAACATAAGAATTTACGTAGTTCGATCAATAATGCATATGATGGGTAAATATAGGGGTGGGCAATCGGGGTCGGGTTTCGGGTACCCGAAAAACCCGATCGGATACCCAAAAAAATAGCCCACCCCAGCCCATTATTTTCATTAAATAAAAATAAATTATAGCCCAAACATAAGCCCAAAACACACAAATAGCCCAAAACATAAGCCCAAATTACACCCAATACATTACACACACAACACATTACATTACACACACATTACACACAACCAACCCACACAAACACCACACCACACTGCCACAGTCACAGCCACCGCCCAACACCACCACCGCTGCTCTCATCGGCCGGCTGCTCCGCCTCCTCGTCGTGGGTATTCCTCGTCATCACCTTGTTGTTGATGATGTTGAATTTATTTGATTGTTAATGTGTTAATATTTTATTTTTGAATGATGTTAATTTATTTTATTTGTTGATGTTGAATTTATTTATTAACGATAGTGTTGAATCATTTTATTGTTTATGGTGTTTGAAATTATTTTATATTTTTTGGTGTTAATGTTGACCTTAATTTATTTTTTTTTAATTACAATTTTTTTTTTGAATTAAGTGTAAAAAAAAAGTTAAAACCCGAACCCGCAAGTCGGGTACCCGACGGGTTTCGGGTACCCGATTGTCGGGTACCCGACTTTTGTCGGGTCGGGATCGGGTATCGAAATACAAACCCGCACATGTCGGGTACCCGACCCGAAAAACCCGATACCCGTAAAACCCGACCCGATCCCACCCCTAGGTAAATATGATGGAAATTCTATATTATGTGGAGATGATTACTGATAAGTAATTCGTAATGAAATGACTATATACTGCAAAATAGCTAATGGAACTAGCATTAAGGGGGGAATGAATAAAAGTAGAGTATAGGGGCGTAAAAGAAATATTTGAAGTAACTAAAGGAATTTTCGTTTCCATCCTCTAAAACTTGTATTCTACATTTTACCCCTTAACTTTCTTGGAAATTGAGTTTGACTACTTTTGACTGTTTTAAAAGTTTCGCCTACAAATAAATATAAAGTGCAAAGCTAAAAAAATCGGAAAAACTTAAAATGGTCCCTAATATTTATCATGTGGACTAATTTGGTCTTCGATGTTGCATCTGAACAAATTTAGTTCATGATGTTGTCAATTTTGGACCAATTTAGTCCTTTCATCATGATAAATATCAAGTTTAATGAAATCTCATATGTGTCTCACAATAAATCATGTTTGGATCGATAAAATTGAAATGGTTACTGAAATTAGGTTACGAAACTAAAAATGTCTCCTCCAAAATTCCGAACATGAGCTCTAGATTGTCTGTTTCGTTGAGCTTCATTGACAATAGAAGAAAACAGTATGAACCCCAAATCCTGTAAATATTCCAACAATTGGTCAATGCATGGTTTAGTGTGGAGCACGTGCGAGATTCCCGCTAAAATTGACGTTAATTATGACGGAAGGACCAAATTGGTCCAAAATCGACAACATCAGAGACTAATTGATTCATGCGAAACATCATGGATTAAATTGGTCCATAGGTAAACATTGTGGACCATTTTGAGTTTTCTCCCGCAAATATACCAATGCAATTTTTTCCTTCCTAAATTAATTTTCTTACATCTCTCAATGAATATATTCGATACATTGTTATTCAATATACTTATCAAGTCTTTCATTAATTCTGGGTCATTTTAATAGAAGGGATTAGTTTAGGGTCATTTTAAAAAAAAGGGATCGTGTCTTTAAAAATTAAACGGAAGGGACCGACATGATTACTTAGTAATTAATTTTTTCTTTAATATTTATTTCTTTTTTATACTTTTTCTTTGAGGCGGAATACGACTCAAATGCGAATAAGGGTGCGAATAATATTTAAATGCGAATAAGTAATTAAAAATTAAAAAAATAATTCAACTACCACCAATAACCCCATTAATGTTTAAACAGAGCAACCACAACTAACGAGCACATAAACCAGAGTACAAAAACCAGATCTCACTGTATCAATCGAGCACAAAAACCAGATCTCACCATATCTCACATATCTGACCCTATCAAAATCAAGCGATCAAGAGATTGATCGAGTCGTTTGACGAAATCAAGCAAGAATCGTCCTACTCAATAGTTTTTTTTGAAGAATTTTTTGAAGAATACGGTGAGTAACTAAGTCTCTCTCATTATCCATCTCACTTATTTAACCATTGCATTTCTATCTAGCATTGTTCTAATTGGCATAATGGCTTTTGAATTTGATAAACAGAGAATTCGAATGCTTTATAATGCGAATATTTTGCATTTCTTTAGAATTCGAATCAATTCGAATAACATGTGAAAAGAAATTTCGGAATATCAAAAGAATTCGAATTAATTCGAATTCATTCGAAAAATTAATTCGAATTAATTCGAATTATTTGAAAAAAAATTCCGAAGTAATTCGACTTTATTCTAATAATATTCGAAAAAGTTTATTTGAATTAATTTTTTTAAAATTCAATAAAACAGTATTATTTAAAAACAATTATCCACTCGTGCAGATATGCCGACTAGCATCATCATTAACTATGATGGAGAATGGGAAATTGGAGTTGATAACAAATATAGATGGTGTCCAAGGATGGGTATGAACATGCGGCCTATAGGCGTGGACGCAGATTGTTATTTGTTGGACGATTTACGAAATGAAATATATACATGTATTTGTAGGAAATAATCCTTGTGATTCGGTTTCCTTAATTAGTTAGGATAAGATTATATTAGTTTAGGAAGAGATTGTGTTTTCCTTTATAGTGTAGGCTAAATTAGTGGTATGATTTTAGGCATTTAATAGCTTCCATGTAAACTATTATTTAAGGAGGACAAAGGCTACAGAAACAGTAGTCGATTTCAGCTACACTATACAAGATCGTGTTCATTCATAGTGTTCGCGTGAGTTATTCCAACAATTGGTATCAGAGCCTCATCCAGGGACCATGGACGATGGAAGCAAAAAAGCCGAAGCCTCCGGTGCCGACGGAAGGAAGAAAGCCGATGCCTCCGGCGCTGTGATCCAACGAGTGATTCGTGAGGTGGGCGGCGGGAATAGCTACCCTGTTCTCACCAAGACCAATTACTCCGACTGGGCTCTCATGATGAAGGTGAAGCTGAAGGCCAGGGCGCTATGGAACGCCATCGAGAAGGGCACTTCCGACGAGCAGGAAGACATGATGGCGCTCGACGCGCTGGTGAGCGCGGTCCCACCCGAGATGGTGTCGACGATCGGTTCCAAGGAGACGGCCAAGGAGGCCTGGGACGCGATCGCGACCATGAGGATCGGGGACGATCGTGTGAAGAAGGCAACGGCGCAGCAGCTGCGTCGCAAGTTCGACCTCGCCACGTTCAACGACGGTGAGACCGCCGAGGAATTTGCGTTGCGCCTCAATGGCATGGCGGCTCACCTCACCACATTGGGGGATGAGGTGAAGGACAAGGAGATCGTAGCGAAGATGCTACGGAGTCTGCCTCCCCGCTTCAAGCAGATCGCGATTGCGATCAAGACGTTGCTCGATCCATCCACCATGACGGTCGCCGATCTCACCGGGCGATTGCAAGAGGCGGAGGAAGAGTTGGATGGACCACCGACGTCACTATAGCATGAGGGCAAGCTGTATCTCACTGAGGAGGAGTGGGACGCTCAGCGGAAGAAGCGAGAGGCGGAGAACCACTCTCGCGGCGGCTCAAGAGGCGGCGGCGGCGCGAACAGGGGAGGCGGCCGACGAGGGCGCGGTCGTGGGCGAGCTGGCGGGTCGTCGAGTGGGTCGGCGACCTCGAACAAGAAGGCGGGCGACGAATGCCGGAATTGCGGGAAGTTGGGCCATTGGGCCCGGGAGTGCTGGTCGAAGCCCAAGAAGGCGCAGGCCCATGCGATCCACGAAGAGGAGGAGGCCTCACTCTGTCTCGCAAGGTGCTCGACCATTCTCTCCCCACCGACGCCGCAATCGACGGCGACTTCATCGGCGCCGCCCTCATCGGCGGTTGAGCCGCACGCCAGGACTGTTCCGGTGCCATTGGGGGCATCGCATCAGCATGGAAGAGGCGGATTTGGGCGGGCGCCGTCCGTGGCCCATATCGAGATCTGCGAAGAGAAGGTGTTCGCGCAGCTCGGGGAAGAAGAAGAGGAACGGGAGGCGGAGACGTGGGTCCTAGACTCGGGGGCAACCAATCACATGTCCGGGTCGAGGGTCGCCTTCTCGAAGCTCGACGTGGCGGTGCGCGGCACCGTGCGCTTCGGCAACGACTCGGTGGCACGGATTGAAGGGCGGGGCACCGTTGCCTTTGTGTGCAAAAACGGGGAGCTTCGATCGTTTGACGGGGTCTACTTCATTCCTCTGCTGACGACGAACATCGTGAGCCTGGGCCAGCTCGATGAGGTCCGCTACAAGATCGAGATCGAAGCTGGCGTGATGCGCATTCGGGAGCTCGGCGGTCAACTGTTGGCTAGAGTGACGCGCGAGGTGAACCGCCTGTACCTGCTCCGGATCAAGATAGCTCAGCCGACGTGCTTAGCAGTGCGCGGGCGCGGCGACGAGGTGGTGTGGCGCTGGCATGATCGCTTCGGTCATGTCAACATGGCGGCGCTCCGGAAGTTAGCTCGGGAGGAGCTAGTGCGCGGCCTGCCAGAGATCGGGCAGGTGGACCAGCTTTGCGACGCATGTCTAGCTGGGAAGCAGAGGCGCACCCCATTTTCGGCGAAAGCAGAATACCGCGCGAAGCAGCGACTTGAACTTGTGCATGGCGATCTATGCGGGCCGATCACGCCAGCGACCCCAAGCGGCAACAAGTACTTCTTGTTGCTCGTCGACGACCTCAGCCGATACATGTGGGTAGCCGCGATCCCTACAAAGGATCGTGCCGCGGCTGCCATCAAGGAACTCCAAACACGGGCAGAAGGGAAGTCCGAGCTGAAGCTGGGGGCGCTCCGGACCGATCGTGGTGGCGAATTCACTTCCCTCGAGTTCGCGGAGTACTGCGCGGGAGAAGGCATACATCGCCAACACACCGCACCATACAGCCCGCAACAGAATGGCATGGTCGAGCGAAGAAATGGGACGGTGGTGGCGACAGCGAGGAGTATGCTCAAGGCGAAAGGGCTGCCGGGGTGGTTTTGGGGCGAGGCCGTGATCACCGCGGTATACATCCTCAACCGATGCCCAACGAAGAGCGTGGACGGCATGACGCCGTTCGAAGCGTGGCATGGGAAGAAGCCGGCAGTGCATCAGCTGAGGACGTTCGGCTGCATCGTCTATGTCCGGAACAAGACGCCACAACTGAAGAAGCTCGAGGATCGCGGCTGCAAGATGATCTTCATCGGCTACGAGCGCGGCTCCAAGGCATACTGCGCGTACGATCCTGTCACGAAGCGTGTCCACGTGACACGCGACGTGGTGTTCGACGAGGGAGCCCAGTGGGACTGGGGCTCTGTAGAGGTCGATGGCGAGCCGAACGACGACGACGATGTGTTCACGGTGGAGTACTCCATCGCAAACCAGGGACATCCAGTGGCTGAGGGCACCGAGGAGGGTGCAATTCAGGAGGACGAGCTGACACCGCCAACATCGCCTCAAGGTGTCGGAGGCGCTGTACCTGTGGGGTCCGGCGGGGCTCAGGAGGTGGAGTTCGCCTCACCGCCGAGCGAGGTTGGCGAGCACCTGGACGCCGACCACGACGACGACGCTCCCCTCCGGTTTCGGCGGATCGACAACATTATCGGACCGGCTTCGCCGCGTGGCTTCGTGCCACGGGCACTGGTGGCGGAAGAGCTCCACGCCATTAGCTCCGACGAACCTGCGACGTTCGCCGAGGCGGAACGCAGCCCCAGCTGGAGGAAGGCGATGCTGGAGGAGATGGACTCGATTGAGGACAACCGGACGTGGTCCCTCGCCGACCTCCCGCCTGGCCGTCGGGCGATCGGTTTGAAGTGGGTTTTCAAGGTGAAGAGGGACGAGCATGGGGCGGTGTCCAAGCATAAGGCGCGCCTCGTGGTGAAGGGTTATGCACAGCGGCACGGCATCGACTACGATGAAGTATTCTCGCCAGTGGCGCGGATGGACTCGGCGCGTCTAATCATCGCCATCGCGGCACACGAAGGCTGGGAGGTGCACCACATGGACGTCAAGTCGGCGTTCTTGAACGGAGACCTGGAGGAGGAGGTCTACGTCGAGCAGCCGCCGGGGTTTGTTATCGCCGGCAAGGAGCACAAGGTGCTCAAGCTCCGAAAGGCGTTATACGGACTGCATCAAGCGCCGCGCGCGTGGAACGCGAAGCTGGACAGCACGCTGCTATCGTTCGGCTTCAGGAAGAGCCCGTCGGAACACGCCATCTACATCAGGCAGAACGACGGCAAGCAGCTGGTGATAGGGGTCTATGTCGATGATCTCGTGATCACCGGCTCGAACGGCGGCGATATCAGGTCATTCAAGGAGGAGATGGCGGCCGCGTTCAAGATGAGTGACCTCGGCCTACTCCACTACTACCTAGGCATTGAAGTGAAGCAGGGCGCGAGGGGGATCTCGCTGAGCCAGGGTGCTTACGCCGGCAAGATCCTGGAGAAGAGCGGCATGGCAGGGTGTAACCCCTGTCACGTCCCCATGGAACCGCGGTTGAAGTTGAGCAAGTACAGCACGGAGCCGCGGGTCGATGCTACGGCTTACAGGAGCATCGTCGGGAGCTTGAGGTATTTGGTCAACACCCGCCATGATCTAGCGTTTGCGGTTGGCTATGTGAGTCGGTTCCTAGAGGATCCACGTGAGGATCACCTAGCAGCTGTGAAGCGCATCCTTCGCTATGTGGCCGGGACCCAAGATTGGGGACTGTGGTTCGGCAGGAGGGAGAAGGAGGAGCTTTATCTGACAGGCTTCAGTGACAGTGATTATGCCGGGGATGTTGATGCAAGTAAAAGCACAACTGGCGTGATTTTCTTTCTCAGCGGCAGCCCGATCACCTGGCAATCTATGAAGCAGAAGGTGATGGCTCAGTCGAGCTGTGAGGCAGAGTATATAGCAGCTGCTAACGCTGTTTGTCAAGCATTGTGGCTCGCTCGGGTGTTGTCTGAAGTGCGAGGAATAACAGCAAGAGCGCCAATGCTGAGGGTTGACAATAAATCTGCCATTGCTTTGATCAAGAATCCAGTACTCCACGGACAGAGTAAGCACATTCGAGTGAAATATCACTTCATCCGGGAGGCTGCAGAAGAAGGCTTGATTGATGTAGAGTTCATCAGAAGCGAGGATCAGTTGGGCGACATTGTGACGAAGCAGCTTGGAAGGACCAAGTTTCATGAGCTACGAGGCAGGATCGGCCTAATCGACACCAACGGTGGACACAAGGCTTAGGAGGAGATTGTAGGAAATAATCCTTGTGATTCGGTTTCCTTAATTAGTTAGGATAAGATTATATTAGTTTAGGAAGAGATTGTGTTTTCCTTTATAGTGTAGGCTAAATTAGTGGTATGATTTTAGGCATGTAATAGCTTCCATGTAAACTATTATTTAAGGAGGACAAAGGCTACAGAAACAGTAGTCGATTTCAGCTACACCATACAAGATCGTGTTCATTCATAGTGTTCGCGTGAGTTATTCCA
This sequence comes from Lindernia subracemosa, assembly GCA_028392965.1. NCBI lineage: Eukaryota > Viridiplantae > Streptophyta > Magnoliopsida > Lamiales > Linderniaceae > Vandellia > Vandellia subracemosa. The sequence continues at coordinate 13,937 of JAQPCC010000137.1, read as the reverse complement.
ACAGTATTGATGCCAGCGGAAGACCAGAATTAAAGTTGAGTTATCAACCATGTTTTAAGGGTTGTGAGGACGGCGCTCCATGGTATATAAGAAATGATAGCGAATTGAAATGTTATATTTATTTAGGCGGTCCAATGGAGAGGCCAATTCTCCACGTAGAAATCGAGCATGCTAGTACCCTTTGCCCTCAAACTCTTGCCTTCCGTATGCTTGATATCAGTTGGAGACTTGAAATCTGTCAAAGAACGTAAGGCAAGATAAATAGGAGATTGTGCTAAGGCCATAAATCGGTTCGCAAATTTGATATTAAAAGTGGAAATAATTTAAGAGAAGATTGCACCAGGAGCTAGAACAGTGAGTATACAAATTTTCAGTAACAGCAAAGAGAAGTAGTACGTAGAGAACAGAAACTGATCATTGCAACAGAGTATAAAATGTTTAAAGCAACAACTAACTGTCAATAGAGAAATACTAAGAACAAAACCTGATGCTGATATCCTAGTTGAGTTTGGGCGTCTTTGTTGGGCTAATGCAAGAACAATAGAGTCTTCCACCTAACAGACGTTTCAGAAAAGATGATAGAAAGTTAATATCAAAATAATCCAACATTGAATCCTAACTAAGCGAGATAGTTGCAAAGAACTTTCGACGACCCTACGAACTTGAGCACGGACACAGTATATGATAGAGTGATATTTTGTAAAACATTATTTGAAGAAAAACACTGAGAGGAGCAATGGAAAAGGTTGTTCGTCAAGTACTAGAAATCAGTAAGGTCTCAGCAACAGATACGCCTTTCGCCAAAAATTCCTCCTTAGCCTTCTGACCAGCAGATAGAACAACTTCCAGAGGAAGAGGCGCTAAAGCAGACCAGTATTTATTTTGATACAGCAATATCTGCACAAATGCCTGAATGGGCCCGGAAAGAAGATATTATGAGATTGAGCAAAGTGAGTATAATGAAACTCATCACTTGAACTTCATTTGTACAAGTACAGTAACAAAACAGAGTATCCAAACGAGAGGGATAAACGTAAACCTATATATCCCACGCAGAACCATATCCAAATAGCCATTAATTCAGCATGCACATATATAGAATTTATATACAGAGAAGAAAGTCTGAGACAACTCAAAAGTGTTCATTTTGAATCATTCCACGAGTATAAAACGTCTGTTAGTATATCGAATCTATCCATTTCTAGCATATCATTTATATCAGAATTTCTAGTTCAAAATTACGCAAATGTTTAAGGGAAAATTACTAGAAAAGAGGCGTCATTAAATTCGCCTATTAGTCCACCGGGCTTGAGAAGCATCTTCATATAGCCTTCCTCACCCCAAGAAACTCCCCAGGAGTTCTTCAAGATGAGATAGGTCTCGCCCTCAGGTGTCATATCATAACCTACGGCAAGCATCTCGTGATCTAGTTTAACTTCATATGGCTTCACCCGCGTTCTATATATGCCCTACAAAATATAAAATTTTGTTAAGAGAAAAATTGACAATCCAAAGTAGAAGGAGTCGGCTCGACTTTTTAACACCCCTAAGTGGGATTACTATTGTCAAATTTTCCTAAAAAAATTATACCAAAAATATACTTTACTTACGCCCAAATAATCATCAAAGTGTCGAGAATCAACCGCCACGGCGACGGGTTGGCGTGATAAGGCCCTTAGAAAACTCGTCACGTTTGGTGGGACGCGAATGTAGTCGTCGATCTTTATCACGCGTGCTCCATTCTGAAATATATAAATAATAATAATAATAATAATAATAATAATAATAATAATAATAATAATAATAATAATAATATAGATATAAAAAATAAAATAAAGAACTTGGAAATTAATTTTTTTACCAGTCGCCGACACCATCCCCGTCCAATGCTGTACGGGTAATCTCGTGCTGTGTATATCCCACTCGTTGATGCTATGTACGAGAAACAGTTAGTGGCGAACCCACTACCTCCACAACTTGGATACATGCAAGGGCTCGATTGGGGAATACAAGGACCAGACTTCACACAATCGCGAAGTTGTTGAATTGACAATTTCACCAGCTCTCCGCGAACAATCTGGTGGATTCCTTCCACCGCACCCGCCGCAGTCCATGCCCAGCAGTCTTATTAGAAGGAACAAGAATCATTTAATGCATTCAAAAGAAATGAAATAATAAAAAATAATATTTTCTTTTTAAAAAAATTGCGGGGCGGGGATCCCCGCGGCGGTGGGGATCCCCATGGGGACGGAGATGGGGACGATTTTGTCCCCGTTTACTTGGCGGGGACGGGGATGGAGATTCCCCATAGACGTGGGACCGGGGACGGGAATTAGGTCCCCATCCCCGCCCCGCCCCGCTGACATCCCTAGTCTTGAGTATTTGGGTCTGAGCCCAATTTTTTTCAGGACTGGGCTGGACTGGCTCATGGGCTCGAGCTCAAATTTTCAGCTCTAAACAAGCCGAGTTGTTCGCGAGCACCTCGGTCAAAGGTCAATTTGAGTTCGACCTTAACCGAGCTCGAGCTGGATTGGTATGGTCAAGCTCATATTTATTTCTTTTTGTATATATATATATATATATATATATATATATATATATATTCAAATATTCATTAAAAAAATTATTATTATTATACCGAATCGAGCTTCTCGAGCTGAGCTCGAGCGGCTCGGTAATTCGTCAAGCCAAGTATGCGGAAAAAAAAAATTCATCAAACATTGTGCATAATTCAATCACAGCGGAGATCCTTCAAAATCTTTATTGCGGCTCTAACTTAGTGGGCGCTCTCATCAAACATACTCTCCAATCATTCACGTAAATGAGATAATCAAAATCCATTACATATTCTGCATAATTCTACATATTTCGTATCAATTTATGCTATCACGATGTACCAAAATAGTAACAACACTCAAATCGAACAATTCATAGAGACTATAACAGATAATCTTAAAGGGATGAATAAATCCTAATCGAGTACATAGAAGTCCTAATATACGAAATATATAAACTACGATAGAGACAATGAACCTATAATTATAATCAGGCATATGGTACCAAAAAAAAGAGAAGTCATTGTACCATAACCATACATATGTCGTACCCGTTTATATTACCACGTAGTATCAAAACACCAAAAAAACACAAATCGAGCCAGTTAACATGGACTATAACATATAATTTTAGATTGGACGAATAAACCCTAATCGAGTGCTAATAATCCACAATCTATGTAAATCAAAACATTAGCATACCAATTACTCCCACAATAAAATAATCCGTTGAACCAATAAATCCATATACATGAAATCAACCTATGAAGAAATTAGTGTAAAGAAATCGTTGAACCAATAATGATGAGGTAACTATCTCCTACAGACTCTGTCTTCTGTTAACATTGATGGGCGTGATGCAGATGAGGAACTTGTTGCTGCAATTGTTTCTTTATGTCAATCGCGGAAGTTCAACCACCCTCTTAAAGTGCAGTTTTTCAGTATGCTGCTGCTTGATCTGAAAATATGGACTTTATTATGCAGTTACGGGCTCCAAAGAAAGCTCTTGTCATCGCTTGCAGACATGGTTTTCACTGAGGCATCGGTAATGCGAGATGCTAATGCCATCCAGATGCTTCTTGATGGTTGTAGACGATGCTACTCTTGGTAGTCATTGAACTTTTAATCGTAGCTGCTCCACCATCGTTATCTACTTGGACATTTTCATTTGCTTTTTTGAAGTGGAAGTTTAACCTTCTTTGTGGCTGGTGCAAGAATTATTATAATTCATATGACATATGAGTAGCAAAACATAGAAAAATGCGCACAATCACGTCACTTGAACTAGAATTCCTAGAGCAATATTGAGCTTCTGGTCATCATTGGTTGGTTACTGGGGGCTTTGAAAATGAACATATAAGCGGATTTATGTTCAAAGACTTTTATGGATACTCTTCTTTTCCTTGTCCACCCATCCACAGAAGAAGACCGGGAAGATCTTAATTTAAAAATATAACATAGTATTATATGTTCAGAATTCTTAAGTTCAATCGACAAATCTGTTGCTTGATGCCATGCCATCAGATGTTGCTGCTTATCATGTGCAATCTTTTATATGAAATTAATTTTGCTATTCCAGCATAAGATCTAGATATTACATCGTGATACTTATTTTGACTTTTCAGGTTGCTAGGGTGTTGCACTTGATCTACAGGTTGGTGATTCAGCCTAATATCTCTAGCGAGGCATTTATATCTTGTGGTGGCATAGAGAGAGACACTTCTTGTTCTCTTGCAGCGTGAAACAAAAATAGGAGACCATGATGTTCCAGTGTCTTCGTCACCCACAAAACCAGATAAGGGAGTAACAAAAGCGGATGCTTTGAGTCCTGATTCTGGCCCTGAGGATTCTTTGGTGGCAAAAGACTATTCTTCAAAAGAAAGTGTTCCTGAACATGAGAATTTAAATGGCAATTAAGTCATCCTTTCTTAGAAATTATAAGTTATTCAATAAGTTCTTAAAATGCACGAAAAAATGTGTACAATGTTGACAAAATTGATGGCATCATCATGGGGATAATTAGAATTTGGCAATTTAGTGATATCTGGACATTTAAAATTTGATACACCAGCTCCTTCAGATGCAATGAACAACTTTCTTGGTTTGCTTGATGGAGGAGGTACAATGTTCGATGATAAGGTTTCTCTCCTCCTTTTTGGTCTGCAAAAGGCTTTCCAAGCAGCACCAAACCGGCTCATGACTTCCAGTGTGTACATGGCATTACTGGCTTCTCAGTATGTTGTTGTTCTTTTCTGTATCTGATTTCATAATTCTGTGGTGTCAGTATAGCCATATCATATCAATTATAATCTACCTCATAAAAATATTACATGTTACTAGGTCTCTCTTAAATCTTATCTATTGGATTTGGATATTGTTGATAAATGGCCTTCATTGAGAAGTAAAGTGTGCTGGGAGTATTAACTGATCTGGAGATATGATCGCTCACCATTCAATGTCAAAATGTAATGCACTGTCTGTATCACATCTTCTGAGTTATCGCCTCTTTAGAAAATCGACACTGTTGGAGAAATGTACTATTCTATATTTATTTCGAAATATACTAGAAGCAGTGCCACAAAGGAACTTATTGGTCTGATCAGTAGTAATCTGATGAGAAACTCTGTAGCATTTCTGGGAGGTGCCATGGTACACACACAACATATTAGAAACTTTGTAGCATTTATCACGATACTAAGTTCCTCTCACATAGCGATTCTTGTTTTTCCCTCTGTGTGGCATGTAAATGCTTCTTTATATCCAAAACTAGATGCTATATTTACTTGTGTCCTGTTACATTCAGTACTTTTTAAATGTGGGTATCTGAGAATGTTATATTTCCATTTCAGATTAACTTGTCTTCAACAGATGATGGACTAAACTTCTACGATTCAAGTCACCGATTTGAGCATTTCCAGATTCTTTTAGTTCTTCGGTTCTCTTCCATATGCGTCAACAGCATTGCAAACACGAGCATTACAGACAGGTCATCTTTTTATTTTTTGCATTATTGGTCAGAAAATTAGGTAGGCATCTTGTGCAAATGATGCGTCAAATATCTGAATCACCATGTTTTTGAGAAGAAATCATGTTCTTTTTTTAACATATTAAATTATTGTTTCTGCTATGTATTATGATGTACGTTGCAAAAAATTTACTGCCCTAGTTATGCTATCGTGAATCTTTGTATTATTTATATAGTCCCACCTTGTGTTTTCACCCTAAAATTGAGTTTTTATACCAGGATCTTCTGATTTTGGCTTGCGGCCATCCACAGAATCGGAGTCGCCTGACAAATATGGATGAATGGCCTGAGTGGATTTTAGAGATTCTTATATCTAATTATGAGGTATTATGTTTGATCTAAACATAGTAATGAGATTATTATCATCTGTAACGATTATACCTCTGCTTTTGCAGAAAGGAGGTATTAAAGGCATGAATATATCCAGCTTGAGAGATGTAGAAGACTTCATATACAATTTCTTGATTATTATTTTAGAGCATTCAATGCGCCAAAAGGACGGGTGGAAGGTTAATGATCTTTGACTTTTGTTTCCCTACATTTTTATGGTTTCTATGAACTTTCAAAAAGCAACATTGACATGTTGAAAGATTTTTGAGTATTAGCGCCTGAATTACTTATATTTGTTTATCGTTGCTCCTGTTCTGTATGGAAATCGATCCTTAGGGAGCACATCTCATAGATTTTTTTCTCAGTATTGTTTAAGAGTGCAGGTATCGTCAGTGGACTTATTTTGTTTTTCAGTTTTCTTTATGAGTGTAGATACCGTCAATGGACTTTGTTTCTCATTTAAGACGCATGTCCTTCCTCAGACGAAGGCCAATATCAATAATAAGCTAAGAAACAAGATGGTGAAAGTTCCTTTAATGAAATTAGCGCTATGGGATCTCCCATCACAGATGTTCATATAATGAATCATGAATACTGGCAAATGCATCTTGAGCAAGAATTTCGAACCCTTTGATTATCTAGACATTTTGAAGATACTATAACACTGGTTTTAACCCTTTGTTTTTTCCCAAGACTAACTTAACTAATCAGTTGGACATGAGTTTTGAGATGTTTTTGGAAAGTTAATTTGCTGATGTAGATCAAGGATGACAAAGCTTGCTATCTGAGCTAGCACTTGTATTTTCCTCCCTTCCTTATCTAGCCAGTAATTATGAATTTCAGCTGTCAATTGCTATGTTTCATTCATGTGTGTCATCATGGTTGTTACAGGATATTGAAACAACAATCCATTGTGGAGAATGGCTATGTATGGTAGGCGGTTCTAGCACTGGAGATGTAAGGATCAGGTATTTCTACTGTAGTTTGTCACTTGCATTCTAAGTTCCCATTGTGATCCATTAGCAGTACTGCAGAGACTATAGTCTTTTATGCACATTACTCGTGTACCTGCATAGTTTGCAACATTCTATACAAACATATCTAAACTCCCAACATGCTGATAGATTGATAAATAGATGCTCTTTTCTCTATTTGGTCTGGAAGTTTTTTACAAATATGCTGTGCTTATCAGACGTGAAGAATCATTGCCTATTTCAAAAGAAGGCTTTTGGCGCCTTGCTGGATTTTTCTGCAAGAGAATTACAGGCTCAGGTGACTTCTATTTCCCTTTATAATCTTGTTCGTGCGCTGTCTCCTGCCACCAAAAGCTAATTGTCGACAGTCTTGCGTCCAAATTCAGTTTTCCGATAACACTTGGCTTTCTTATAATGGTGTTCCTTGAGTCTTACCTTAGCCTCATGAATATTATGTACAATGTTTTTCAATGAGAAGAATCAGTCCTATTTGAAATTCTAATTAAGTTGCATGTGAGTCTGGCACGCAAATTAGATAAAGCTTCTTATGCAGTTACTGAACCTCTGGTTTACTACTGTAACTCATGTTTTGCTGGGCTTCTTTTGTCAGTCCAGAATTAGTTGGCTTAAGCTGCTTAACTCCCTTAACAGTAACAAATTGGTGGTAATAGGCCACATGTCTGGCATTCTGATATCTGATATTACTTAACATGCCTGAGAACAATCTATAAATTCATAACCTAGTTGTCCCTATCTGCATTTACTTTCTTTCCTAACTTTCACTACTAACATTTTCTTTTTATGTGCTGCACAGTTTATATCTTTACTATAGTGTGAGAATACTATTTTTTTTTTTTTATAAAGTGCAGACTCAAATTATTGCTTCAGCTGCTGCTGGTGTGGCAGCTGAGGGATTTTCACCTAAGGTTTGCCAAGATTGAGGCAGAGAATGCTGCTCATCTTTCTGTGGCTTTGGTTGAGAATGCAATTGTGATTTTGATGCTCGTTGAAGATCATTTACGGTTACAAAGCAAACTTTACATGGCTTCTTTTTTGCCTACTGTTTCTCCATCGCCGCTTTCCAAAGTCATGCCCATGGGCAACCGCTATCCCAACACATCTCATGGAGACACATCGGAGCCCATGTCTGATCGTAATTCATCGTCTAGTGACTCAAAAGGGCACCCTCCTAATGTAAGTAATCCACCTGAATCTGATAATGATGAACATGTCTGTGGTGAATTCTTATGATTGATCCATTTATAGAAGCTATAATCATTTCTTCTTTTGCTTTCATTTTAATTCCTTGAGCTATTTGTTACTTCCATTTTTCGTAATTCATGGTGAGCCAGATTGAGGGGAACCAAGTAAATCCATTTTCTAATTGACTTATATTTAAACCAAATAACATCATCACTCATATAAAAAAAATTGTCCATCTTTGGATAGGTTCTTGCATCATTTGCTGATTCTAATGGGCAAATACCTACATCTGATGGAACGACTCACTGCTGCTGCAGCTGCTGAACCCTATGAATCTGTTTCTTGTGCTTTCGCATCCTATGGGAGCTGCGTAAGTGATTTAGCTGAAGGGTGGAAACACAGAAGTAGGCTGTGGTATGGTGTCGGTCTACCTCCTGACACATCAGCGTTTGGTGGAGGAGGCAGTGGTTGGGAATCATGGAAAGCTGCATTGGAGAAGGATGAAAATGGTAACTGGGTTGAAGTTCCATTGATAAAGAAGTCAGTCGTTATGCTCCAATCTTTGCTGTTAGATGAGTCTGGACTTGGTGGGGGTCTTGGTATTGGTGGAGGTTCTGGAACTGGGATGGGAGGCATGTCAGCACTTTACCAGTTGTTAGATAGTGATCAACCATTCCTCTGTATGCTCCGAATGGTCCTTGTGTCCCTAAGGGAGGATGATGATGGTGAAGGTCATATGCTCATGAGGCATGTAGGTGTCGAGGAATCAGTGGGGGGTTCTCTCGACAGAGTAGCGGTGCTAAATACTTTGATGCTAATTCCGGAATGTCTTCTAGAATACCACGATCAGCATTGCTTTGGAGGTATGATGGGCTCAATTCCCAATATATATGCCGAAACAAATAATGTTATCACTAACTTTTTCATTCGGGGAGAAAAAATTGCTTGATAATCCATAATCACCAACCCAAATCTTTATGTTAGTTGTATCTGACTTTACAACAAGAAGATATTTTTGAGAGTGACAATGCATCTTTCAATTATTTTTTCACAAATGAGGTGTTAGTTTTACTTACCTTTGAAACCTTCCTTGACTACACACTTGCAGGAGGGAGTCTCTTGGCGCATGTGTTACTAACGCCATCCCTTTGGAGCCCACGAATTGCAAACTTAATGTTCCGTTGTCCTAAAAAATTATCAGTCTTTTTCTTCATTTTATCATTTAGATTTACAATCTTTCTACAGTGTGCTATCACCTGTCCTGAACATGCCAATTTCCGAGTCGAAGAGAGACAGCGAGTCTTGGTTGCATCATGTATCCTCCTATATTCTGAGGTCAGCTCTGCTATAGATATCATACTCACTCCTGGTATTCTTACAATTAATATCTTGTAAATTATTGTATCAAGGTTTCTTACATGGATTCCTATGTAATGATGTCTGTCTGCTTGGCCCCTACTGCTTATTTTTGTGGGTGGCAAGGATAGAATTCCTGTGCGCAAACAGTATCTGGAGGCCATTTTGCCTCCTTTTGTTGCTGTTTAAGACACGATGGAGACCACTTTTGGCAGGAACTTGCGACTGCTGATGGTATTTATAAATCCCCCCTTGTTGTTGATGACCGACCGAGCCTTGGCTGCAGATGCATTACCAGTTGAGGTTGTCATATAGCTCTATGCGTATATATATTCTTTTTGTTTGCCAAATAATAAAAGCCGCCTAACTTTTGGTTATATGAATTAAAGTGATCCATCCAACATTATCATAATTTCCTAACTATGAGGTAAAAAGGCGATCCCATCTCATCATGTCAAACATACAAATCCGATTAGACCTGCCTCATATCATATAGGAATTGTCGAAGACTGGGAGGTGTACTTTTTGATTTTGGATAATATATTCTCGATTGTTGGAAGACTGCTATGTTAGTTGTGATCGTTGATTTTGGGTTTTTGTGAAATTAAACTACCAGCAAAAGAATCCATGCTAAACTAAGTGTCAAAAGCAACAACGTTGATGATCCCATCGGTCTAAGGTCACTATAGTCCGTTGATCGATTATTAATCCTTGAGTTATAGCCATGTGATTGAACGACAATTGAGCCGTTTGTTCAAATACATCGATCTCCCCGATCCTACATATTCCCGCAACGACCTCCCACTATCCCAAGTGAGCGATTGACACAACCGTATTGGAGTTGCTAGGAATATTTTATAGTGTTCAATTATAATATTATCTTTGTATAGGGCGTGAATTGAAATATATCGAAAGTCTATGAGTCATTATGTTATTATACCAAGTATGTTTGGTATAAATAGGCTAGGGCTTTATCATTAGACATAACTTTTATATCTTTGAATAACTTTGAGAATAAGAGAGAATAGAGGGAGATTTTCGTTCGAGTCCGTGTAATCTATTCTTGAAGATCAATATACACGAGTGCGTGTATTGAAGGAGATTGATCGTACCCCCACACAAAAATTCATATATCAAATTGCTGTCATCTATCTCTTTATTTGTTACGTGTATAATCGCAGATTTGAAAATCTACAATTGGTATCAGAGCCAAACGTGTTAAAAATTGATATTTTTTTGTTCGAATTTGATGTTTACGAATGATATGTTCTTTGCGCATGGTTTTCTTATAATGATTGTTTGATTATAGTTTTTTGTATGAGATAAGCTGCATGCTTAAACTATTTGTGAGATCGAATTGAGTTTTTAATCTTCAAAGTGTTCTTCGTTTGAAAAGTTATTTTCGGTGCTAATATGCTGTTTCAAAATCTTAATCGAGTGTTCAAATTATCCGTTCTATCTTTTTGCTCGATTATCTAGGTTTAAATTTTTAAACTTGTGGTTTTCGATCAAATTTTACGTAAGTTTACAGGTTTTTGGAAAAGTTTTCGAAGTCACTTCGAGAATCGCTTAAAAAATCACTTCGAAAATAGTTCTTCGCACCCATTATTCATTCGAAAAACTTTTTCACACCTACTTCGAAAATAGGTTTTCGCACCCACTCTTAATACAAAAAATGTTTTGAACCCACTGTTCATACAAAAACCTAATTTTCGAAGTTACATTTTCGCACTAACTTCTCGAAGTCACATTTTCGAAGTCATATTTTCGAAGTCACACACATTTTCGAAGTCATATTTTCAAAGTGACATTCTTGAAGTCACATTTTTGAAGTCACACAGATTTTCGAAGTCATATTTTTGAAGTCACATTCTCGAAGTCACATTTTTGCAATACATTGTCACTCTTCGAAAATCAAAGTTTTCGAACCAACTTTTCGCACCTAGGCTTCGAGAATATTATTTTCGCAACACCACTTCGAAAACCTCCGTTACGAAAACCCACTTTTCGAACCAAAACGTTTTCGAACTAAGAAGTTTTCGGACCAAACTTTTCGAGCCAATATGTTTTCGCATCAAGTTATTGGACCAAGATTTTCGAATCAAACACTTTTCGCACCAATCAATTTTTCGCATACCAGCAAAGTTTTCGCGCAAAAGGTTTTCACACCAAGTTTTCGATAGGTTTAGGAGCAAAAAAGTCCTAGAATTTTCATTTTTGGTTACGAAATTTTTTTCTTTCCCACTCTTTAAAGGTTTTTGGTTCTTTGGGAAAATTTTTGGGTAACGATATTTTTTTTTGTTTGGTTTTGGACCAATACAATTTTTTTCGGTATAAAATCAATTCATTTCCCGTTTAAGATCTATATCCTGCAGATAAGCCAATATGGGAGTTTACAGTATGGTAAGTGATTCTAGACCACCAGTACTCATGAGAGGAGAAAATTCAGTATGGAGAAGTAGATTTTTAAATTTCCTCGAAGCAAGGAACAATCAGAAGAGCTGATATCATCAATAATTGGAAGGACCAGCAAATTCTGGATAGTGGTGCCAGCTGATCCAACTAATCCCCACCGATTGTGGAGTCTAGACATATAAAATCCATTGATGAGTACGATGAAAAGCAAAAATCTAGGGCAAGGGCAGATCGTATTGCGAACACCAATCTACTTCAGGCAATTCCAAATGATATCTCTATGCAGATTGACAGTATGTCCACAACTAAGGAAATGTGGGATGAAATCCACAAAATGATGCAAGCCACTAAGATAGGAGTCAAAGCGAAAGAAAGCAAACACCCTCATTACATTTGATTCATTCAAAGCGAAACAGGGTAAAGAAATTCTTGACACCTATCATAGATTTCTTACACTCTTGAATGAGATGAGGAAGATAAACATAGTCAAAACAACATGGATCTGAACATTCACTTTTTGTCTGCTTTACTACCTGAATGGAAGAAGCCAGCTACCCAAATCAGGCAGACAAAAGACGTGGAAGAAATAGACATTCACACCCTCTATGATACCCTTGCACAAAATGCGGAAGATATTAAGGACATTCTGAAGGAGAACAAAAGAAAGGTAGAATCTGATTCGGTGGCTTTAGTATCTGACAGAAAGTACAAGAAAATATCAAAAGAAAAGGTAGTGATGAAGTCACCCTCTGGAGAAGAAGATTCTGATTCTGATCCTGACATGGAAATGAAAGAACTCATAAAGCAAATGGCACTGATGACCAACCTTCTAAAGAAGAAATTCATCAAAAAGAAAGGATCATCATCTAACAAGCAGAGAACATCAAGTGCTAAATATAAACAACAGCCATCAGAAGCTACTGAAGCAAGAACCAAAGAAACTGCACCAAATTGCTTCAACTGTGGAAAGCCAGGTCGTGTAGCCAGACAATGCAGAATTCCTAAAAAAAGGATGCAAATTACTATGACGCTATGAAAGTCCCTTTTCATCTAATATAATGCAAGTAACAAAGAAAGCAACTAGAATGATTTAGCTTGAGAGTGTTAGGTTAGCTTGTTCAAGAAGGCACAATACTTGCAAAAGAGGAACACTTGAAACTAGGGCTTGGTGGGTCTTATATACCACATTAGTTGGTATATTAAAGCCCATCAAGCCCAAAACCCAATTAGCCCAAACAACTAATACTTATAATAAAGTAAATTACAAACCCAAATAACATCTAATCCAAAAAACTAAATACACTAAAGACGGAAGCATCCAAAATAAAGAACACAATAAATGATCTAACAATCTCCCCCTTTGTGTCTTTTTAGTCTTCTGCTTGGATGCTCCAACCTTGGGGTCCACCGTCTTGTACGTAGAGCTTCGAAGTCGAGCTTGATTCGTAGTTACGTAACCACCTTCGAAGAGCCAGTCTTTCATAGATCTTCCCTCGAAGTAATCTGAACTTCATCTGGCTATCGAGGTCTTCTTCTTCCATCTCCTGGATAATCCTTGTCAACTTTCTTGAAATAATTGGAGAGTCCCGTCGGAGAACTTTGGGATCTCCGAGGTCTTCATCAATCTCTTCTCACCTTGTAGTTGACGTAGACTATCGAGGGGTCCTCCCCTTCAAGACGTTTCCTTCAGATGTTGGGGTCATCCGGATTCGAAGTTAGGCTTTGTGAGGTTCACTTTTCTTCATATTTCTTTCCAGTGCCATCTGAAGGTCGTGGGAAGCATATAATTGATCTGGCGCAACATGAACCTTTGAGTGTAACAAGGCCTATCTTCAAAGCAGGGATCTTTTTCAGCTGTCCTAGATACCTGTACGTGAGAATATTTTCTCGACATCAGGGTGTCTAATGTAGATTAGGTCCGCTCGTGATGTCTTCAACCTTCCCGTCCTCCCTTTCAACTTTGTAAACTTGGATAGGGAATTTGGTTGAAGTACCGACTCTGACTCCGTCACCCTTTGATCAGTTTCTTCCTTGATTCGTCTTTTCGAAGGCGATCCAGATTGTCGCCTCGTCTCTGAA